>OU343223.1:131562462-131595646 GCA_910596185.1 Chrysanthemum makinoi | reverse complement strand
ATTTTTAAAAAGGACCTTTGGTTGATTTTTTCTTTGAAATTAAGGCTTTCGGGGACTATTTTTGACAATCTTTGAAACTTGATTTGGCTTGCCAATTATGCAAAATTAACTCATTTTTCATCTGATTTTAAACATTTTGCATCTGAAACATATAAAATGCAATTTTGGAATATTTTTAGAATTTTGATGCATTTCTGAGCATTTTTAAACGTTTTGCAGATTGATTTGACTAAAATGATGAGTATTTACCTCATCAATCCCCACTAAACTATTGCTAGTCCCTAGCAATCTTTTAAGAAAAAACTTAATGGATTTGAAACTCTTTACCAAAAGCCATTACTTCTGGAGTAGCCAAATGTTTTAGTTCAAGTAAGAACCATGGTACCTTGATAACCATGTGATTTTGAGCAAACCGAAACTACGGGTTTGATTTGTCTGTACCAGAAGCCGTTTGCTCTGGACTAGCCAACTCTTAGATAAATTATCAATATTATCTTTGGTGAGCTGATTACCAATTATGGTTTCCAACTGCCTTTACCACAAGCCATAAACTTGCGGGCTAGCCAACTCTTCACTTTTTAGGATATGGTGAGTGAATACCATACAATTTTGGGCAAATTGCAAGCCGTCAACGGATTTGAGATATCTTTACCAAGAGCCGTTTGCTCATGGATTAGCCAATCCTTTTGTTTATTTACTAGACATGGCGGATGATAAAAATGAGTGTTGTAAACACTTGCTCCAAAAAAAAAAATTTTTGGCCAAAAACTAAATTGGTAGATAATATATGAAATTCGTGAGAATTTCCCCCAATATCTCTAGAAATGAATATTGCCCCTCAATATTCAAAGTACCTACATGCCAAAACAAAGAACGAAAAAGGGAAATACTACGGCCATTATTTAGAAAGAAGATTTTTTTTTTTTAGAACTTGATATACACAACATGTGGGCAACCCCCACACTAGGTGGTAGAAAATAGAAAGAAGTCAGAAATACGGGTGAAAACCCATATAGCATGCTATTGTTTTTGATTACCGAGTCGCTAGCTTGACTCGATCCCCCATTCATTGGTTCATGGGGAAAGTTTGTAAATCCGGGACAACCACAGGGGAATGTCCTCCAAAATAGTGCTTCAACCTATATCCATTCACTTTGAAGTTTGGCCCGTCTATTTGAGATAATTCATGTGCCATATGGAAACACTTTGGTAATGGTGAATGGACCAATCCAACGGGTCTTAAGTTTCCCCGAGAAGATCTTTAATCTAGAATTAAAAAGAAGGACTCGGTCACCAACGTTGAAAACGCGGTTCTTAATCTTTGAGTCATGGATCTTCTTTGTCTTTTCTTTGTAGATCAAAGAGTTCTCGAGGCTTGATCACCGAGTTCATTTAATTCGTTGAGTTGAACTTTCCGATGATCACCTGAAGACTTGAGGTCGAAATTTGCATGCTTCAAGGCCCAATAGGCTTTGTGCTCAAGCTCGATCGGGAGATGACACGCCTTTCCATACACGAAGCTTGGGGAGTACACCATGGGTGTTTTTGTTTTGCATCTTAAGGCCCAAAGTGCATCTTCTAATTTGTCCACCAAGAGGCACGATTTTCGCCTACTCGGCCCTCCAAGATTCTTTTCAAACCACGTTCGAAACTTCCACTTGCCCACTAGTTTGTGGGTGATATCGATGTAGGAGACGGTGGGTGACACCGTACTTAAGCATCACTTTTATGAATTGGTCATTGCAAAAGTGTGTGCCGCGATCACTAATGATAGCACGAGGAGTTCCAAAATGGGCAAAGAGAGACTTTAAAACTTCACAACTACTCTGCCGTTGGTAGGTACGCTTCCACCCATTTAGACAAGTAATCGACGCCACGAGTATATACTTGTTCCCTCGAAGACTGGAACGCCCCATAAAGTCAATGCCCCATATCGCCAAATATCTCGCACACTTGAATGGCATTTTGAGGCATTTCATCTCGTTTAGAGATGTTACCATGACGTTGGCAAGAGTCGCAAGATTTGACGAGGTCATGGGCATCTTTGTAAATTGTGGGCCAATAGAAACCGAATCAAACACCTTCGGGCGGTGAGTTCGGGCCATTATGTCCCCTCGTGGGTCCATGATGACAAGCCTTATGAATTTCATCGGCCGCGAACACACACCGTCGGATGACTTGATCCGCGACAAACCTTAAACAAGTAGGGTCAGTAATGCTTAACATTTTTAAAGAATTTGTTTTTCTGTTGGGACGACATCCCTTTCACAACAAAGTTACCCGCATGATAGTTTGCAAAGTCGCAAACCATGGGTACTAGAATCTCCACCATGAGATACCACATTAAGTGTCTCGAGAGGAAACGTTTCGTTTATCTCCTTTTTCTCGAGCACACCTTGATGAGGATTTTCAAGACGGAAAGATGGTCACCGCTAGGTTCTCCGCTCCTTTTTATCACGAATGGTGATATCAAATTCTTGTAGAGAGAACCCATCGGATCAATCTCGGTTTTGCATCTTGCTTAGCAAGAAGATATTTGAGGGCCGAGTGATCCGTATACACTATGCTTTTGGACAAGATCAAGTATGGCGAAACTTCTCGAAGCATACACCACCGCTAGTAATTCTTTCTCCGTAGTGGTGTAATGTGCCTGAGCTTCGTTCAAAGTTTTGCTAGCATAGTGTATAGGCTGGAAATGTTTAGCCTTTCGTTCCCAAGACTGCACCTATGCGAAATCACTTGGCCGCACATAAGCTCGAATGGTAGGTTCCACGGGGGCAACAAGAATTGTGATTCAAGAGTTTCTTTTTAAGAGTTTGGAACGCTTCAATGCACTCACTAGAGAAGACGAAAGGAGTGTCTTTTTCAAGAAGTCGGGTCATAGGCCTGATATTTTCGAGAAATATTGAATGAAACGACGATAGAAACCGGCATGACCAAGGAAACTTCTAACTCCTTTGACAGTAGTGGGAGGAGGTAGCTTTGAAATAACATCAACTTTGGCTTTGTCCACCTCAATCCCTTTCTTAGAGATTTTATGGCCGAGGACAATTCCTTCTTTGACCATAAAGTGACATTTCTCCCAATTTAGACAAAGGTTCGTGTTTTCACAACGTTCAAGCATCTTGTCCAAATGGGAGAGACATGTTTGGAAAGAATCCCCAAAGACCGAAAAATCATCCATAAAGACTTCCATAGTCTTTTCGATCATATCATGGAAAATGGCCATCATACACCTTTGGAACGTACTAGATATCAGATGTTTCGAAAGGCATGCGCCGGTAAGCAAATGTTCCATAAGGACACGTGAATGTAGTCTTTTCTTGATCTGGGGGTCAATGGGTATCCTGAAGTAACCGAGAAACCATCGAGAAAACAATAGTATTCGTTTCCCGCTAACCTCTCAAGCATCTGATCCATGAAAGGTAAAGGAAAGTGGTCTTTACGGGTAGCTTCATTTAACTTTCGATAGTCAATGCAAACACGCCATCCCGTAACCAATCGAGTAGGAATCAACTCGTTTTCATCATTTTCAACAACAGTGATGCCACCTTCGGGCACACAATGAACGGGCTTACCCAAGGACTATCCAAATAGGGTAAATCAATCCGTCATCGAGAAGTTTTATGACTTCCGCTTTGATAACCTCATGAATTTTAGGATTCACCCCTTCTTGTGTTGAACCGCTGGTTTGGAGTCATCTTCCGTGAGAATTTTGTGAGTACAAAATTTCGGTCAACCCCTTGATGTCGGAAAGTTTCAGCGATGGCTTCGCCAGGTGACTTCAAAACCTTTATGAGCGCGGCTTTTTCATCCTCACTCAAGTCTTTAGCAATAATGACGGGTGATTTATTGTCATCCTCCAAAATGCATACCGAGATGAGGTGGTAAGTCCTAAGTTCGACCTCTGAGGATCATCGATTTTCAATCGTTTTGATTTCTCTTATGAAGTTCTTGAGGAGGGAGTGATGAGGGATCATCATTGAGCAACTTCTCAATGAGAAGAATATCTCCCTCGATGTCAATAGGGGCGTGATCAATTTCCCATGAAACCTAATCACTAGACAAATATGCTTCAATCTCTTCCGAAATAGAGTTACTTCCCTCAAACGGAGTGAGAGATGAGGAAGAGAGAGCAACGATGGGATCAACCGAAGTGGGATTGCCACTCGAGAATCCAAGAAGTTCTTGAGAATATTCCTCCAACACAATGTCAATGACATCAATCATGTTGACGAAATGTTCATAACTAGGGGAATATCTCGTAACTTGATCGAGATTGAGTAACCGCTTCCTTGTTTGATCTCAAAGTGATTTCTTATCAACGTCGATCAATGCACGACCCGCTTTTAAGAAGCACCTCCCAAGAATGAGGGTACCGATCAGATCAATCGACAACAACAAAAAATCGGCGGAAATGGAATTCTCCTACTTTCACATAAACATCCTCGGCTATACCTAGCGGACGAGAACTTGTACGGCCTCAGAAGCTCGAGGATCATACATGTAGGTGTAAGCGGAGGTAATGAAAGCCTTTTCCACATGGAGTGTGGCATCAAGTTAATGCTTGCACCAAGATCGGCCAAGGCGGAGCATTGAACTATTCCTTGAAAATCACATGGGATGAGAAATTTTCCGGGTCTCCTAGCCGAAGCTTTTAAGGATAACCAACAATTCTCATTCAAAGAAGTTTTAGCCAATTCGGAAATCTTTTCCTTGTTAGTCAGCAGACTTTTGATTGTTGGACCGAATTTGGGCATAAGAAAAGAGCGCCCGCTAAATAATCTCGTGCAAATCTTGAAAGATTTGGATAAGCTTTTCCATTTGTTGATTAGTTTTGTCGAGGGGCTTTTGATCATTAAGCCTTGAAGGATAAGGAAGGGAAGGCTTAGGATTGGTCATCGGAACAACGGGTTCCGGAATTGGAGGTAAGTCGACCGACGGTTGGACTTGTGCGGTACTTCGTGGGCTTGAGATATGCACCGTCCTCTTGTCACCCTGCTGCTCCACATCCTTCACGGAGAAGGAGTAGGCATCGAGGGTTCCTCATAAGATTTACCACTTCGAGTGGTAATAGCATTCAACTCACCCTTAGGGTTGGGAATGGTGTTACTTGGAAGAGTTCCTGAAGTTGAAACTTGATTCTTTTGACTTACGAGAAGAGCAAGCACGCTATCGATCTTGCTATTTTGTCATCAATCTTGCTACTAGTTGTTCTAATCTCAGATGTAAAATCATTTCTCATAGAGGTAATCTGATTTTGCATGGACACCATCTTAGCTTCATTGTTTTTGATGTAACTAACAATGTCAATGGAAGCTTGAGGAGGGAGCTTGAAACAGTTTGTTGTGGAGCTGGAATCTTTGATTATAGTTCCCTTGATTTTGAGAACCTTGATTTTGAAAATTCCGATTCTGATTTTGATTAACTGATTATTTCGCTTTGATTGTTCTGATTTTGATTAAACCCAGGTGGTCCAAGGTAGTTGTTAGAACGATAGCTTAGAAGGCTACGGTCCCTCTTGGTTGGTAGGAGTTACCCCCGAATTGTAGGAACTTGGAAGAAGATATACTCTTGAGTGAAGCCACCGAGGTCGGACACTCGAAATAAGGGTGTGGACCACCACAAGTCTCACAACTCTTGTTCACGGTATTAACTTGTTGATTAGCATTTGTGTGATTCATTTTAAGCATGGCGGCCGATATTTCTTCCAACTTTTTGTTGAGAGTGGTGAACTCGAAGATGGAAGGGTGGTGGATCTCATTGACTCACTCCTCTCGGCAGAGGAATCCCAATAATTGTGGTGGGCAGTCATATTTTCGATGAGATCATAGCACTCTTCTCGGTCGCCTTTTCATAAAGGTACCACCGCGATTGATTGTGTCACGATGTCTCGTGTTAACCCGTTATAGAATGTATCTAGTTGGGTGACAAGCAACATGTTGTGGTTCGGACATCGGTCAATTGAAAGTTTATAGCGTTCCCATGCCTCGAATAAGGACTCGTCTGAAGCAGCTAAAATTGCCGATTTCATTCCTTAGTTTCACACCATCGACGGTGAAAATATTTCGCCAAGTACTTGGAGATCATTTCATCGAAACTATGGATTGAGTTCTTGGGAAGACGATCAAACCATGCGGTGGCATGAAGCTCAAGGAATAAGGAAAGAGGTATGCGGCGCCATCGGTGACCCCATTTTGCTTCATACTTTGGGTGATAGTGAGAAATTTGTCAAGATGCTTGTTGCATCTTCACCCGTGATCCGTGAAATTGGCAAAAACTTTGGACTTGTTGAATCATGTGATGCTTAAGTCCAAATTCCGTTCTCGATGTTGACCGGCATTGGACCGCCCCGCCCATTCATCGCTGGTTGGCAAAGCTCCTCCATCGCTCGGAGATCGGAGCTGGATTGTGTGGATCGGGTTGACTTGAGGTCCTTCCCCTGGATTCCGCATATGGTGGGTTGTTCAACCGCATATCTCGCACGTTTGTTGTTATGGTTACCACGAGCTTTGAAGCGAAAGCGCATACACTAGAGGTAACTCAAGGACCTCGTGAGTTAAGGAGAGAAATGGAATTATGAAGATATTTCGTGATGAGAATGAGAATTATGAAGACGCTTTTATAAAAATCGGTGAGAAGAATCTTTATGGGTTTTCTTCCGGTTTGAAACGCTCATATCACAACAAAATCAATTAACACAAAATCGAGGCAAAACAATGCTGAACTTAACCAATAATCACAAGATGAATGGATTCTTTGAAAAAGGTACACCAATCACAAGGACACAAAGGCAAGTTTTATATCTTTAGTTCGGGAACTTATTATGGTCGCACTCCCCGCTTAGGTAGTGCAATCGCCTTGGTTTCATGGTGGTAATCTTTAAGTTGTTAATTAAAGAAAACCACTCAATCTTTTTGTATTTTTGTTATTTGATACATATATATAAACAAAAGGAAAAATATTTTTGTGTTTTATACGTTTTGGATGTTTTGGGTTTTTTGGATTTTAAGAAAAAATATGGATATATATATATATACAGAGATGGATGATATAAACAAATGAGTGAGGATTCAAACAACTAATCAAGCACACCAAGATAATCAAGATACCGGGCAGCGCCAAAATTTGATGCGTCAAAAAGCCTCGCTTAACACACAAGCCCGCCACTTGTGAATGGCGGACCGTAACCAAATTTTAAACCGCCAAGCACTAAATCAATGAAGATCTGGAGAGTACAATGTTTCCGTCGTTATGTCCCAGCGAGCTATGCAATGATTTATCAAACGCACGTGACGAGAGTTTGAATCGAAAAAGGATATTGATTAATGATTATGACTACCGAAAAGCCAACAAATAACAACGGCTTAAAATGCAAATTAAAGAAGATTAAAAAAGATAAAATCTATTAAATAAACGCTATCACTATTTTACAATGATGTTTTGTTTTTATAAGTTATAAACTCGAGATTAAAACTACGACGCATAAAAAAAATGAAGCTAAAGCAATATTAACCCTAAAAATATGAAATGATATTTTACACACCTAATGATAAAAGAAACTTTTTAGAAAAAGAAAACTATTTTTATAACTAATTATCTAATTATTTTTTTAATTAAAAACTATTTTTAACTATTTAATAATTAACTAAAATACAAGAAAATAGGAAATAAAGCTAGAAAAATAAAATTATGAAATGAAAAAGTCTAAAATATCAAACTAGAATTTTCAAAACTATTTTTGTATTTTTCTGATTATTTTTCTATTTTTTATGAATTTTAAACTATTAAAAACTATTTAAATTACTAAAAATGAAAAAATAAACTATAGAAAAATATGGAAAAATACCTTTTTACTTATTATATTTATCTAATCCTAAGGAAATTGAAAAATTATTTTTGAACCTTTCTAATTTTTTATATTAAAAGCTAATTAAAAATGATTAAAAACTAATTAAATTAAGAAAAATAGCTAAACAACTTAGAAAAATCTGAAAATTTCAGGAAAAAGTCTAAAATGCTAGGAAATGAGAAAATTGGAAAATGTGCACTTGTTTGAGAATTTAAGAATGCTTAATCAAATGCTTATTAATAAGCACAAAATAAGCCAAATGAGTACCAAAATGAACCAATCAAGGATGTAGTTTCTAAACTACTAAAATATCAAATGCAACTTAAAACAACAAGTTACAATCATGAATAGCAAATCAGCAAGATTTTGAGGTCTATGAATTAACTCTAAAATGATTCAGTGCTAGTTTGAGTAATTGGCGCACAAGATTGAAAATAAGCTCAAATTGAAATCTACCAATGGGAACTTGTAGGATCTGGGTGAGTGGTATCTAGACCAAAAATCGACAATGGCTAGCTCTCTATTGAGCTCGGCAAGCAGCACCGCCTGTGAAAATTCTCGCATTAACTGAAAGGAGCGTGGGATTTTGTCCCAAAAGAATGGCCGATTGAAGCTAAAAAAAAATTGTAAAAATCCAACTAAAATGGTGATGCTAAGGAGAACCAGTTGAGCTTTTGAAATGCCAAGATTCATCGATAAGACCCAAACATTAACTCAAAACAATTCCTACTAACCTGAAAGCTCAAAACCACTTTAAAATTTTGACTTTGACACAATAAAGAACTTGACCAATATGAACTTTAAATCCAAAGTTGTTACTCAGATTAATGTTATATGTTGTATTTAACCTAATGCAAACAATGTTGATGATATTTGAACACAAAATGATGAATTGCTCTCTTAAACCTACAACAAAGGACTTAAAGGGTTTAAGATCAATTTTTGACTTTTTGATGTCAAGTAGCCCCCAAGTTATTGATTCAATTGAGCTCAAACACACTTCACAAGTATGAACTACTAAAACTTTTACTACCGATAGACCTTATACTTATAAAACAAAGAAACCAAACACCCCTTTAATACATTGATTAACAAAGTAAAACTGATCTAATCACTAGACAAACACAAGTTATGATCAAACTAAGTTATATTAACCTAAATATTACTATTGACTGTGTTTAACTGCATTTATACTACAAATACATATTATGCATGAAACCTTAAATTGACTTCTTACAAAGAGTCCAAGCCACAATGGCTAGCTTAAATGAGAACCAAGGACCACTACCCTAATACCAATCAACCCATAGCTTCCATTTCAACCCATATTCATGCCCTAATCAACCCACCCTTTCTCACAGATCATTTTTGATCCGTTGACTTTATTGACCAAGATTCACAAATGAGTGAAAACTCTAATAAGGAGCTTATGAATAGCTTTTTATGAGCTAATATAAGCTTATATGAGATTAACTTTGCACAAGTAAAAGCTTTGGCTAATATGAGTTTGAAACTTTGAAACTTCAATAAGTTAACACATTATAATGAGAATTGCCTTGAACTAAAATGGATGTTTAAAACAAGTCAATTACACTTAGAACTCAAGTATAGATACACATAAACTTAGAAATACAAATTTAAACTATTTAAGACATGGTAATTAAAATTTCACATACATTGTAAAAATAACTAAAAACTAACTACTATCTTGTAGCTTTCCCTTGGCTTCTTATAAGCTCAATCGCTTTTTTTCTCTTCGACAAATCCCAAACAATAAAAACGACCCTTGGATCTCTGCAAATGATCTTAGCCGTTTAAAGCTTTTTGGCGCCAAAACCTTTTTTTAACAGCTGGGGATGATAGAAGTAGGTAGAGGGTGTATTAAATGCTTCTTTGGATTGTTGTGTTTGGAGGGGGGAAGTAGTGGTGATGATGGCCGAGTGACGTAAGGGTTTGCGGTGTCATGATGATGGAATGTATGGATCGGGTATCTCAGTGAGGAGTATAGGAAAACAAGGGTAAATTCATTTGACTCGAATTAAATAAACCGGGGTTCACAATTAAATTTGACAGGGTCCAAGGTTAGTGCGGTCCAAAAATTAGTTTAAAAGGTTTAATATTCCAAGGGCCTTCTTTGTAATCGTGAAAAGTTGGAAGGACCTGCTTCACAATTCCTCTCAAAGATGCTTCAGGGGCTGAAATTGACAAGTATCAAAAGTTCAAGGACCAAAGTTGCCACTTTCACATTTTCCAGGGATCATTTCTGCCATTTTTGAAAGTTGAAGGACCAATTTGTAATTTTCTCAAAACTTTTTATATTTTTCACCAAAGGACCAAATTTGACAAGTTATGATTTAAAAAGGACCTTTGATGATTTTTCTTTTGAAATTTTGACTCAGGGACTAGTTTTGACAACTTTTGAAACTGCCAATTATGCAAAGTTTGCTCATTTTTCATTTGTTTTTGAACATTTTGCATCTCAAAACATATAAATGCATTTGGAATATTTCAAAGATTTTGATGCATTTCTCAGTATTTTAGACGCTTTGCGTCAGATTTGATTAAAAAACGATGAAAGATTTACACACTCATCACTGAATTTCAATTTTTTTCTTGAAGTGTTATTTTTGTTAGAAGAAAACGGCTGAATGGAAGAGTGGGAGAGACAAATAACTAGTAAAACCTAAAATATAGAAATAAATAAATATAAAAAAATCTAATTACTTAAAGGCCATCTTGTTAACTCGAAAATACATTTATTACACATATCATAAATTATAGAAAATTTGTTCGTGAACATTATAATTAGGACAGAAAGAGTAGTTATTAAAAAACGGGTCAAATAGGTCAACTGTGTCGACATTTGCACAAGTGCAAATAAGAACTACAATAAAGTGTTTCTAGACTCTAACCCATGAATTCATGTAAGTGTAGAAGATCTATTTCTAGACTGATCCATGCAATATTGAACTAAAAATCAACAAAATAAAAGACATGACGACTATTTTCTACGTTCAATAAAAAATTATTATCTGAAAAGAATAAATAAACAAATAAATGGTTACTTAGTTTTTATCCAGCAAGTAAAACCATAAAAATTTTCAAGAAATGTTCAATTTAAAAAAAAAATCGTATATACACGGGTGTTACAATTTATAGGAAGTAGTAACTAATAAGAAATAAAAAGTTAAACACAATATGTGTCATGGGCTTGAAAGCCAAAACATTAATCAACAACAATAATACCCGGCCCATAACATTTCTCGAACGAAACAACCCTAATAAAATAATGAATGAGACCATTTGCTTCCTTCCCAAGAAAACAATCATAACCGCCGGCCGTTTAGAGAGAGAAATAACAAAAATGCAGATCTTCGTGAAAACTTTGACCGGGAAGACCATAACCCTTGAAGTTGAATCCTCTGATACCATTGACAATGTTAAGGCAAAGATTCAGGACAAAGAAGGTATTACATTTTTATTTATATACTTATACTTTTTTATGAAAATATATAAAGTTTAAGTTCATAGTAATAGTCTTTTTGTAAATAGGTATCCCACCAGATCAGCAAAGGTTGATATTTGTAGGAAAGCAGCTTGAAGATGGTCGTACCCTTGCTGACTACAACATTCAGAAAGGTTGTCGTTTACTTACTTTTTTATTTTATATGTTGTCAGACAATGTTGCTTTGTCGGGTGACAAAGAGGTGTAAATATCGGATGAATTTTTTATATAGATTTGTGTTAACAAATTTATTGTTGGGAAATTTATGTGGTTAGTGTTGAGTTATCGGTTGATTTAAGGGAAAATAGTTATCGGATGTTTTTTACTGTGCTATTTTTACTTAGGTGAAAAAAAAGTTATCTGATGTTTTTTATCGGAAAAATAGTTTGGGTGAAATGTTTTACTTAGGTCTCTGTTAACAAATTTGTTGTGGTTAGGATGATTTGTTATGTGGTTGTCGGGATTATTTGAAGGAAAGTGTGTTAAGTATGAATATTAGAGTTTTAGATTGTGTTTGTCGGGTTACAAAGAAGAGACTAGATATCGATGAAATTTTTTATTTAACAAATTTATTGTCGGCTAATTTTTGGTGTGGTTAGGATATCGAGTATAAAGGTTAAAGTGGATGTTTAGGGGTATTAGTGTTCAAAATCACAGGTTATCTATTGAGCTTTTGAATTGTTATCAGTTGACTGAATGTTTATTGCTTCTTAAGTCATTGAGTATATCGGTTAGAGCAAAATTGTTTACCGGGAAGAAATTTATCGGACAGAGAACTTGTAACTTACAACAGAATGATTGTTAATTAGTTTGTTTGTCATTAGTTTATCAATTTACAAAGGAACGTCAATTTGTTGTATATAGATTGTTATGCTCTGGTTTTGATGTGAATTTACCTTAAGTGTAAGTTGATTAGGAGTTTGTGCTAATTGTCGTTGTTTATACTATAATTAAATCAAACACATGTTGCAAATCAGTTTTTATTATAATTTTAAAAAGTATATTTGATGGCATAATCGGTTGGATTCTGATCGTATTTCTTATTTGTTCAGAGTCGACTCTTCATTTGGTCTTAAGGCTAAGGGGAGGAGGAATAAAACCGCCAAACCAATGCTATGCTCCTAATCTTCTGGTTTTGGCTCAGAAGTACAACCAATACAAAAAAGTTTGCCGCAAGTGAGTTGTTCTCTCTGTTGCCATATAAGCAATGTTTGTTATATCTATCTCTCTTTTTTATGTTTTTCTCTGACACTATTGCATGCATTTGTATCTGAGAATGTTGTTATTTTTCTTATCTTAAAATAACTCTGAATATGGTTTATAGCATAATATAACTGTGCCTGCTTTCTTGGTCTTCTTTAATTTTGAACACCAAGAAATTATTTGAGCTTCTGTGTATCTTTTAAGATTAGCGTCCAGAAAGTTATATTAAACATTTTTAGGTCATTGCTGATTATCTTGTTATTGCAATAATATGTGCTTCTAAAACATGTTTATTTTTTGGATTGTCTTGGTTGATCATTGCCTTATTTGTATTGAATTGCTTGTTAGATGTTATGCGCGTCTTACCAAAAGGGCTCTAAACTGCAGGAAGAAGCACTGTGGCCACAACAACCAAGTAATAATTCTTTTAACTTCATTTTAATTGTCTAATTTGTGTTTTGATTAAAATATAATTCGATGTACTTTATTAGGATCTTCTATATTACTGTTACTTTCACTGACTAGCTTATTTTATCTTTGTGGTTGTAGCTAAGGCCAAAGAGTATGTTTCTCAGCAAATCCCCTCCAAAGAAGTAGTTACTTCTTTTGGAGAGAATCAAATTAATGCTGACCTAGGATTGTTTCGTCTACTGAGAGAGGAACTTGTTATGTTACTTTTAGAACTTTTGCATCTTTCTTAAATCGTCTTTGTTTTTAACTACCTATGAAAGTAACTTGCAGAATTGTTGTTTAATTCAAGAAGCATTCTTGATTGTTTATTTTTGTGCTCGAGTATTGTAGCATGAATGATTATAGGGAAGTAAATTGTAGTGGTCCACTCGAGTGTAATTACATCATATACTCTAGGCTTTGCTCTCTAGTTATATGTTCATGACTAATTGAACTGGTCATAAAGAATAAGCATGAAACCTAAGGATATGATACAAATATGATAAGAAGACATGTACTTTGTGTTGTCAAATAACATCCATTAGAAATTCTTGAAACTGGAACACAGAAAAAGGAAATGTCACACTGAAATGAAAGTATTATTTTCAATGGGATCAAGCATAAAAGAGGTCTAAAGTCAACTACCTTAGAATTTTCCTCAGCTTCAAGCTTTAGTTTCTTAGACTCTTTAACAACCCTTTCCATTTGGTTCTCCTGGAAATCTGGAATACCAGTTCCCCTCTAACATAATTTTCTTTTTCAAGCTTTTCTTCCTCAGCTGAATTGATTACCTCTCCATAGCTGATGCCAATCGTATCTCTAAAGCTTTACACAACTAAGCAACAAACACTTGATGAATAAGTGTCATATGACAATACATATATATATATTTTTTCATAAAAGTATCATATGACAAAATAAATAAATATATAGTTTTTCATAATAGTACACCGAATAAATAACATAAAAACTATGAGCGTGTTCTCATATGCAACTATACACATTGTTAACGTTTTATACATTTCATTAAGGTTCAAAACGTGGAGCTTTTTTTTTATCAAGCTCCGGGTCTATAAAACATAACCTGAATCAACCCAATTTGAACCTTAACAAAAATACAGGATGAAAAAAGGTAACTTTTTATTTTTTAACTTTCGATATTAAAGTACATCACATATTGTCCAGAAGTTTATATTATATTATTTATAAAAGTAGCATGTCAAATATGATTACATTACATATAACATTACATTATTTTGACTATACAAAAGTGAACATAACCTAAATCAACCCATTCATAAGTAAACGGGTTGAAATGCAGCCTCTATAGTATAAAAATGTATTAGAACTACCTCACTAAGACTCTAAGCGATCTGTTTTTTTTTGGTAAAGGGTTTTACCCCGGTACGATCTGTTACTCTCATCTGACATAGTAAACAAGCGAAGCTGAAGTACACAAGTAAAGTACCATATCATTGGCTTCGTTTTGCCGAATAAGTGCCTGTTTCAGCCCATCCACCTTGAAAGGATATCAGAGCAACTTTGAGTGGCTTCCTCTCATAATTCTTCAGCAACTTTCTTTAAAAGTTCTACTACCTCTTTCATAAGGTCAACAACCGAATTTATCGCCAACAGAAGAGTTTGCTGCAATATAATACATATCATCAGTCAGGACAAGCTGTCATATATGTCTTAAATGCCAAATTTAAAAGACCAGAACCAGACAAAAGTTATGAAAACAGATGTAATGGAATAAATAACGAGTTCTTATAAAAAATACTAAATTTATTCCAGAAACTAGTAATATCAGAATAAAGCAAACAAAACATTTTATCTGGGCATGCAAAAATAATCAAAAAATCTTGTTTGATAGATAAAACTCTTGAAACTAATAAAACTGCATGATGATAAAGACACATAAAACATACCTTGTTACGTGCAGGACAGCAGGAGACTTTAGTAAATTGAGTAATTAAGGTATATGACCAAAAAGATTCTTGATAAATCTTTCGACAAAATGGCACAAAGTTTTGGTTCACTTGTAAATGCAGGTTAATTTTTGTAAGAAACCTCGATTTTTTGTAAATGCAGTTCATAGAAGTTGTGTTTCCGACTTTCCGACCTTCTTAGTTTTCTCAAATGCACCTGGTCAATTTGTGTCGTAACTTGGTTTTATTGAATAGTTATCGGGTTAGTGAAACTTATCTCTTCTTTAATCATTGAGTTTGAGTATATCGGTTAGAGCAAAATTGTTCTACTGAATATCAAGTGATTGAAAGTTATCGGTTCTTAAGTGAAGGAATTTGTGGTTTACTAGCAACTTTTTACCTTAAGTGTAAGTTGATTTAGGAGTTTGTGCTAACTGTCGTTGTTTATATTATAACTAAATCAAAACACATGTTGATATGCAATTCAGTTTTTTATATAAGTTTAAAAGGTAAAGAAACATAGATTTGATGGTATATTTAGTTGGATTTTGATATTGATTGTATTTCTTATCATGTTGTGCTGATTTTAAGTTGTTTGTTCAGAGTCGACTCTTAATTTGGTCTTAAGGCTGAGGGGAGGGGGATGGTTGTTTACATCCATAGAGCCTTCTTTGTTGGCTCTGGCTAGGAAGTACAATGAAGACAAGAAAATTTGCAGAAAGTGAGTTGTTCTCTTTTTTGTCTTATGTTTACTCTTAAAAGTGGTTATGTAATATGTATTTATGTCGTTTTCTTATTTCATATATGCGTTTGTATCACATTTCTCATCTCTAAATAATTCGCAGATTGGTTTGTAGCGGAATTGTAGGCTTTTGTTGGTCTTAACCTCTTTTTATTTTACCGCTTAGATTCTATTAGAACTTCTAGGTTTTCTTCATCTTTTGTTATATGTTCAAACTGAATGTTACCGTCTAAAATATTACTACCTCTGTCCCTAAATAAGTGTCCAGTTTGACTTTTCATAGTCAAACTAAATCAACTTTGACCTTATCTATTTTTGCGAGTGTTTTATAATACTTGATGCAAAATATATCAATTGATTGAGTTTTAAGTGTATTTTTCATTGGTATAGTTTTTCATCAAGTATTATATAACATAAAAAAAATATTTACGGTCAAAGTTGAACCAGTTTGACTCTGAAAAGTCAAACTGGACACTTATTAAGGGATTACATAATATCGAAAGGCATTACGAATTGTCTTTACCTCTAAATCAGGTTTTGTAACTTGATAATTTCAATGAATTTAGTTTTGCCTTCTCGTTCAGTGTGGGTCATCTTTTTTACAACAATGATGTGCTTTTGAACTAGTTAATTGGATTATATATGTAGTTTGCATCTTTTTGGGCCATTCAAAATTTGAGTTTATTTTGTGTATTGTTTTCGTTGATCATTTCCTTGTATGTAACAAATTTCTTTTCGTTAGGTGTTATGCTCGTCTGCACCCAAGGGCTGTAAAGTGCAGGAAGAAGAAGTGTGGCCACAGCAACCAAGTAATCTGTTTCTCAGTGTTATTATGAATTCAATTGAGCATGTTTTAAATGTCCTTATTTTGATTGGTTGAACTTCTTTTTCTTTTGTGGTTACAGCTAAGGCCAAAGAAGAAGCGCAACAGTAATTTTTGACCTGGGAGTGTTATGTCTGCTGTCGGAGAGAAACTTGTTTTGTTATTTTAGAACTTCTGCATCTTTTTAGTCATTTTTGTTTTTAACTACCTACGAAAGTAAACTTGCTGAATTATTTGTTTAATTCAATCAAGAAGTACCATTGGTTTAACTTTTTCTATCTTTTCCTAAGAAGAGGCAATGCAATTTGCGGATGCACCTTGCATATTTTGTTGAAATATAGCAATCTTATGAAAGTATAAGGGCTATTTGGTAAATAATTTGGTCTAAGTTTTCTAATGTTTAAGTTTATTCCTGTTTTGGTTAGTTTGTATTGTGTAGGGTTGAAAGTGAAACTTCTCAGGCTATATAAAGGATTATCTCACTAGGGTTTCATAACTCTCTCACACTACAAAGTTTACGTCTGGTTTTTCTCTCTCAAAGTAGATATTGGTTTTTGATCTTATGGGTTATTAGTTTTTAGTCTGGTTTTGTATTAAGATCATCTTGATCTTGTTTGTTAGTTTGTTTCAGTATTCTGGGCTGTATTGGGTTCAGTTTTAGAGAGTGAGTTTGTAGACAACATCTATTAGAGGGACTGTCGTATTCTTTTCAGTTGTATTGTTTGCTTGCATCCGTGTTGGGGACAAGCTATCAGTTTTTATTGTTATAATAAAAGATTGATATCACCAAGGGGTGGTTGGTTGGGTGATTACACCTTGTGTTCTTGTTGTTTTGATACCATTTTTACATGGTATCAGAGCCCTAGGTTCTGATTACGGTTTGATTTGGGGATATTGATTTGAATCAATCGATTCAAGTCTGTGGTTCTTGGATTTGGTTACGGTTGTGGTTAATTGGAGTTCTTGAGGTTTAATTCAAGAATTAGGGTTTTTTCTTGAAACCCTAATTTTTGGGGGTTTTGATTCTCGTGGTTAATTGGAGCAATTGCTGGTGGATTGTGGTGTTTCTTGAGACCAATTCTTGGATCAATTGTTGGTTTCTTGGTTTAATTTGGGAAAAACCCTAATTGCTAATTTGGGGGTTTTTTGCTTTACTGGGAATTGTGTGGTTCTTGGGCTAATTTCTTGGTATTTTTTCCGCTGCTGGTATTTTTATAGCACTGTAAGTATATTTTCTTCTCTTAGATATTTCTGAGTTGAGTGTAGTGGGCGTAAACTAGGGATGAGCACGGTACCATTTTGGTCCCGTACCGGCACCGTTATTGAGGTGCCGGATTTTTTCCCGGCCAAAAGTGGTAGTCCCGTTCCCGGAACCGATGGGTATACCGGTTCCGGTGTCGAGTTCGGGTAAATTGGTACCATCCCGTGTTGAGAACCTTTTTTCACTAAAAAAATTGTTTGATTCTAGATGATCATCCCTGTGTGATGTTTGGGCTAATATTCTAATAGGTTTTGTTAATACAAATATCGTCATTAAACGTTATTTATATTTTTGATCTTTACCTAAGTTTTGTTAACGACAAAAGTAAATTTAATTTATAAAAGCTTAAAGCTTGTCAAGTTTAATAGATATTTAAACTAGCTTTTTCAAACAATATATTCATCATTCAAGCATTTACATTTATGATTAGTGACATCTTGATATGACTCTAATCATTATGTATGATAGTAGTTTTTAGAATGTGTTAGGTTCTTAAAACCAAACACTACTTAAGTACTTGCATATTTCTAATAATAGAAATACAACATATGACATCATGTGATGCATCATGGAAATCATTGGAAGATTTCATTAGATATTTTGTGTGGATTTGTACTCTTCATATCTTGCACAATCTCACTTAGATAGAGTTGACTTTGGCAAGATTTGATATCTTGGCTGTCAGACCCGGCGGTACCAAAATGGTACATGGGCGGAACCCTTAAAAGGGTTCTACGGTCCGTGGACGCTCCTGTCCATTTTGGCTATAAATAGCAATGCCAAGCCAAGTAGTTTCTCATCCCTTTCTACAATACTCTCATACATATCTTCTCTCTAACCTTTCTAACTCAGTTTCATATCATATTAGTGATCTCTTTTGTAGCAAAGAAGATCAAGTCACATTCAAGCTTCAACGAGAAGTTGGAAGTCTTGTTTGTTTAGTGTTGTATGATCTAGTGTTGATTCATACTTCATTGTTGTATTAAACCATCATAATCTTGTGAGTGTGAGTGGTTAGTATTTTAGTCCTCAAAATACATTGTGTGTGGGAGTAGTTGTACCCTTGGAAAGAACTCGACATCTAGCTTAGTGTCGGAAATAGTGTAAGCGAAGTGTAAAGGTTTTCTCCGCCGGTGAAAGGAGCTTGTTGACTAGTGAAGTTAAACTCTAGAGTGTGAGACTCGGGGAGTGGAGTAGGGCAAGGAAAAAGAGTCCTTGTAGACCGAACCACTATAAACAACTTGTTGTGGTTTGATCATTTCTTTCCTTATTTACTCTTTACATATTGCTTGCATATTTCATTAACATATCTAAGATCAATATCAATTGATCTTTCAATAAGTTTCAAAACAAAGTTTTAATTGGTAAACTATTCAACCCCCTTCTAGTTTTCTACAATTGGTACCAGATCCTCGTTGCTCAAGAATTTCTAAAATAACTTGTATTTTATAAACTTGAAACGATCCATGGATTCTGAAAACTTTAAAGAAGGGCAATCTATGCAAAGACCACCACTCTTTGAAACCAATGGATTTATCTATTGGAAAAACCGTTTTGAAACATATGTAAAATCAAAAGATATAGATCTTTGGTTTATTATTGTTAAAGGGGATTTTAGTTCTACAACAAAGGATATTTCCGTTGATGAACAAAAGAAATTAGTTGCTAAAAATAATGAAGCTAAAATGATGCTTTATAATGTTTTACCTAGAAAAGAATATGAAAGAATTTTTATGTGTGAAACCGCCAAAGATATTTGGGAATCTTTAATTGTTACACATCAAGGTAATTCACAAGTCAAGGATAACAAAATTGATCTTCTTGTTCAACAATATGAACAATTTGTTATCCCTGAAGATGAAACCATTGATTGTGGCTTTGCTCGCTTTAACACTATTATTACATCACTTAAAGCACTTGATGAATCTTTTCGTAGTAAGAACTTTGTCGGGAAATTTCTTAGAGCACTCCATCCCAAATGGAGAGCTAAAGTGACCGCTATTGAAGAATCAAAAGATCTCTCAAAAATGTCACTAGACGAGCTAATTGGCAACCTCAAAGTTCACGAAATGGTAATGGAGAAAGATTCGGAGATCATCAAAGGAAGAAGGGAGAAGATCAAATCCGTTGCTCTAAAAGCAAAGGCGGAATCAAGCGATGACGATGAATCTTGCTCCGGTAGTGAAGATGAGGAGTATGCCATGGCCGTTAGAGATTTTAAGAAGTTCTTTAGAAGAAGAGGAAAGTTTGTAAGACAACCTCGAGAAGAAAAGAAGCCATTCCGAAAAGATCGGGATGACAAAAAGGGTAAAGGTGAAAGAAAGTGTTTTAGATGTGGTGATGCAAGTCATCTCATAGGAGAATGTCCCAAGCCACCTAAAAACAAAACTCAACGAGCTTTTGTAAGTGGTGCTTGGAGTGATAGTGAAGACAATGAAGAATCAAGCAAGGAAGAGATCGCTCTAATGGCACATGAGTCAAACTAGGTACTTTACGACTCTTCTTATTCTTCTATAGATGATGACACTTTGCAAAAACAATATAATCAATTGTGTGAGCTAAGTCTAAAAATCATAACTAAAAATAAATTTTTAAAAACCAAAAAGGAATTTTGGAAAATGAAGTATATGAGTTGAAAGAAAAAGCAAAACGACTTGAAAAAGGAAAAGCAAATGACGATGATTGTAAATCATGTCAAGAGCTTAATCTTGAAATAGAAAAACTAAAGCTCACACAAGAGGTTCTAATCGAAAATAATTCTAAGTTTAAAAGGTTTAACAAAAACATCGCTCTTGCCGATGAAATAGTTAAAATCCATAAAACACCAGGAGACATGAATGGGCTAGGTTTTAATGAAGTATTAATTCCAAAGAGTCAAAACAAAACGGCCGAAAAGGACGAACATTCATCAAAATTGCTGCAGATAAAGACGGACCAGACGGAATCAAAATAAGGGTTCCGTCCGTTGTGCAAAATGGTGCCGTGGGTACTTCAGCAGAACAGAATGTTCGCAATACGGACCGTACTAAATTTGTTAAAGTAACAAAGAAAACCAATGATAGTGTTAAACTAAAACCAGCTGTTACATCGGGAGTAGGACTTGTCAAAAATGAATTTAGATCAAAAACTACTCAACAACGATATAAAACTCCTTTTGCCAAACGCCCCTTTCCTAAGAGAAACCACAACGTACAACCCAACTACCAACACAACGGTTGGAATCAAAACTTTCCTAGACCATATCAAACTCCAGATTACATGCCATGGAACTCTTACCCATCGTTTCCATACATGAATCAAATAAATGGTATGTTTAACCCAAACGGACCCATGAGATATTGGGGACCAAATGCTTGAGTTATTTGCTTCTTAGGTATGCTTGAAAGTTGGATTGGAACCGGATGAATGGATAAAAGATAGTGGATGCTCACGACACATGACGGGCAACAAAGTCTCTTCTCATCATACCAAGAGTATGACGGAGGTAATGTCACCTTTGGTAGCAATCTCAAAAGCAAAATTATTGGCAAAGGTACGATTGCTCATAACTCCCTAACTATTGAAAATGTTGCTCATGTGGATAGGTTAGGATTTAATCTACTTAGTATTAGCCAATTATGTGATAAAAAGTATAAAGTACTATTTGATGAAAATGGTAGTAAAATACTAAAAGATGGTATCACCATAGCTAAAGGAATTAGGAAAAATAACATATACGTCATGAAAATAGATAAAACATATAATGACAAACTTTGCCTAACAACATTAGACGATAGCTCATCTCTTTGGCATAGACGCTTAGGTCACGCTAATATGAGACTTATACAAAACCTATCTTCAAAAGAGTTAGTTAGGAATTTACCAAAACTAAAATATGACCAACACTTTTGCGACGCTTGCAAAATTGGTAAACAAACCCATAGTAGTCACAAATCTAAAAATATGGTGTCCACATCTAAGTGTCTAGAATTATTACATATGGACTTGTTTGGACCATCCGCTATAAGAAGCTACGGAGGCAACTTATACACTTTGGTCATAGTAGATGATTACTCAAGGTTTACTTGGACGTTGTTTTTGAAAACCAAAAATGAAGCTTTTGATAAATTTGAAATACTTAGCAAGAAAATTCAAAATCTTCTAGGTGTCAAAATTGTGTCGATCCGAACGGATCATGGTCGTGAATTTGACAACGAAACTCAATTTGGAAACTTTTGTGATACAAATGGTATAACACATAACTTTTCCGCTCCACGAACACCTCAATCAAATGGAGTAGTAGAACGTAAAAATAGAACAATTCAAGAAATGAGTAGAACAATGCTTAATGAACAAAACATTCCTCAAAAGTTTTGGTGTAACGCCGTTGACACTTCTACATATATTTTAAATAGAGTCTTAATACGTCCTTTCTTAAACAAAACACCATATGAACTTTATAAAGGTAAAAGGCCAACGTTAGGATATTTTAGAGTCTTTGGTGGTAAATGCTTTATTCTTAATACTAAGGATTATCTCACCAAGTTTGACCCAAAGTCTTATGAAAGTGTATTTCTTGGTTACTCTCAAACTAGTAAAGCTTACATTGTCCTAAATAAAGAAACAATGATAGTCGAGGAATCGTTGAACATAACATTTGACGAAAGTCCACCTCCCTCTAAGACATCACCTTTGGTAGATGATGACTTAGTTGAAAGTCAAATAATAGAAAGTCAAATTAAGGAAGATGAACCATTAAATAAGGAAATTATAAACATTAAAGAATCTAAAAGTCATCCTTAGAAAAGGTCATAGGACAACTTAATCAAAGAACCTTAAGGTCACAAGCCCAAAATCAAAGTAATTATTTTTGTTTTGTATCCACCATTGAACCTAAAACCATAAATGAAGCAATAAAAGATGAATCATGGGTAATTGCCATGCAAGAAGAATTAAACCAATTTGTTAGAAATGATGTTTGGAAATTAGTTCCAAAACCTAAAGATCAAACTATAATTGGAACAAAATGGGTCTTCCGAAATAAAATGGATGAAAATGGTGTAGTATCTAGAAACAAAGCTAGGCTTGTTGCACAAGGTTATAATCAACAAGAAGGATTGACTATGATGAAACTTATGCATCGGTAGCTAGACTTGAATCTATTAGAATATTACTTGCTTATGCATGTGCCTATGACTTTAAATTATTTCAAATGGATGTTAAAAGTGCTTTCCTTAATGGGTTTATTAACGAAGAAGTGTATGTTGCTCAACCTCCCGGTTTTACCGACTTTGAGAAACCACATCATGTCTTCAAACTCAAGAAAGCATTATACGGCCTTAAACAAGCACCTAAAGCTTGGTACGACCGACTTAAGACTTTTCTTATTGATAACAAATACACTATAGGATTAGTAGATAATACTCTTTTTACCAAGAAAAAGGAATCACAATTTATCATTGTTCAAATATACGTTGATGACATTATATTCGGATCAACTTGTCAAGAACTATGTGATGATTTCTCTAAAATCATGCATGACGAGTTTGAAATGAGTATGATGGGTGAGTTAAACTTCTTTCTAGGACTTCAAATTAAACAACTAGAAGATGGCATTTTCTTTAACCAATCTAAATATATAAAAGACATGCTTAAGAGATTTGGTCTTGAAGATTCCAAACCAACTAAAACACCCATGTCCTCGGACACTAAACTCACCAAGGACAAAGAAGGTGAATCCGTAGATAACACTAAATATAGAGGAATGATTGGTAGCCTACTCTATCTTACGGCTAGTAGACCCGACATTATGTTTAGTGTTTGTCTATGTGCTCGCTTTCAAGAAAACCCAAAGGCATCACACTTAGAAGCCTTAAAAAGGATTTTTAGATACATTAAGGGAACAACGTGTTTAGGATTATGGTATCCCAAAGGAACGGGTATAGAAACCATAGTGTATGCCGATTCGGATCATGCCGGTGATTATGTCGATAGAAAAAGTACAAGTGGTATTTGCACTCTTGTTGGACATTGTCTCACCTCATGGTTTGCAAAGAAGCAAATTGCTTTAGCCATCTCAACTACTGAAGCCGAGTACGTCTCAGCTGGAAAAGCATGTCAACAAGCTCTTTGGATGAAGCAAGCTCTCGTAGATTACGGAATTCATCTCAACGACATTGTGATACTTTGCGACAACAAAGGAGCCATCGATCTCAGCAAGAATCCCGTTCAACATGCTCGTACAAAGCATATTGAAATCCGCCATCACTTTCTTCATGACAATGTTCAAAAAGGAAACATTTCAATCGAGAAAGTATCCTCCGAAGACAACATTGCCGACATATTAACTAAGCCTCTTAAACGAGAACCTTTTAATCTTCTTAGACTTGGTTTAGGGTTAATGGAACCAAACATGTAGGGCAAACATATCCAAAAACATTAAAATAATCAAAACTAAACAATTTTGTTTTGTACCTGCTACTGTAGCCACGACACCAAACGACAACACGGACGGAACCAAAAATTTGGTACCGTCTGGTCCGTGGTGTCTACAGAAGCAAAACTGCTACATACAAAACATCCTCTTCCTCACAACCCACTTTACCAAAACGTGTAAACATTAAACCAAGCTCATTATTGACACCTTCCCACTCACTAATCACTGAAGATAACATCATTGTAAGTATCCTAACTACATTTTATCTCTTAATTCTGAGTCTAGGATTCTTATTTATGCACAAAACTATCACAAATCATTACATGGGGTTTTATGTATGCTTGTATACCAAATATGAATTCAATTGGCAAAATGCATAACTAGTCATTAAAATTAGGTACTACATTATCATATTGCATAAACAAATCATGCTTCCCACTAATTGATAGATAATGAATATAAGGCCTTATTCAAACAACCAAACACCCCATGTCAAAAGTTTTGAAAAGCTTCTCACTTGTAGGAAAACATTTTTCATTGCTAATACAAATAGAAATGTTAAATTTTCATCACTTGCATGCTCTTGAATACTAAAGGTACTGCATAACTAATATGCATTCCCGGGTATATTCAAATGAAGCCACATTGAATTAGGAGCATTTAGGTTATCTCATGGTATTTGCCAAACACCCACTAAAACCATTTTTGTGCATAAAATGAGTCGAGATAACCGCAACTCCAAATTGTTTTCATATAGGCACACACTAGAACCAAAAACGTTAAAATTTATTCTCATTTTTAACATATTAATTCTTGTCCTTAGGAATAACCATGGTAGCCGCAAGATTCTATGATCACAAAGACACCCTTAACTACATTCCCAAACACCACAAAACCAAAGGACTTACCAAGGAACAAGTAGAAATATTTAGGGGTCTAGAATCAAGGTATTTCCATGAGGGTAGAACCATTCACTCATCCTTCCTTGAAAATACCAATCTTCGTGAAGAACTAGCCGCCATTCAATTCGATTGTCTTCTTGACATCGATGAACCAATCTGTCCTAGGTTTGTGTTAGAATTCTATGCTAGTGTGACCGGCTTTAGTGATGAAGACGATGATGAATTTTGTCTTAGGTTTAGAATCAATCAAAACGACTACACCATCACCTTAGCCAACTTTGCTCAAGTGCTAGGAATTCCCAACCGAGGAACTTGTGTCTACTCGGATAAATGGTCACTCACCATTCTTGATGCAATCAATGACCGCTCTACTCCCTACCAAACCCGTTTGGCCGATAAGGATGTCATCCGTGAACACCTATTTAACCCTAGGGGTGATACAACCCGAGTTACCCGAAAGGGAAAAGAGGTAAACCGAGATCCATATGGAATGGAGATAAATGAACTTAAGCCCGAATTTAAGAAATGGGAGGAGTTACTTAGAGCCAACGTCATTAGCACCATAGGAAATAGGGATCACATCAACGCTTGCCTTTGCCACATGCTCTACAACTTGTCCACCCGTCAACCATTCAATTTAGCTTACTACATCGCTAGGAGAATGATTGATATTCCAACTCAATGATCGGTTGCTCTTCCATACGGGATGCTTCTCACCCGTCTCTATAGAAATTTTGCACCAATTCCACCAACCCCAAAAAGGATGCACCTTCACTATGAGCTCATCCCTCACATCTTTGTACCTTTAAGTGATGAACGAGTTGCTAAGACAAAAGGCAAAAGAGCAAAACCTCCATCTCCATCATCATCATCATCATCAAATAGCTCCGAGGATGGTCTTCCTAGCTCTCGTCTTCCACCTCATGAGTATTATGCGTCTCTTCCCGAGATCGAGAATGAATCAGCGGAATTCAAGCAAACTAAGGGAATGTTCAAGTGCCTTGGTAGTATGATGAACAAGATCTACAAGAAGTTGGACAAATGAGAGTCCATTAAGGAGTGTTTGGAACAATACATTATCGTTAATGTTTGATACAATTTAGTTGCTTTTATTATGTAGGATGATAATATAACTTAAAACAATGATGTATGCTAACAATCTTATGCAGGGGATAGCACAAGTATGCTATCAAATTTTACCCATTTTCACTATAATGTGAAAATCAAAAAGCCTTGCTCAAAATCTATGCTCCACTATGTTTATACATGTGTTATTTACTTTTCCTAACTAGAAATGTTTAGTGTCACAAGTTTTGAGAAAAATTTCAGGTTTTGGAAAAGTCCCCGACACCTAAAAACGTACTCTGTCCACTTTTCTGACTTCACGGATCGAGACGGCACCATAAATTTGGTACCGTCCGTTATGTAATTGGTACCGCCGTACCTGTACAGGCGGACCATACGGCACCCTTTTTAGGGTTCCGGCCATGTATGATTTTGGTGCCGTGGATCCTCCAGGTAACTTTCTGAATTTCGACTCTTTCGTGATTCCAAATTACCATCCATCACTTATAAATCAACCTTAACTAGTTTATACTCTTATTAGAACTAGTATAATTTACTTAGGTATATAAGAAATCCATTTCCCACCAAAATTCAAAAAATTGAAAAATCCACCCACGGAGCCCTTTGGCATAAAGGAAGGAACCAAATTTTTGGTACCTTCAAATCCGTGGGTGATCTGAATATTAGGAAATTCCACTCATTAGAACACATTTATTGCAAATCTTTTCTTCTTCACTCCATCTCTCTTGTATGGATTGACTTGGGTGATATGACTAGCATTCAACCCACTTCCAAATCATTAGGAACCTCATCTCTTCAATGGTTTAACATCAAATCAAACACATTTCTCCACAATTTTTCACTTCTATAAATTGAGAGGTTTTACCATGATCATCCTCACACCTTGTTCATTCTTACTATTATCTAGCAAAGCAAAACCCAAGTCAAAAATGACAAAATCATCTCCAAAACCTTGCAAGAAGACCGCTAGAATTAGTGTGAGGCCTTGTTGCTTCGTTAATCTTAGCTCCTCATCCGAGTCTTCTCCACTCTCAATCTCATCTCCCATCCGAGATGATACAAGTCTTACCTTGGCTACACCCAATCAATCACACATTGTGATCACCACTCCACCACCTACAAAAACACCAACTTCACCTCCACCGGCACCCATCCAAACATCCAAAACACCCTCACCACCTTCACCACCAAGGTCTCCAACTCTCATTCCTATGGAGTTATTTTCCACTCCACCAACTTCACCAAATCCTTTCTTGGAAGACTTGGATGACTTGCCTCCTAGGCCAAATCATCCACCACCATTGCCATCATTTGGCACAATTGAGCGGATTGCTCATGAGTCACCTCGGTCATCTATTGACCCAAACGCCCCATTAGGGCCTAAACCTCTTCTCTTCCACCCCATTCACAAAGACATTCATGGTCCTTTGTATGGGACCATCCACTCCCCACCTCAATGTCCCCTCATCTTGAGGACATTGAGGAGTGTATGTGGGATGCCAATCCCACTAGAGAGGAGATTCAAGCGGAACTCCACAACCTCCACCAATTCAAAGGCATGGTGGATTCTCACTTAAGTGAGACTATGCAAATGCAAAATGCTTTGCTTGCATCCATCATGACCACCCCAAACATCCCTAACACATCTACCATTCCACCACCACAACCTCCCCAAACATTCTACCCTCCTAGGCATGGTTGCTCAACTTGTGAGCAAATGGCCCAAACCGTGGAAAGGACCCAGGTTATGGTCCATGACTTCCAAGAGGAAATGAGGTTCATCCTCAATCATATCCTTGAGCGCCTCAACGCTCTTTCTCATCCACCATCTAACTAGGATGGTCATAGATTAGCATTCTAGTTCTTCTTTTCCTAGGATTTTATTTTCTTTTCTTTTATTGTACTAAAACACATCATTGTGTTCTCCTTTCATGATCTTTGTTCATGAAAATTTTAACTAATGAATGGTGTTTTTATTATAGTGTTGGTACTTTTACATAATGTTTGGAAATGCTTGTGAATGATCATTATTACTAACAATTTTTTGTAGCTTTATTTTCACAATCCATGTATCTTCCCATTAAGCACCCAATTTAGGGGAGCTTTGATCAAGGGGGAGATAATGGCTCGGGCTCATTACATTCCGCATCGCCTCTTCTTTTGTTGAGACAAAAAGGGGGAGAAAATATAGAACTTGATTATATTTTGACTTTTCTAAAAAGTCAACTGACATTGACTTTCTGAAAAAGTCAAACAGAATACATCATTGATAATACTTGACTTTTCTTAAAAAGTCAACTGCATACTTTGACTTTCTAAAAAGTCAACATCATGCATCAACTAGTGAATACTTTGACTTTCATAAAAAGTCAAACATCATACACTTGCATTATCATTTCTTTTTCAAGTTCTAAAACTAATATTTTTATAACTCTTGCACAAACTTTGTATCTTTTATAAAATAAAATTTATATTTTGTCCTCAACAAAAAGGGGGAGATTGTTAATACAAATATCGTCATTAAACGTTATTTATATTTTTGATCTTTACCTAAGTTTTGTTAACGACAAAAGTAAATTTAATTTATAAAAGCTTAAAGCTTGTCAAGTTTAATAGATATTTAAACTAGCTTTTTCAAACAATATATTCATCATTCAAGCATTTACATTTATGATTAGTGACATCTTGATATGACTCTAATCATTATGTATGATAGTAGTTTTTAGAATGTGTTAGGTTCTTAAAACCAAACACTACTTAAGTACTTGCATATTTCTAATAATAGAAATACAACATATGACATCATGTGATGCATCATGGAAATCATTGGAAGATTTCATTAGATATTTTGTGTGGATTTGTACTCTTCATATCTTGCACAATCTCACTTAGATAGAGTTGACTTTGGCAAGATTTGATATCTTGGCTATCAGACCCGGCGGTACCAAAATGGTACATGGGCAGAACCCTTAAAAGGGTTCCGCGGTCCGTGGACGCTCCTGTCCATTTTGGCTATAAATAGCAATGCCAAGCCAAGTAGTTTCTCATCCCTTTCTACTATACTCTCATACATATCTTCTCTTTAACCTTTCTAACTCAGTTTCATATCATATTAGTGATCTGTTTTGTAGCAAAGAAGATCAAGTCACATTCAAGCTTCAACGAGAAGTTGGAAGTCTTGTTTGTTTAGTGTTGTATGATCTAGTGTTGATTCATACTTCATTGTTGTATTAAACCATCATAATCTTGTGAGTGTGAGTGGTTAGTATTTTAGTCCTCAAAATACATTGTGTGTGGGAGTAGTTGTACCCTTGGAAAGAACTCGACATCTAGCTTAGTGTCGGAAATAGTGTGAGCGAAGTGTAAAGGTTTTCGCCGCCGGTGAAAAGAGCTTGTTGACTAGTGAAGTTAAACTCTCGAGTGTGATACTCGGGGAGTGGAGTAGGGCAAGGAAAAAGAGTCCTTGTAGACCGAACCACTATAAACAACTTGTTGTGGTTTGATCATTTCTTTCCTTATTTACTCTTTACATATTACTTGCATATTTCATCAACATATCCAAAGATCAATATCAATTGATCTTTCAATAAGTTTCAAAACAAAGTTTTTAATTGGTAAACTATTCAACCCCCCTTCTAGTTTTCTACAGGTTTTATATATGATTGATCATCATGTAGGTTTTTCTAGATATGTTTTAGGAATTTGTATATATAGATAAAATGGACCAGTGGATGGAAATTTCAAAATTTTGATCACTTTAACTTAAAATAAAGAGGCGGTGAAGTCTATTTCGATGTTTAAGTGAACGTATAAAGCATATGTCTTAAACATAGACATAGCAAATCTAAAGAATTGTTCGAGAATAATTACTGTATATAGCGTGTATTATTGTACCTATGGGAAGTATGCATGTATATACTTTAAAGTTATATATGGATCATTTTCTTAACTTTAGTATACACAGATATGGTGTTGACACTATTTAATGGAACTCAGCCATGAGCATTTTTTTATCCTTAAATATATGGTTGTTGCACCTAGTATAATTAGTTTGGATTTGCTGCTAATTTTTTTGGTGTCTAGTTACTTGTTCGTTCTTAGTTTTGACTTATGAGAAGGATTATGAATGTGTTGACCGGCACTGTAACTCAAAAAAATTGGCCTTTTATATTCCGGTACCGGAACCGGGAATTCCCGCTTTTTTCCCTTACCGATTTTTAAGGTACCGTTTTTTTGGCTTGTTTTTGAAGTACCGGTACCGTACCGTGTATGGTAAACTGGTACCGGTACGGGTCGGTATCGGTACGGTTCCGGTACCGTACCGTTTTTCCGGTACCCATGCTCATCCCTAGCATAAACGGACTGGTTGAGATCTTGATCTGCCACCAAGAGTGGTATGAATACCTGCTCTGACCAGTCACAGTCTACGAGCTTGACTTAGGAAGTATCTGGGTGTGTGTTGGGTTTAGTATAGTTGTTTTTGGTTTTTTAGGTCGAAGGAGGATAGGTTTGGTTTATTGGAAGTTGTGATTGGGTTCTTGGTTGTGGCTAGAGTTTAGGGTTTTTAGTTTTCTTGTTTTGTCTGTGTGTTTATTTTGTTGTCTTGCATCATGGCTATTATGATTAGTAGTTTGGATCAGAGTAATCCTCTGCATCTTCATCCTAATGATTCTAATTGTGCATCTATTGTTACTGTGAAGTTATCTGGTGTTGAGAACTATAGGGTTTGGTCTAGTGCTATTAAATTGGCTATGCAGATTAAAAATAAAATGGGATTTCTTGATGGTACTTGTGTTAGAACTGATTATGCTGCTAGTCAATTGTTAGAGGCACAATGGGATAGATGTAATGTTGTTGTGTTCATTGGTTGTTGAGTTCTTTATCTCAAGATGTGTATCTTGGGCATGTTTTTTCTGATTCTGCTGCATCTGTCTAGAAAGATTTAAAGGATACATATGATAGAATTGATGGTTCTGTGGTTTTTAATTTGATGCAAAAGATTAATTCCTTTAAACAAGGAGGTTTTCCTGTGTCTGAATATTTTCATAAACTGAACTCCTTGTGGTGGGAGTTTGATACTATAACAAAGCTTCCTGATTGTGTTTGTGATGCTAGAATAGAGTTAGTTGATCATGCTAAACTGTTAAAACTTATGCAATTTCTGATGGGTTTGGATGATATTTACCAACCTATTAGAAGCTCTATTCTAACTAGAGAAGTTTTGCCTGAGGTTCAAGATGCTTTTGTGATTGTTTCTAGAGAAGAATCCCATAGGGGGATTCCTTCTACTTCTGCTAAAATTGAAAAACCTCAAATATCTGCTTTTGTTTCTAGGCCTAATGGTAATAATAGGAACAATTTCAATAATAATAGGCCTGGAAATAATAATGGTAATAATAGAGGGAATTATGACAATCTGTTGTGTAAAAATTATGGTTTAAAAGGGCATACTATTGAAAGATGTTTTGAGTTGATTGGTTATCCTCCTGGTTTTAAAAAGAATCCTAACTTAAAACCTTCAACTGGTTTTAATGTTGGTAAAATAAATAATTCTGAGGTTAAGTGTATGCCCATTATGAATGGTGATGTTAAAAATACAGGAACTGATTCGTTCACTAATGAGCAGGTTATGAAGTTGATGAATATTTTGCATGATAAAACATGTTCTGCTGCTCATACTAGTATGGCAGGTGGTGGTTCTTGTTCTTTTTTTAACTGCAATGTGTTTTTTAACCAACATTTTTATCAATTTTTCTGTGCTAAGATAAATGTTAAGGGTATGTCATATCATTTGGGATGGATCATAGATTCAGGGGCTAATCAACATATGACTAATAATACTGATAATATGTTTGGCTTACTTGATATATCTGATCTGAACTTAACTGTTGGTCATCCTAATGGTACCCTTGCTAAGATGACTCATGTTGGTAATCTAAGACTTAACAAGAATGTTGTGTTATTTGATGTGTTGGTTGTGCCTGAGTATTGTGTTAGTCTCTTGTTTGTGCATAAAGTGATTAAGGATAGTAAGTTGACTGTTGGGTTTGATGAGACTAAATGTTATATTCAGGATTTGAAAAAGCAGAGTGTTCTGGGGACTGGTAGTGAGTTTGGTGGTTTATATCTGTTTGATAGAGATTGTGATAAGTCCACTGTGGTTAATCAAATTGAGTTTTTTGCTTGTCATGTTTCTAAAAAAGTTTGGCATAATAGACTAGGACATCCTGCTAACCAGGTTTTAAAAATGCTTAATCAGTCCTTAAATCTAACTAATGTTGATCATGAAGGATCTTGTGAGGTTTGTCATAAGGCAAAACAAACAAGGGACTCTTTTCCTTTAAGTGAAAACAAATCTTTGGTTTTTGGACATCTCATTCATCTTGATGTCTGGGGTCCTTATAAAGTGGTTAGCAGAGAAGGTTTTAGATATTTCTTGACTATTGTGGATGACTATAGTAGGTCTGTTTGGGTGTATATGCTTAAAACTAAAGATGAAGTTTTTTCCATGTTTGTGAGTTTTTATAATCTGGTGCTTACTCAGTTTAATAAAAAGATTAAAATGATAAGGTCTGATAATGGCACTGAGTTTTTGAATAATAGAATGTCAGATTTTTTAAATACCATGGGTATTATACATCAGATAACTTGTGCATATACACGTCAGCAGAATGGTATAGCTGAGAGGAAACATAGACATCTGCTAAATTTTTCTAGAAGTCTTATGTTTCAGGGGGGAATTCCTCTTGTTTATTGGCCTGATTGTGTTCTTACTGCTACTTATTTGATTAACAGGCTTCCTTCCTTTGTTTTAAAGGGTAAGTCACCCTTTTCTCTGGTCTATAATAGGGAACCTAATTTGTCTCATCTTAGGAGTTTTGGATTTCTGTGTTTTGCTGCTATTATAAAAGAGTTTGATAAGTTTTCTGAAAAGTCTGAAAAATGTGTTTTAATTGGATATGCTACAGGAAAGAAAGCTTATAAGCTTCTAAGTCTTGAAAACAGAAGTATTTTGTA
>OU343223.1:131533505-131559889 GCA_910596185.1 Chrysanthemum makinoi | reverse complement strand
TTGATCTTGTTTGTTAGTTTGTTTCTGTTAGCCTTAATAGTTTATATTAGAAGTGATGGTCATTCACGATTAGGAACTTTGTAACGCGTGGTAGATATCGTGATAGAATAGTCAACGGGCTCGTGGATTGGGCTAAGCTAATTGGTTAGAAGTTATGTTAAGCTAGCCTTATATCAATCCATGTCCAATCCAATCCAAACGAGCCCAAGCCAAAGCCCATTAGGGATTTTATGTAATGTACTATATAAACCCCTCAAAGTCTCATTTGAGGGGTGTGCTTGAGTGTGTTTTGTGTGTGTTTTCATATGAAATATTGTTTTCATCTTCTACTCTTTGTCTCTCTAAAATACACATATCTTCATTCAAGTCACCATATCTTTTCTTCATCTCTCTAGTTATATTGTGTGAAATGGATTGATAAAAGGGTCCTAACAATTGGTATCAATCGCCTAACAATGGTTTAGGAGTGTTTGTGTTTGTTTTGAAGGGTTACGCGTAAAGGCTCACGTTATTCATATTAGCCACGCTTAAAGCTTTAATTTTTGCACTTAAAAATTCAAGATTCTTGTGGTTTAAGGTTTATTTGGTGCTAAAGTTTCAGTTTTTTGCAAAAAGTTCGAAGCTTTACGTGTTTTTTTTTCATTTTTAAACTCGTTTTTGGTTCATTGGTCATTTCTACTCGTAAGCTTTCTAAGCACTTTGGGTGAAAACGGTCAACAGTTTTGTGTTATTCGAGTGTTTTTAAGGCTATCTGTGCATCAGAAATCAGTTGAATCACTAGAAATTTTTTACGCGTAGGTCAAAACCCTAGTTCTACGCGTAAGAAAAGTCAATGTCCTTTGTCTACGCATAAGCTTTTGGTGCAGATTCTTCGAGCTATAACGATTACTCAGTGCTTCCCTCACTTGGATAAGTTTGTGGAACACTTCGACTTTGGATATCTCTTACACTGCGATAGTGTAAAAGATTTTTGGGCAAAACCATATTCCTACGCGTAAGCTATTCCTACGCGTAAGCTATACCTACGCGTAAGCTCTTGTGTTACGCGTAAGTTGGGTTCTACGCATAAGTTTATCCTACGCGTAAGGGTCTTTCTACGCCTAAGCAACCTACGCCTAAGCATCCTACGCCTAAGCACCATAGTCTACTCGTAACTTCTTCGGTCTACGCCTATGCTCATTAAAAAAAAAATAAATTTTTGAGGAGACTAAACGTTCAATTTTTACGCGAAATTCAAATTTTGGTTTAACTGTGAAAATTTTGGTCAAAAATTCAAAATTTTGGGCCTAAATTCAAATTTTTCGGGTCAAATTTGGCGTCAAAATTGTCATAACTCAAATTTTTCATACGACCTTAGAATTGATTTTTATAGTGAATTTCAAATTTTGGGAGAAAATTTTTTTTCCTAAGAACCAAGGTTACGAGTACGACTTTCAGAAAAACCTCAACCGAGCTTAATCTTCATCAAACACAACTCCTTTATCGTTGAATCGATCCTACATCAACTTTATCATACATACCTTCATCAATGGCAACTATGCAAGATCGTTATACAACTGCTGTCACAACTGCTATTGCTGCATTCGCCAATAATGCATTAAACATCAGTGGTTACTCTACACCGAATAACAACAACCCATGGATTTCATCGTACAATACGCAGTTTTCTAAACCAAGTATTCATATGAGTCAAGAAGGACACATGGTTGATGTTATTGGGAATCAGAATGAATTTGCTACGGGTATACAAATGGGGAATCAGATGCCATATGCAGGGCAGTTTGTTGGACATCAAGGGGGTCAGATTGTGAATCAGAATATGAGATATCAAAATGGGAATAACTGTTTTATGACTTCGGTTCAGAATGCTACCTCCGAACCTCAAAGCCAAGACTCAGGGCATCGTCGGTTCAGTATGCTACCTCAGAACCTCAAGTACAGGGTGCTGTTAGCAAAGAAAGAAAAATTGGGAATAGAGTTGACTGCTGAGGAATACGAATCTCTGTATCCAGGACGGGCAGAGAAAGCAAATGATAATGCAAGCTACTGTCTTACAGTCAACCAGCAGGACACAACATCAAGTGCTACTTTTGACTCACCTCCTGTCTACGACACAGATCCACTCAATGAGGTACCAAATTATAGTAATGTTGCTAATTCGTTTACTCATGAGAAGCCACATTCTGTGTCTCCCGAACCTTATTATGACACATATGTGGGGGAGCAAGTTAATAGCAATGTTAACTCTGAAACTCCATATATGGATCCTAATGAAGGTCAAGATGAACAGAATGGTGCTAATGATGAGGAAACACGTGCTTATTTTGAAACATTAATCAATAATTGTGGTATTGAGATTGAGAAAGTTAGAAAGGTCAGTCGCGACGTTAAGGCCGCGAATGTGAAATTGACCGCTGAGCTTGAGAGTTACAAGGAGAACGCAAAAGCTTTTGAATTTCACAAAAACAAAGAGTCAGAATTAGAAATTGGTTATCAAGATTCTGTTTTAAGAGAAAAAGAATTGCAAATCAAGTATAACACGCTTGATGTTAATTTGAACTTGAAAATAAAATCTTTAAACAAGGAAATTTCTGATCTTCAAAACCAACTTTCTAAACAACAAACAACCTATTCTGATCTTGAAAAAGAGAAGAAACAGTTGATTGCTGATTTTTCAAAACGTGAAGATTCTCTTCTTGATGAAATTCTTGATAAAGATGAAAAAATCAAAAAATTGGAAAATTTGCTTGTTACAACGGGTCATTCAGCTAAATCAACTAATATGCTGATTAATCAAACAAATCCGTATTTTCATTCAACACAAAAAATGGCTCTTGGTAACTCACCTCCTTGTTTCCTCAAGAAAGCTCAGAAACATCAGAATGTGTTAAACAATGGCAATGTTTTACATGAACCCATTATTGTTCGTGATTCTCTTGAAACGTTAGAACTATCTGAGGAAAGTAGATCAAAAATGAAACAAAAAAATCCAGATCTAAAACCAATCGATTATAACAAATGGAACAAAATTAACGGAATTACTTTTGTTACACAAAAAGAAAAGTCAAAGTTTTCCATCACACCAAGTGTTTCAAACAAAGTGTCAACACCAGTTTCAAAACCAGTTTCAAAACCAGTTTCAAAACCTGTTGTTGTCTCACAATCTCTTTCGAAAATCGAACAAATGTCTTCAAACAATCCTTTTAACACAAGTGATGCTAGAAGTATTTTAGAAAATGTGAAAACTAGAATTGCGGGACTTCAAGAGACTGTTAAAACTAAAACCACTATTACACCTAACAACTGGTTCTCTAGTTTTGACATCGAACAGAGAAAGTTTTTTGAAACTGAAATTGCCCCTCAGCTGAATGCCATCAGTGCAAGGGTAATTCATTTTGAACAAGCATTTTTGAAAGAAACAGCTGACTTTGTCAAGGACCATAAATCCCTGGTAAAGCAAGCTAATGAATGTTTTGAACACACCAAAGTTTTGGAAAATTTGAATGATTCTCTCTTCGAAGATGTTCTGACTACCGATATCATGTCCATTATTTTACAAACATATTCTGTTGAAGATCATGAAAGACTCCAGTCTGAGACCTCCGCAATTGTTTCAAAATATGAAAAAGCTCTTGAAAAACTTGAAAAAGAAAACGTGTCCTATTTTAAACAACTTGATTGAAAATCTAAGGAATGTAAGTATGACAAACTGTCATATGAGCGTGCCTACAAGGACATGAAAGAGCAAAATGATCTTTTGAGAGTTCAGCTGGAAAGTCTAAAAGGAAAGGCTGTGGATACTAAGTTTGCAAAACCATTGACTGAGGAGAAAACAAATGTTCCCAAACCGGTTTTCAAACCAAAAATGTCTATTTCTCAGTTTCCTCCAAAAGTCAATGAGAAAAATGATTTATCAAAAACAGTCACTCCACAGTCTTTGCCTATTAAAAAGAGAATTATCAAAAGTTTTGAAAAAGAAAAAGCAGTTGCTGAAAAACCTAAAGTGATTACACCTGGCATTTCTAGGAATAGTACACGGAATGTGACCAAACATCCAGTTAAAGAATCTGTCGGTTCTAACAACATGGTCAACAATCACTATCTAGAAGAAGCTAGGAAAAAGGCACAGACTCGAAAAGACGGAATTTTAGGTGCAACATCTAGGGTGATGAATTCCACAAGATTTCAAGGAACTACTAGTAGTAGTAACCCATTACCTAGGAACACTCAACATAAGACTAGGGATTGGCTTGCATCTAAGAGTAGTTGCGCAAAAGAAAATGCTATGCCCTTAGAAAACAACACTAGGAATTCTAAGTCTTTTTCGAACAAGAATCAATGTCCACAAGACTGTAGTGACAAAGTTAAAGCTGCTGTTTTAAACAAGAATATTGAATTTGTCTGTACTACATGTAAAAAATGTGTCTTTTCAGCTAATCATGATGCATGTGTCTCACAATATCTCAAGAAAGATAATTCTCGTACCAAGGCACAATCCACTAAGACACCAAATAGAAACAAACCCGTTGACAAGATGAACATCAAAAGGAAACCTAATAGGTGGATCTCTTCAGGACGCAGTTTTTCAAAAAATGAGTCTTCCGCTGAATCTGATAAGAAAACAACTCCTAGATCTTACCTTAGGTGGATACCCACGGGCAAAGTTTTCAACAAAGTAGGTCTTAGATGGATTCCCACAGGAAAGATTTTTGATACTTGCACCAACACAGATAATAGTGAAACTCATCAAGTTAAGGAAGTCAAAACCACTACAACCGTTGCTAGTGATCACCCTCACCGTGAGGAAACACGTACTTCTAACACTGTTATTTGTGAAAATTCTTCTTATGTGGATGCAGGTACTTGTAAAAGTGTTGAAGGTTCATACGCCCCATGTGGTAAAGAAGAACTTTATGCCAATTTCGCATATGGAAATCCTTTTCTAGTTCCACTCTTAACTCCACTTTTACTTGTCCCAACTTAATTTCTCTTTCTTCAAATCTTCTATGTAAATATTTTTGAAAAACCAAATACAAAATTTGAAAAACCAACAAAAGCAAAATATAAAAATATAAAACTTTCAAAAAATACAAAAACAATATAAAATCAAAAATCCAAAAATATTCTTCTCACGACATGTCTCTCGTATAATCGATATTCTGTACGTTTCTAGAAATGTCATTCAACAATGATACGGGTATGTACAGATGCTTGAGCGAGAGTTCTTTAATGTTTTTCAAAACATGTCGTTTCTCAAAATTTCTTCATAAAATGGCTTTCGTATACTCTAGTACGAAACCCGGACTTCAACATAATGGCTTCTGGACACATCAGTTCAGGACCCGCGCTTCAAAGAAAGGAAAGTGCTTATCAAAATCAAAGGTTTTTAAATATTTTTTCAAGCACTATTCCTTAAAACATAATGGCTTGTAAGTATTTCAGCTTGCAACCCGATCTTTAAAGAAAGGAAAGTGCTACGCAAAATCGATTTTCATAAATATCGAGCACTTATCCTAAAACAAATGAAGATAATTCTTCTCTAATTATCTTCAAAAGATTTTCAAAATCTTCATCATCTTGCGTACCATTGATTCGAAATTTTTCAAAAAGATTTTTCTAAATCTCTCACATTTGGTACCAAGATAACTCCCTCTAAACCCTTAATTGATTATAAATTTTCTGTATGAAAAATTTGCTATCGTTAAGGGGGAGCATTAAATCAAAATTGTTCCAATATTCATGCTAAATGAGTTTCTCTCCAAATGCTTCCCGAAAAACATATCTTTTAATCATTTTGTTTCAAAAACATCATAGATATGCTATTTTTGAGGGGGATAAATGTGATTAAAATGTGATCAAAAAAGTTTAATGATCGGTGTCTGAATCTCAAAAGAGCTCGACTCAGTCGGAACCAATGAATTGACGAGTAATCAACGTACCATTTCGAGAAACTCGTGATAGACATGAACTTACATGGGTCTAACCTCCTTTTCAAGGAGTGTTTACAACTTCAAGGTAGTTATTAGAGCTAGCTGTCACCTAAAAACTGACAATGGAACTCTTTAACTAAGCAACGTAACCGTGTCTCGTGGGGAATTGTCTATCATGAGCCGATCAATTCAAAAAGTGCGAACTCTACCCTCTATGTGCAGATTTCTGTCAAAACAATATAAGCACATGTGAAGGGGGAGTGTTTCTGAAAACATAAAACTCTCGGAGTGTTTCAAACATGTTTTCAATCATAAACACTCTGAGATATTTTCAAGAAAAATGGTTTTATGGCAACAATAGGACAGTCATGGAGTTATAAGGTGACTAAGGATAGGAAAATCCGTCCTATGATCCGCCAGAGCCGGAGGGATCTAACCAAGGACATCACAAATAGTTTAGAACTAGAAGTCCTTAGGAATGATTGAGAAAAGGAGTAACGTGAAAATGGAGAAAGAAGGGGTTGAAGAATTAAAAAGAAATGTAATGAAAAAGGGTGAAAAGAAATAGCCCTCCATATTCAACCTTAGGGCAGAAACCGGGTTCAATTCATCTGCTACTGGTTGTCACTAGATGACACCGGTATTGAAGATTAAAAGTCGTCATGGACCCAGTGACGCACTGCACTAAACCTCCTAGCCACTCAATTCCTCTTAAAAGGATTTGTTTCATTCTCACTGGGAACCCTACATAATCTATTGACCTTCTCTTAGAGTTGGTTGATATTGAAGAAGGAGACCCTCTCCCTAGTCTCCGCTCAAGAAAAACCAAAATGCACTAATTGAGTCTAGAGCCACGAGATTCATCAAAAGATCTCATAGGAACACATGACATGACATCGCTTGTTGTTCATCAATAAGGGCACAAGTGATATATTCTAGAGTCCTACGCAGGTCTTAGCAATCTGCCAGAACATTTATGAGAAGTTTCACATCTGTGATCTTCAGTGATTGAATGGAAACTCCTGCCAGGGTCAACATCAAGCAGCCCTGACAGCAGGTCACTTCGGTAATTCTCCGTGGATTACGCTTAGTGTGTCTCAAACGGTCTACAGTCGTGAGGTGATGCTTCGGTGTACCTCAGCGACTCATCTGAACTGTAGGTGTACTTCGGTATATCGTGTTATCTCACTTGTGGGACTCCAGTTCAGGAACGGCCTTTGTAAGAATTAGAGATGTGTTTTCACACTATGCTGTTAACACCCTCGAAATTCAAACTTGTAAGTGCCGGAATCCGCTTATTACTAACCTGTTTTTATGTTTTCTTCTTATGGAAGCTCCGGAGCGGATTGATCGTGCAGATTCTCCACATGCTCATACCAACAACACATGAAAGTTCTCATCATAATCAAAGGCTACACAAAGTTAAAGATGATTCTTCGTCAATGTCAAAGAATCTACAAAGTTTAAAGACTCGAGAACTACATCATTGGTAACCAAAAGACAAATAGAAGTGTGAGCATGGTGGAGAAAGACGTGGAGACACCTAACCAACGAAGTTGACAACGGCAGACAACCACATTATCTGATCACAAAGCATGAAGGAACAAAGAATCAAGACTATTCTATATCTACACACAAAGTTCAAGCTCGAGAAAAGTAAAGACCTAATCAAGTGGAGCATCATTTGAATGACCACCCCTTAGGGGGAGATTGTTAGCCTTAATAGTTTATATTAGAAGTGATGGTCATTCACGATTAGGAACTTTGTAACGCGTGGTAGATATCGTGATAGAATAGTCAACGGGCTCGTGGATTGGGCTAAGCTAATTGGTTAGAAGTTATGTTAAGCTAGCCTTATATCAATCCATGTCCAATCCAATCCAAACGAGCCCAAGCCAAAGCCCATTAGGGCGTTTATGTAATGTACTATATAAACCCCTCAAAGTCTAATTTGAGGGGTGTGCTTGAGTGTGTTTTGTGTGTGTTTTCATATGAAATATTGTTTTCATCTTCTACTCTTTGTCTCTCTAAAATACACATATCTTCATTCAAGTCACCATATCTTTTCTTCATCTCTCTAGTTATATTGTGTGAAATGGATTGATAAAAGGGTCCTAACAGTTTCAGTATTCTGGGCTGTATTGGGTTCAGGTTTAGAGAATGAGTTTGTAGACAGCACCTATTAGAGGGACTGTCGTATTCTTTTCAGTTGTATTGTTTTCTTGCATCCGTGTTGGGGACAAGCTATCAGTGTTTATTGTTATAATAAAAGATTGATATCACCAAGGGTGGTTGGTTGGGTGATTACACCTTGTGTTCTTGTTGTTTTGGTATCATTTTAACATATTTTGCTGATACAGGTATTCTGATATGAAGCTTAGTATGTTTTTATCTGTCTGTGAGTATTGTATTTCTTTTAGCATGAATGATTATAAGTGAGTGGGAAGTAAATTCTAGTGGTTCGTGGAATATACTTTGGGTTTTGCTCTCTAGTTATATAATCATGACTGATACAACTAGTGATAAAGAATAAGCATGAAACCTAAGGACATGACACAAATATGATACGAAAGACATGTACACAGTACACTGCATTGTCAAATTAATAAATAACGTGCAGGAGACTTTTGCACATTCAGAAAGTTTAAAGTATATGATCAAAAAGATTCTTGATAAATCTTTTGATAAAATGGCACAAAGTTTGGGTTCACTTGTATCGGCATAAAAGAAAGCATGGCACATGCTAAACTGTTAAATTTTATTGTTTCTGTGACCAGGCCTCAAGGGATCCCATTTAAAAAGTTCCACTTAAGGGTGTGACGATCAGAGTTCACAATTTTTTCATTAGGAAGTATATGCTCTGATTAGTGTCCCTCTTACTAGTGGAGATTGAGTTGCCTATGCAGATCCCATTCAGAACAACACAGAAATGTTATTGCTACAAAAAAAAAAGAAAAAAAAAAGAAAAAAAAGAGAAAGATGATTTTCTCCTTATATGCATCCGGTCCTATGTATCTAGTCTTATTTAGTTTTTTCTTAGATGCGCATTATCTTTGGTGCCCCATCAAAGAAAAAAAGAAGATTTTCGAATTCATAGAGTAATTGCTGCAAAAATTCAAAAAGCATTACGAATTGTCTTTGATGCTTCAAAGATTAAGGAATTACAAAATATCTCTCAGAGATTAAGGTCATTAATAGCTCTCAAAGAGCTTCGTTATTTGGCATTGTAACCTTACTGTTCGTGGAGGTGTTCTTTTGAGAATTTAGGTGTGTTTTATCGGTCGGGTTGTGTTTTATGTTTGTTAGACATTGAAAACCTATTAGAGGATAAATAGGCTCAAGCTCGGTCTGTGGGTTTAGGGTATCTAGGGTTTTACCATTATAATGGTTGGCGTAGTTAAGTGACTTGAGCCTTTTAGCCTTTTAGCTTGATCAAACTGACCCCTTATATATGGAATAATCCAAATCGACCCGTTTGTAGTTAACCAGGTCAATATTGTCATGGCCGTGTTTTACCGACAGTTTTGATTGTTATAATTTGCCCCACTTGTTTAACCAAAACTCCAAAACTCTAACTTACACTATTGCTCTCTTATATTACGAGTATTTAATGTGGTCTCTTCTATACTTGTATAGTTTGGGCTAATTTTTTGTGCTACTTCTAAACTTTCGCCATTTGTGTATAGTGCAAGATCAATGTATAATACGTGTTGTTGGAATCACTCCTAAACTAGAATTCAAGTGTTAGTAATTAATATGTAATAGTTAGCTTAATTATGGCTTTTATGTTAGTAATCAAGGCTAGGCTCATGTAGAAAGCCCATGAGCCTATCCAAAGCCCAATAAGGAAAGGATGGGAACTTGGTGTGTTGCCCTAGTTCCCTCCTATAAATAATCTTGTAAACGCTCACTTGAGGGTTGGTTGTTCATTCACTTTCAATACTCACGCATAAACCTTTCTTAAGATCCTACGCGTATTGCTTGTTTGTGTTCAACCGATCACTCTTTCATATCTTTTCTTATATGGATGCTTGTGTTACAAATATGGGAACCTAACAGTGGTATCAATCGCCAAATAGTTGGGTGAAAGTTTCCTATGTTTTTGAAGTTTTATGTTTATACGCGTAAGGCTCGGTCTCAAAACTTTGATACGCAAAAAGCTTTGATTTTTTCACTTTCAAATCCAAGATTCTTGTACTTTAAAGGTTCTTTGGTGATAATGTTTAAGTTTTTGGCAAAAAGTTTCAAACTTTACGTGTATATCATTGTTTTTTAAGCTTGGTTTTATTCGTGTGGCTAGTCCTACGCGTAAGGTGTTTAAAAGTTTTGGATCATCAAGTTTCACACTTTTATGTTATTTTGGTGATATTGAAGCTGTCTCATCACAAAAATCGGGTTTAGAAACACTTTTGGACAGAAATCTCAATTTTGGCAAAACCTACGCGTAACAAAACCCTAGTTGTTACGCGTAAGCTTTTCACAGTTTGATCTTCAGTGTTCTTGGTTTACTCAGTGTTTTCTTGCTTGGATAAGCCTGAAAACACTTCGACTTTGGATATCTTTTACACTGGAATAAGTGTAAAGGATTTTTGGGCAAAACCCTAGTTTTTACGCCTAAGCAATAACTTACGCGTAGAATCCTTTACGCATAAGCATTTACTTACGCCTAAGCATTGTCTTACGCATAAGCAAATCTTACGCCTAAGTATTCTACTACTAAGCTTTTGTTTTACGCCTAAGCTAAGGTTCCTTAACCCTACGCGTAAGCTAATCATACGCGTAAGATTCCTTCTTACGCGTAAGTTGGTGTTTTTACGCCTAAGGTTTTCTTTGCCTAAGCTTGATTTCTACGCTTAAGGATTCTTCATCAACAACGTTTCACTCGACTACAAAGATCCATTTTACAACACAAGTTTCAAGATGTCTCAACCACCATACTCTAACTACTTTCCTCATGTGTATCCTCAACAACAACAACAACAACAACAACTCAGTCAACAACAACAACAATTCAATCTACAACAACAAGTTTATCACCAACAATTTCAACAACAACATTTTCCACACCAAGGAGCAATTCAACCACAAATGTTTCAACCACCCCCTAGTCTTCAAGTACAACCTTACACAAACTTTAACAATCAACATCCATCCAGGAATACTATGAAAGAACCGTCTTGGTTTGCAAAGATGTGTGAAGCTTTAAGCAGCCAACAATCCATTCGTGAGGCTGGATCACTTGATAGACCTCCAATGCTCACTCCTGGAAACTACGATCAATGAGTGATTAGGTTCTTTAGGTTTTGTGATCTAAAGAAGCCACATGGAAAGTTCTTAAAGAAGGTCATCCTGGAAGGTCCATTTCAGATGCCTACTGTCGTTACACCCGGAGATCCAAATGCCAATCCACCAAGAGGTGACGTCACCAACATTGCAAGTCTTACTGACGTCACTGCTGATGAACTTCTACATTTTGAAGCCGATGAACTAGCAATGCAATACATCCTTTTGGGATTACCCAATCCGATCCTTCGAAGTGTTGATGCTCAAAAGACTGCTAAAGCAATGTGGGAACATATTCATCTTCTCATGGAAGGCACTGAACTCAATCAAGAGGACATGGAATCCAAAATCTACTTGGCTTATGAACATTTCATGATTGAACCAGGAGAGACATTAGAGTCTTATCATCATCGATTCTCAGACATCATCAATGACTTGGACAAACACAACATTATTATGCCAAGAATTGCAGTCAACACTAAGTTCCTGAGTAGTCTTGGTCCTGATTGGGAAAAGTATGTCATCTTCATCCGTCAAGCAAAGAATCTTCATCATGCTACATACGGATTGTTGTACGACTATTTGAAGCCTCATAAAAAAGAAGTTGACAAAGAAAGGGTTATCCGTGGACAAACTGTTTCACCTTCACTTCCGGATAATCAACAATTAGCTTTGTGGCTCAAGCTTGTTATCCTCAATTCCCGACCTTACAAACCGTATTCACAAATCCTCCACAACCTACTGCTCAACCAACTGCAACAATCACACCATATGATCCATCAAAGCAACAATCTCAAGAAACTCAATTGGTTCCATACAACAACAACAAAAATGATCAAGCACTTTACAGTGAATCCAATAAAGATGCAGAAGCTTTCGATGCATTGCAACAAGGGTTTGTCATGATTGCTAGAGCCTTCGGCCGATACTCTAACAAATCCAACAATCTCATTCGTACCTCATCTAACACAAGGAATCAGGCTGTTGTTAACAATGGACGTGTTGACGTTCAGAATCGTGGTAATGTTCGTCAGATGGGCGGTGGTCAAGGGTTTAATCCAATGGGAAGGAATAACATGGGTGCTCCACAAAGGGCTCAAGTGGTTGAACAGGGTAATGCTCAGAATGGGTTTAATGGTCTTCGTTGTTATAATAGTAATGAGAAGGGTCATATGGCTAATGCATGCCCAAACCCGAGGACAAGAGGCAGCGCTTATCATAAAGAGGCTTTACTCTTGGCTCTCAAGGATGAAGCTGGTGGAACTCTTACCAACAAGGAACACAGCTTTATGGCCAATGCAGATTCTGATGATGATATGGAGGACTTGCAGGCTAATGCAAATGTGATGTTAATGGCAAACATGCAAGAATTCTACATGAGTGACACAGGCCCAGTGTATGACACTGGCGGCTTGTCTCAGGTACCGGATCAAACCATATTCATTACTGATATGTTAACTCCGACTATATCTGTATCGACGAGGATCAAAATGTTCAACATGAGTCGTCTACATCTCATTTCGATGATAATCAAATAGATCCCGTAGTTATATTTGACGATCAAGATGACCTTATGGTTACTATTGATAATCAAGTTGACTCCGTGGTTATACTTGAGGATCTGACTAATGATCATGTTGAGACTCACGTTGAACAAGCTGAACTTCCGTCTGAGCTCATGACCTTACTTAAATACCAAGAATCTCGCCTGGAAATATGCAAGGACCTCAATAAGCATTTAAAGGACAAAAATGCACTGTTAACCAGGGATATTGAATGCTTAAAAGACAAATCAACGTTTTTAAAACTCAAGAAAAACGTGAACAAGGTTTTGAAGTCGCTTTTGCTAAATCTTACCAAAACGAAAAATCATTAGAACGACAGATACATGATCTAGTCGCATCCAAGAATGCTTTGTTGTCTCAAATAGAACAACTGAAATATGATCATAAACAACTTAACGCTCTCACTTTGGAAACTCAAAAAGCCAAGTCTGAGTTGTTAACTTGTCAAAAACAGTTCTCTGAGTACAAAAAGCATTCAACGAAACGAATAGATGACTATCTTGAAGAAATTGTTGACTTACAAAACAAAATCAAAGAGTTTAAAACTGTTGTTTATAAACATGGTGAATCAATCACAATGATTCAAAAGTTTACTTTCAAACCAAATCCAAATGGATATGGACCGAATCTTGCTGATTACAAACCTAAGTTTTCAAATAGAGCATTCAAACCAAATCCGGAATTTTACAGTGCAGAACATAGAATTGATGATTCCATTATGAGTGTTGTTGAATACAATCGTCAAGAGGAATTAGATGCAGAAGACGAGAGTCGGTCAAAATTGGAAAATGTTATTTATAACAAACCATTTAACTACTCAAAAGCCGTCACTTTCGTCACTCAAAAGGATTTTTCTAACACACCTTGGGTTATCTCACCTAATTCTGAGTCTTCTAATGACGGGCCCCTTTCCAATACTGCACAAATTAATGGTCCTTTACCTTCACTCAGTGAAATAAAGCCATTAGCCGAACAATGTAAAGTTATAAAATATTTTGAAACATTCTTATCGGACATCAAACTTTTGGAACGTGAAATTGAAATCAATTCTGAAATAAAAGTTGAACATTTTCAATCGCCTCAAGCGCGTCCCCAAATAGATATTTTCCAGAAAAGACTTTTACCACATGTCCTCAATTTGAAAAACTGTGCACTATATTGGGAAAGGGATTTTCACAAGGAACTTGGACTTATGAAAAGAGTTTTCGAACAAACAAAAACATCTATTTCAAATACTAAACGCAAAAAGAAAATGTTGAGAAAAGATGTTGATCGACTCTTGGAAGATGTTATCTGTGCTAATATCCATAATGTTGTGTTACTTCATTCTGTTGCATATGCATTTGATTATATATCTGCTGATTCTGTTGAAAAAGTTGGGAATACTGATAATGTGTCACAAATCAAGTCTTTAAAAGTTGAAAATAAGTGATTGTTAAACGAGCTTTCAAATGCAAAATGTCGTCTTCAATGGTGTCAAAAAGATTGTCACACTCGTGAACTCGCTTGGCAAAACAAACTTCACCAGTTGCATACCAAAACTCTTGATCCAAAAATTGAGCAACTGGATGATGAAAATGCGTCTTTGAAATGTCAAGTCTCAAAATATGAACAAGAACTTTCAAAAGTTAAAAAGGCACATAGTGTCATATCTGATTCACTCAAAAAGACTCGTGCTAAAGCGTCAAAAGACCTTGATGATCATCTTGCTTACACCAAAGATGTTTTACGACGAAATGGTCTCACTCGTTCTGAAAATCTAGATTTTTTACACAAAATCCATGATCTACAAGCAGAGTTGGTGAAACTTAAACAAGATAGGGATAGTAACACTGTAGTAACTGCACCTACACAGATTCAAAATGACTCTAGTACATCTAATGACAAAACACAAGAAACTAATGTGCTTCCCTCTACTGAAACAGGAATAGTTGCCTCTTTTCCCAACGCCCGCACTTCACAGCCTAGGAGCAATACAAGGAAGAATAGGAAGTTGCGACGTAAGAAAAGAACAATAAAAAATGCTGAAGTAGAAGAACACCCTAGGACTTTGAATAAAACTCAAGTTGCACCCACTTTAGATATTGCGTCTGAAAAATGTAATGAACAAAGTGATGTAACGAATTCTAAATCTTTAAGTACTCTTAATGTTTTATTTGAAGCCTCTTGTGTTGGTTGTCGTAAAAGCATGTTTTCTGGTTGTCATGATAGATGTGTTGCTAAGGCTATCTTGAATCGCAAGCAGAATAATAGAAAAAGGAATACCTTTAGGCCCACTAACGCTTCTAAGTCTGTGCTAGGTAAACCTCCTTCTACTGTTCCGGCTAAGATCATTGATGTACCCATAGTACCCCCTTCACCTCCTAGGAAGACCTTATCACCTAGTGCATTCACTAAGACCAAAGCTAAGACTAGTTGGAGATGGCAGAAATGGTTACATAATACACTTGAATTTAAATGGATACCTAAAATCATGAACATGTGTATTTCATCTATATCTGCATCGGAACCCTCTAACTCTTCGGGTTCCACATCTACTTCTATTCCATCTGTGTCGTCTGTGTGTAATGCAGGTGATACAGATCATCCTCTGGATTGTTGATAGCGGATGTTCCCGGCACAAGACAGGCAATCTCAAACTGTTATCAAACTTTATTTCAAAGTTCATTGGCACTGTCAGGTTCGGGAATGATCACTTCGCAACTATCATGGGCTACGGAGATTACATCAATGGCAACATCGAAATAAGCAGGGTTTATTATGTGGAAGGCCTCGGTCACAATCTCTTCTCTGTTGGTCAGTTCTGTGATGGAGATTTGGAAGTTGCTTTTAGGGAGAAAACTTGTTTCATTCGTGATCTACAAGGAAACGATCTTATGTCTGGACAACGCACATCAAGTCTCTACACTATCTCAATGAAAGACATGATTGCTTAATCTCCCATCTGTCTACTTTCTAAGGCTACATCTACAAAATCCTAGCTATGGCACCGTCGTCTCTCACATTTAAACTTTCAAACCATAACCAATCTTGCACGATACAAACTTGTTGAAGGTCTCCCAAGATTCTGATATTCTAAAGATCACCTCTGCTCAGCTTGTGAACAAGGGAAAAGCACTCGTGCTCACTTTCCTTCAAAGGTGGAACACAACTCACAGCATGTGCTTCATCTTCTTCACATGGATTTGTGTGGCCCAATGCGCGTGCAGACGATTAATGACAAACGCTACATCTTGGTAATTGTAGATGACTACTCAAGATGGACTTGGGTTTATTTTCTTAGAAGTAAAGATCAAGCTCCATAGATGATAATCACCTTTCTCACGAAAATTCAAGTTCAGCTCCGCAACACAGTCAGACAAATCAGAACAGACAAAGGAACTGAATTTGTGAATCAAACTCTTCGTGCATTTTATGAGAAAGTGGGAATTGAGCATCAAACATCTATTGCACGTACACCAATACAAAACGGAGTTGTTGAAAGACGAAACCGTAGGTTAGTGGAAGCTGCAAGAATAATGTTAATTAATGCTAAACTTCCTGATTACTTGTGGGCTGAACCCGTGTCAACTGCATGCTACACTCAGAATCGCTCAATGATTACTAAGCGCCACAACAAAACACCTTATGAGCTTATCCACAACCATAAACCGAATCTCAAACACTTTCATGTATCTGGATCCCTTTGTTATCCGAATAATGATTGTGATGACTTTGGTAAACTCAAAGCCAAAGCTGACATTGGAGTCTTTATTGGATATTGTGAAAACTCTAAGGGTTTCCGGATCTGGAATCGTCGTACAAAGGAGATTCTGGAAACGATTCATGCAAAATTCGATGAGCTTACAGAAATGGCTTCTGAGCATAACAACTTGGAACCCGGTCATAACCGTTTAAACTTCCCTCAAACCCCATCATCAGTTGAACCTAGTTTACAACTAACTCGACGTCAAATGGAACAACTATTTCCTCCTCTTTTTAGTGATGATATTGATGAACGTGCACCATGTGTATCCAATGTTTCCGCTGCTCAACCTGATCATATTCCAATACCTGATACACCTGCTACAACAACTACTGTTGAGGAAGCACCACCAGTTGATTCTACAACAACAGTTGAACAAACCGAATCCAACGACGCTGAACCAGTGATGATCTTCGAACAATGAAGTACCCCCCACCTGCAGATTATGATCCAAATGCGTTCTTCAACCCGTTTGCCAATGAAACTGCCACACCTGATGTTGCAGAATCATCTACAAGCCATTTGAATCCTCCTAATCTGCAGAATGTATATCAACATCAACCTTCTACACATCGTTGGACGAAAGACCATCCTCTTGAGAACATTATTGGTAACCCAAATCAACCAGTCGTAACTAGACAACGTCTTTACACAGACGGTGAACATTGCATTTATGCACTCACTGTCTGCCAATCTGAACCTAAAAACATTACAGATGCAATGACTAAAGACAACTGGATTGAATCCATGCAAGAAGAACTCAATCAGTTTAAACGTCTTGAAGTATGGAAATTAGTTGAAAGACCAACAGGGGTCTTCGTCATTGGTCTCAAATGGATTTGTAAAAACAAATTGGATGCTGAAGGAACAGTAATCAGAAATAAGTCACGTCTGGTGGCTAAGGGTTATAGACAGGAAGAGGGTATTGAATTTGAAGAATCATTCGCTCTGGTTGCTCTTCTTGAGGCTGTACGGATTTTTCTGGCATTTGCGGCTCACATGAACATCACGGTCTTTCAGATGGATGTCAAAACTGCTTTTCTCAATGGACAACTGAAAGAAACAGTCTATGTTAGCCAACCAGAAGGATTCGTTGATCCAGAGTACCCTAATCATGTCTGCAAACTGAAGAAGGCTCTCTACGGTCTCAAACAAGCCCCTCGGGCGTGGTATGATAAGTTATCATCCTTTCTGATCGCAAATAACTTCGTCAAAGGTTCGGTAGACCCAACACTTTTCATACAATATTACGGGGCACACATTTTAATCGTTCAAATATATGTGGATGACATCATTTTCGGGTCAACACATCTAAAATACTCAAACCCTTTTTCAAAACTTATGAAAAAACATTTTGAAATGTCCATGATGGGTGAACTTACATTCTTTCTTGGATTGCAAGTTCATCAATCACCCCGTGGTATTTTCCTAAGTCAGTCCAAATATGCTCTTGAAATCTTAAACAAACATGGATTGCAAACATGTGACACCTATTCCACACCAATGGCACATACTAAGAAACTAGAGGCTGATTTGCATGGGAAATTGGTTGACCCTACCAAATACCGAAGTATTATTGGGTCTCTCATGTATCTAACAGCCAGTAGACCTGATATTGTCTTTCCCGTATATCTTTGCTCCCGGTATCAGTCAAGACTGTTAGCCTCGCTTTTTCTAAAGATAACGTCATTTACGTGAATTGGACTAGATGCGTTGTACACTTTGCCCTTAGGGACTAGTATCGTTTAAGTGGCAAAGATAGGGCCTATATATACCCCTCATGACTCTCCATGAGGGGTGAGGTGAATCATTTGGCTAGTTGTATTGTTTTGTTCTTATCAATAAACCTTGTGTTTTCTCCTCCCTCTCTCTACTTTCTCTCTCTAAAAAGGATGAAGATCTTCATCTTCTTCCACCAACCCCGACCTCCAAACCACATAAATCCTTATGTTAATCGGTCCTGACAAGTGGTATAGAGCCATGGTTATCTTGTGTTGATTTATGTTGGTTTAACACATGTTTTTAACTGTTTTTGGTATTTTTTTGTGCTCGGAAATTTTTTTTTCCGTATACTGTGGGATAACAATTTTAATATGTTTTGGTATCTCTTGGTAAAAAAGTCCTTATCTTTCTTCATGTCAATATCTGTCTTGGGTCATCTTATCCAAACAGAGGTTAATTTTACTTTTTGTACGAAACCGTGAAGCTAGAGTGGTCATCCGTACAGTTTCTATGGTCAAAATGGGTCTATAGAGGCAGTTTTTATGCTTCTTTCTGGGTTTTATATGAAGCTGAACGGAATTTTAGTCGAAAATACTCGTCGTAAAAATGGTCAAAGGGTCAAAACCCTAAACTTACGCATAAGGGGAATCTACATAGATGTTACGCGTAGCTGTGAAGTTACGCGTAAGAAAAGGTACGCGTAAGGTTTTTTACGCATAAGCATTATGCGTAAGATCCTGTTTACGCATAAGACCACCCTTTACGCGTAAGCCTGAACCTACGCATAAGGTTTTGAAGACGAGTCTACGCATAAGAAAAAAGTTATGCATAAGGTTGGAGCAAAGAAATACTTATGCGTAGATTTGACGAAAAAAAAAGACCACAACTAGACTTATACCATATACCACAACGACTCATTAACCTCAGGTCACATAAACATCTAAGCCAATTAAAACTTGACAGAACCACTTCATTCAACAACTCCAATTACAACTACTTTACTCATCCTCCATCTCCTACATATATTCAAGAATCAAGACACAACTCCTATAAAAATATCAATTCGAAATCAGTGTTTACCCATGATCTCAGTACTGTTCCAATGTTTTCGCAAATCTTTTAAAGATTTTTTTCGTTTGAAACATAACCATCATAGATCTATTTGAAGGTGACCTTCTTCATTTTCCGAATCAAAAAGGAATTAAACTTAACAAGTGTGTTAGCTTATTCCTTCAGCTCGTTAACATTAAAAGAAATACAATGAAAACCACATATCATAACCTACCCGAGACCCTTTTTTAAAGGATCTTGAAGTTGCGCACATTTTAAATATGATATGGGTGTCGGTATGCTCTTGTTTGTGACTCGGATATAAGATTTGTGATGAGATTAGACTGATTTCTTTTGGATCTGTGTTGGGAAATGAACTGAGTTTTGAAGAGAGAGAGTTTAGTGGGTGGTAGGCGTTGTTATCACAAGTTTGAGTGGTTTAGGTTTAGGTTTATCTGAGTTTTTTAGATTTCCTTTATATCCGGTAATATGAGTTGGAACGTGGGCTTTGAGACTAGCATTAGTTCTTGGGCTTTGTGTTTAAATTCGTGGGCTTTATGATTTGGATCAGGGGATAATTAGATCTCGTGGGCTGATGACATTGATGAACCGAAATTATGGAATACAAATGTGTTATCCGATATTTTTTCAAAAATGTGAGGATACAATTTTTTTAATTGAATGGTATTTTTGGTATGGTATATTTTCACGGAAGGATACAAAATTCACGGCCTGCGCGAAATTTGAATAATGACTACGGGGTTTTTGTACGGTATTATTGATGCGGAATTGAAGTGACATTTCACGGGTGGACTTCTTTATCTTTGAGACGTTGGTTGGTTGGATGCATGTCTCAAGATAACTTGTTGGAGCACATTATGAAATTTGAAAATCTGGTTATAACTGGTAAGGAGTTACGTTGTAGTGCTCACAGTGTGTAACCATCACTTTAAGGAGTTACGTTGTTGTGCTCAGTGTCACACGCAGTTGTGGATTGTTCAAACATTTAGAACAAGCAGTAAGTCACAAAGTTGGAATGGCTACTTCTTTTTTCAAGTTAGTCGTATCGGGCTATCTCCATATGTGGTCATTACAATTAGCCGGTGAATTCAAAGGAGGTTCGATTTATAGGTTGGGTTGAGAGAAGTATATTGAGAGTATATTTTTGCGACATATTCTCACGGAATTTTGATCAAGCTATGATGTTAATCTTGCATCAAGAAGGTAATACGGCATGTACGCAACATTATGATGATTCCGATAGCTCGCAACCATCAGGAGGGAGAAGTTGGTATTTCATCTTCCGTGATTGGATTACGAAGGGATTTTTGCTTAAGATTGAAGAAGGAGAAGTAGTGTGGTGTACATCGGGGTTTTTTACCAACTTGGATGCAATACTAAGTGAGTTATGTTATTATGATGTTCCCAGAACGACAACCATTGTGCTTCAAGAGTTTACTTTCTCCGGCGTGTTCTGAAGATTAAAGACGTGTTGGAAGAGTGTTGTCGGTTCAGGAGGGAGCAGGAAAGAAAAAAAAGGCTCACTAGTTAGGAGGGAGTAATAACCTAACTAGACCATTACATTTGAAGTTCAGAGCTACAAGAAGATCATTTGCCGAGGTCATCGGAACGGAGAACTTCAAGTTTGCCTCAGTATCTAGACTACAAAGACTCTGCACTTCAAGAAAGTCAACATTGTTCATTACTATTGTAATTTACTTTGTTTTGTATTTGTAGGTCTCATTGTAACCATTCACGTGTGACGCTATCTTGGAGGGAGATTGTTAGCCTCGCTTTTTCTAAAGATAACGTCATTTACGTGAATTGGACTAGATGCGTTGTACACTTTGCCCTTAGGGACTAGTATCGTTTAAGTGGCAAAGATAGGGCCTATATATACCCCTCATGACTCTCCATGAGGGGTGAGGTGAATCATTTGGCTAGTTGTATTGTTTTGTTCTTATCAATAAACCTTGTGTTTTCTCCTCCCTCTCTCTACTTTCTCTCTCTAAAAAGGATGAAGATCTTCATCTTCTTCCACCAACCCCGACCTCCAAACCACATAAATCCTTATGTTAATCGGTCCTGACAAAGACCAACTAAAACCCACCTCTCAGAGGCTAAAAGAATCCTCCGATACATCAAGGGAACCATTAACTTGTGGATCTAGTATCCGAAGGATTCTGGTTTTGAACTAATAGCTTTTTCAGACGCTGATCACGCAGGTTGCTTAGATTCTCGGAAAAGTACTTCAGGAGCTCTACACTTTCTTGGTGATAAACTGGTGTCATGGCAATCGAAGAAGCAGGATTGTACATCGTTGTCCTCAACGGCGAATATGTAGCCATGACCGCGTGTTGTGCTCAAGTCATTTGGATGAGAACACAACTCAAAGACTATGGTTACGTATTTGACAATCCGATGTAATCTGCGACAATCGGTGCTATTGCGATCTCGTGTAACTCAGTTCAACATTCAAAATCAAAGCACATCGATCTTCGATATCATTTCATTAAGGAGCACGTGGAAAAGGGTACCGTTGAATTATACTTTGTGGGTACTGAATACCAACTGGCATATCTTCTCACCAAAGCCTTAGCTCCTGCTAGGTTTAATAAGTTGGTCCACCGGATTGGTATGCGGTGTTTGACTCCAGAGGAACTGGATGAACTTTTAAAACATTCTTAAAACCAGTCAAACCCCAAAACATCTTTTGTAAATATTATCAAAAACAAAATACAAAATTATAAAATCTGATAAAACACAAAAAATATTCTTCTATCTATATTTCTTTTAACATGGAAAGTACAAATCTTCCGTCAACACTTTACACTTTCAAAATTCAGTATTTTCTCGGTCAAGTGTTGAGGGGGAGAAAGTAAATATTTTTCGGTTTCATAAAACCTTGTACTTGCATGTTACCTCATCCCGGTTGTTTCTTTGATAATGGTGGTCTCATTTCTGGTTTACTGACACTCCCTAGACTCAAATTTATAAAATTTCATTATTTCTTAAGTCGAGGGGGAGTGTCGTCAAGTTTCTTTCCTAAAATCATATATTTTGCGTAACCAAAACTGGAATTTATGGGTGTTGGATGAAAATGGTTAACGTGGAGGGACCAATGTTGTCAAAATGCTGAAACTTATTTCTAACAAAAACCTTCACCAACTTGTCATATGCATTAAATTCACACATTAATTATCTCATCTAACCCATCCATGCATAAGAATCAATCTATCTATCCGTGCTTTAATCTTCGACTCTGTAAGTGTTTTATGATTCATTGAGTGTTTCTAAACATTGGTTTTGAATTTTAAACAAATCCAACGGTTGGATATTGAGTTTGGAGTGATTTCGTGTTCTACGCATAAGCACAAGAACACAAGATCAAAATGAAACGTTTATAATGTTTATTTTTGAGTCATAATGCTTAAAAACATGTTTTCTAAACACTTCCAACCTTGAAATCCACCCAGAAAACGTTTTTGAATCACAATCAAGTTTTAGGGTTTATGCTTGGAATTGGGTATTTTTAATTGTGAGTGTATCTGGACTATTAGATGGTCTCATGATGTTGTATGCATGATAAATTAACCTAAACCTTGCTTGAATCTTACCCATAATCACCAATTTTGTGAAAATTGAAAATTAGGGTTTATGATCATAGCATTTGGGTATTTTTGATTCGCTTAGGTTTTGATGTTAAAACTTGGATAAAACAACTCATTAGGCTTCTTAGACATCCTAGAAAAAGTTTGGTGTCAATCCTATGGCTAGAATCCTTACTCGTAATTTTTGAAACCTAGGGTTTAAGCTTTACGCGTATGAGTGTTCTACGCATAACTGTTTTGATTGAATCTTCATGTTAAACTGAAAAGGGTTTGAATTAATATGTTAATGGATGGGTTATGATTCATTTGTTTCAGGTTATTACGCGTGAAAATTCAGAATCAAGGTTAATTGAACTTCTACGCATAAGGATCACCTTACGCGTAGCATGTTATGCATAAGATAAATCTTACGCGTAACCTTTACGCGTAAGGTTCTACAAAGAGGACTACGCGTATCCTGTGAAGGATATGCATAAACAGTAACCTTTACGCATAAGGTTCACTCTTACGCGTAAGGTTCCAAATACACTTACGCATAAGCTCTATGCCTAAGGCTTTCTTTTCCTACGCGTAACATTTCTACGCTAAGTCAAGATCCTACGATAGCTTATGCTTACGCGTATAACCACTCCTGTTTACGCATAAGCTTGGAATTTTAAGCCTAAGCCTTAGATCAACCAAAATTATGAATTGTTACACGTACAAACTTGTAAATAAATAAATCATAACGTCACGAAACCAAAATGTCACAAATAAGCTTAAATGTATAATAAGTTGTGAAAATAAGTGAAAACTTGGACTTTAAAACTCAAAGTTAATCAACTCATGAAACTTATCACGACATCTTTGGACTATTGGACTAACAAGTAACGTTGGACTCGTAACAATCATTGACATATCACATTCAATAAATAGACAATAAAATCAATTGTTGACTAACGTAATGTCTTTCGATATGTTGGTTCTTTTGGCTAAATATCTTTCAGATCACGATATGGACGTTCAAATGCAAAACGTGGATGCACCAAATGTTCTCACTGTTGAAGATATCTTCCCTAATGGTTACCCAATGAAGATTGGAAAGAATAACCTCAGAGTTGATTTTGATAACTTCACTTGTTCCGAGTCTTCATTTCAGATTGCTGTGGATATTCTGAAGACTCACCCTTACCAGAACATGCTCACAAATTCTGGCATCGTGCCAGAGATCTACATTCACCATTCGGCATACAATACATAAGGTCAAAGGTCAAAGTGATGTGACGGTGACACTTAACAACAAACAAGTCACCATCATGCCAGCAGATTTGAGGGCTATTCTTCTTATTTCTGTCATCGAGCCTACTGAATTCAATGCCACTCCAACTGAAGAGGTCGTTCTCCAGTTCATGGTCGACATCGGCTATGATGAAACTACCGGGGTAATCACAAAGCACTCATCTGTGGATCTCAAGAACATTCCCCAGCCATGGAGAACCCTCTACATAATGATTGCCAAATCCGTTTCTAGACGTGATAGTGGTCATGAGCATCCCAAGCTCATGGAACTACAAATATTTTGGGCTATGGTCAACATGAAACACATAGAAGTTGAAGCACTGATATGGGAGGACATGATGTCTTACCTTAAAAAGCTTGGCACCAAGATCCCGTATATTAGATACACCAAACTGTTGATCCAAAGAGCTCTAGGGTATAATCCTGATATTCCCTTGAGACTCGATGATCTCAACCAACACTCCGAATTGTATGTGCCCACACTCAATGCTGTCAGATTTAAGGACTCAACAACGAAGAAACAAGGTGCAATGTTGCCAGATCATCTTCTTACTGATGATATCAAAGGACTTTATTCGCATAAAACGATATCCGTAGCAGTTGAAGCAGGAAAAGTAGGTTTCCTTGATGAAAAGTCCTCTGGTACACCTACTAGGAAAACCAGGAGAGGCAAAGGCAGAAGTATCATTCAGCACTGAGAGTACGAGAAAGTATCCTAAGAGGACTCATGTTCTCAAAAGGAAAATTCCATCTAAAGATGCTATCTCTATTCCTAAACCTGAATCACAACAGAAGGACGAGGACTCAGAGGACACTGAAATGGACGAAGAGTTCATCTAATCTGAAACTCCAATCGTCGATACTTTAACAGTAGCAAAATCTCCCAGTCCAAAAGCTGATAAAGGTAAAGGTAAAACCCCAGTTGCTGAGCCAGAAGAAGAGGAGAGCTCGGATGAAGAGCAACTGGACAGAGACAACAGGAAAAAGGTGAAGAATCTAAGACTCCAACACGTTGCTAAAGAGTTCGTACAACAACAAACTCGTAGCCCCGGAGGGTCAAGTGGTGGTGCACTATCTACACAGTTTTTCGCCATGCCCGGTTAATCAACCCGATAAGGGAACTGGTACCATCACCCACGAACAACAACAAAGGCAACTGGAGGATACTATCACCTATGAATTTGAGGAAACAGAAATGGAGAAATCTGAGAAAATTCCTGATGAAGATGTTGAGGTTTCAGCTAAAGAAAAAGCAGAAAAAGCAGCTCAAGCTCAAGCAGATGAAGAAGCCAGGATTAAGGCTGAAGAAATGGCTAAATCTGGAAGAGATGACGAAGTTGACTATGATGATTTTCTTCTAGATAGTCCAGTACGCTCCAAGGAATTAACTTCTGAGCCACCTAAAGACCCTGAGCCTCCTCATGTCTCCTCATCATCAGACTCGTCTTCTCACTCTTCACCTGTTGGGTTCAGTAAATACCCAAACCCCTTAATCTAGGATTTGAATAGAAAATAGCCCAAGTGTCTAGTCCGTTAAACACTTACAGGTCACTGAGTGCATAGTCTCTCAGTGAGCCATCTTTAGGATACTCAGTACGAGGCAACAAGATAGTCTCTCCACTTAGCAAGGCGGAACTTAAAGGGTAAAGACTAAGTCAAGAAGAAGATGGTGGATTCAGTGAGCGATGACAATAACTCACTGAATCCCTAAGACTCCTCTCCAACTCTTACACTGAAGAAAAACTGAAGTAGAAGACTGAAGGATGTAAAGACTGAAGAATGAGCGGGACAAGGCGGGATAAGTTTGAATCAGATAAGACGAAGTACTTATCAACCAAAGTCAACTTTCCCTGAATGGCAAAAGATCGGGCTCAGTGTCATCACTGACCTTAGGAAAGTAGTCTTGTCTCTTACCTAGAATAGCCTTTTTAAACAGAGACAAAATGCATCAGTATTTTGTCTTCTGTAAAATGTCAGTTTGTCACTTAGGAAAGAGTTAAATCTCATACATGTATAAATAGCATAAGAGATGGAGTGAAAAGGTTAAGCTTGTGAATTGTAAAAACACACATACACGCAAGCCATCTTTTCACTCCTCCAAATACAACTTAATCCCTGAGATAGCTTAGTGGGTTCTAAGAGTTGTGCTCAGACTTAGCTTGAGCTTAGAGAGGAGTCACCAAACTTTGTCATTTCAATC
>OU343223.1:131427244-131533405 GCA_910596185.1 Chrysanthemum makinoi | reverse complement strand
GTTGGTCAAAAGTCAAATGATGGCTTATACAACTACTTATAATTTATTAAGTGTTTCATGATCAGTATTAATCCCAGATTGAGTAAACATCCATGTAACGAGAATATTACATTCTTTAGCATACAAATGTGAATTTTCATATTGAAAAAAATTTCAGGTTCAAGTTTTCTTAAACAACTTATTTTATTCGACCAAAAGATCTGTATCAGATCTTTGGAAACATAAAAGTTTTATGGTGTTTTTGGATATCATATAAGCTTAAACAAACACCCCCTAAGAGGGCTATAGAAGAGAACATGTGAAAAGGAAAGTGGCCTAATTTTGTTATGTTACACGCCCAACTCGTTTTACATGATATTGTCTCCGTGCTATCTTATCAACATTGTGACCTTTGAATACATACGTAACCAGGCCCGCAATATATATTGATATTACATCAGTGATAAACCTGGGAGGTGATTTGTACTACACCATAGTTGATACATACGCAATACACCAATATATATATATATATATATATATATATATATATATATATATATATATATATATATATATATATATATATATATATATATATATAGTATATATAAGCAGTACCGTGCATAGCAACGGAAATTCCTAGCGGCAGACAATTAACGATATACGATATTGTGGTAAGTGTTTCGTGTAACGTGAAAAGATCAAAATGTGATTGCAAAAGGTTGTAACATGCAAAGAAATTAGTAACATAAGATGGGATCAGAAAAAGGTTTATATATAGTTTCATCTATGTACATCTAAAATATGAATACTACTACACTATAAACATTCAAGTATAAACATTATGCATATGTGCTAGATTATCTCCATCACCTGAACTTTATGGTGAGATTTTCTAATTGGTTGCTGAAAAAATAACTCAAACCTCCATTGCCAACTCGATCAAGGAAATACTATCCTGACCGATCTTTTTGCTCCACCTCACACGAATTCCAAATCCTTTGCAACATCACACCCACTTTCATCCTCCAGCAAGGGCAATGCAACAAAACCTTGTGATTCCAGGTTCTTTATCCACCCTCGTAGTAGATACTTCACAACATGCACGAGCACGACTATCGAACTTTAGGCACACCAAAATTAAAAGACTCGTTTTTACATTAATTGAATAACTTAATACCGTGAGGCTTGTTTGTTATGGCAAAAAAATGATAGATAACATACTAAGTTTTGGTTTTCCATTATCCATCAGTTTATCTATATATATAGCCATGTGAATAAATTTAGTGTACGGCGTCCCAATGACAATACAACTAAGAAATTATATCCCGCAATATAGAAACATCGAGATGCCATAAATATGTATCTTTTATCCTAACAGGTTGTTCGATAAACACAACACTGGATTTTGATATTAAATTAAGTATAAAAAATGGAAGATTTGAAAGTTGGAGCTTACATGTTGTGTGAAGATTCGACAAGATAATCATCGCATCTTCTTCAACCTTCTTAAAGAAAAACTCGCATCAAGGTGCCATTTCTCTTATAGCGTAAACCCGGTCCAGCAGACCAATTATGCTCTCATCAAATTCTGCAACCCATGTTAAAAGAAAAAGTAGTAAGGCAATCGTTGATCAAATATGCATGAAAAAAACCCTAAACCTAAAAAAAATGACGGACAGAGGTGCCAAATTTGATGCATTTACTTATGAACAGAACGATTTATGTTTTATCTCCGGTTAGTAGAGCATTTCTAGATTAAAAAAAGGAAATGGGTCCAACGGGTCAAAAATTGCCTATATTTTATTTACAATGCATACAATCTCCGATATAGCTTTACTTGAAACATTTGATTATTCAGTTAAAGAGTAACTGTGACATTTTTGTTCAAGAAAAATAATTACGCAATGATGTATAAAGTCAAATCTGATATGTAAACATAAACCCTTAACATTCTTATTTCTATTTTCCGATATCCTTTACCTTTTTTACATTGCAATCCAATTATCTTCATTTCAATTATTTTCGCAACATTTTTTAATTCCATTGGAAATTCACAATGCACCATGAAAAGTGTAAGTATGCAATTAGAGATACTTGGTACTGGTACCGGCAATTGATTCTAACATGATAACACAAACTACTCGAGAATTATACTTGTACTCATATTTGCAGCATAGAATGAAGATATATAAGTTGAAAATACCGATCATCTCGAGAATCTTCGAATGAGAAGAAATGGATCATCCAAAGCTTTCGGTTTTGGTAGTTCCCAACATCATTTCGAGTTCACTCTTACCCATATCGCCGATATATTCCTACTATTTGCTTGCTTGAAAGTAAACAATACCCATTTGACCGTTGTAACCAATCCGATCATAACCGTTGAACTCGATTCCTCGCCACAATCCGTTAGAAAAGAGGGTCAGTTCATACCCATGTCATTATTACTTATCCTCATGCCGTGACTGAATGACTAAAGAGGGTCGGTTCATAAAATATTTGTTCTTAAAGTACCCGTAAGCATATAGGTTTTTGTAATTATCTTTTTTAGCACACTAACTTAGTGCTTTGGTGAAGATATCCCGAATATGATTACTTATGACGCAACAACACCTATGGTCACAACTCTAACCATCTTCAAAAAGCCATTGCAATTGTATTTTTTTTTTTCATTTACTCCACTAAGCTCATAAGCTCGGTTTTTTTCGTTATGAGTGCAACCTATTCAAGTACAAAAGCTCAACCTAATTACCTCATAAACAAAAAAACCCAGCTCATGAGCTTTTCCAAATACAAATGTGCCCGTAGTTTCCAAGAAAAATGCTAATCCAAACACCTCGTTAATCATTTTCCTCAATCTACCCCAAAATCCAACATAATTTACCAATCAAATGAATAACAAACAACCAATAATTTGACACCTTTAGACGAAACAATTAAATCTTAATAGTAAAAACATTAGCATCAAAATATATATAAATAAAAATAACCCTGTCACTTTTGACCTTGGTTCCGCCATATTTCAAGTCCAAAGTCAAAGTGCTTCACAATTAGGTGTGTGCCTCTTCTTGTCTTCCGAAACCATCACGGGTGGCCAAAGTTAAACATCTCCCTTGTAACCATAAAAATTGAAAATTACCCAAAACTGACATAATCAAATGCTAACCCTAAAAATCAATAACGGCAAAAAAAACCCCAAATTAACGGGACCCTAATTTGGAAAAAAAAATAAAATAATAAAAAGCCTAAAAATTAAAAACCCTAAATTTAAAACCATAAATTAAACAACAAAATCAACCAGCATAAATAAAAATCACACCTTTTTGGAAGGGCTTGTTATTAGGTCGTAAATTGATAGATCTTGTTGGAGCGATCATTTATGGTGTGGTGCTGCCGCTTAGGTTCTTGCGGCGGTTAGGTTTTCGATTTTCGTGATGAAGTTAGTGTCTATGCGGTTAGGAATGGGGGAGTTCTGGATTTTCAGGATGAACTTATCACAAACCAATAATTTGTTAGTTTCGATCATATAGAGAAGAGGAATGGAGGTGTTTTTGGATCGAATGAGTGTGAGAGAAGTTTTGTGTTTAGAATTTTATTAAGATGAATCGGTGGTATCATGTTTTGGGAAGAAGGTATTGAATGAGGTGGTGTTAATGCTTAACAAAAATATAGGAGCGTGTTGGAAAAGAATGAATATTATACCGGAAGAAGAGTTTCAAAACATTGACTTTCAATATTCAATTTTCAACTTTTCACATTTACCTTTGACCCTTTTTCCATTTAAGATAGTAGAGATTAATTGGTTGACTCCATACCAGTTATTCTTGTTTATGTCGAACTATGGATTAATCCTTTGTAAATGATTTGATAAGGGTTAATATACAAAAAAGTTACTAAACTTTCAAAAATATTTGTCCTAAGTCACTAATGTGTATCTTCTGTCATCTATGTTACTATACTTTACGTAACCGGTTATCTTGGATACCAATAGTGAGACTAATTCATCGTTGCCGTTAAATGCCGACGCGTATACACAACCATGTTTCATTCATGTCATAAGGTACTAAACTTTTATAAAATTTGTCTTAAGTCACTATTGTTTCATTCGTCATCTAAGGTACTAAATTGTGAAAAATTTGTCCTAAGTCACTTCTATTTAAATTTTGTCCTAAGTTGTTGTGAAACATGTTACCAACCTTTAAAATTATAATGCTTATACCTATTTTATACACCTTTATAATGCTTTTATTCATTTTCATTCGCTATGCATACGCGTTTTATCGCTGCCAGTTGTCCTCATTTTACGCTGTTTTATGTCCGCTTTTACGCTTTTGTCCGCTTTTATATGGTTTTATTATATTTATACATAACGTTGTTCATCCGGTTATTCAAGCTATCCTTTATACGTTGCTCGTTTAACGCTACCTATTTTCTTATGTTTTCAAACATAAAAGGGACGAAAACGAATGAAACATAGAAAACGGCAAAACATAAGAAAATGGATGAAAACGTAAAATGTATCTAAAACGATAAAACGGATGAAAAAGAATAAAACGAATGTACAAAACGATATAAAACGGATGAAAAGAATAAAACGTATAAAAATGTACAAAACCATATAAAACGGATGAAAACATAAAAACGTATAAAACGACGTAAAAATGGGACAAAAACGATCTAAAAACGTATAAAAACGACAAAAGCGTAAAAAAATACAAACAAAACGAATAAAAATGAATTAAAACCTATAAAAGGTGTATAAAATCGTATAAAACGTAAAGTTTTAAAGGTTCAAGAACATGTGCCACAACTCGTGACTTAGGACAAATTTTTTATTAGTGAATTAGGACAAATTTTTAGCAAAGTTTAGTACCATTGACGTGAATGAAACATTAGTGACTTAAGACAAATATTTCAAGAAAGTTTAGTGACTTGTTTGTATAGGTTTAGTAACGATGTGCCAAAGCGGTTACCAATCCTTCGAGTGACTAGGGTGACACTTATAAAAAAGTTTAGTAACATATGTGAAAAACCCGTGAAGTATAGTGACCTAGATGACAGAATACAAACATTAGTGACTTAGGACAAATATTTTTGAAAGTTTAGTAACATTTTTATATATTAACCCATTTGATAATAACACCTGAAGATATGTTTGTGTGGATTATGGACTACCCCCTTTTTGTCGTTACAAGATCTGTATAGATTTTGTTGGTAGCCAAATATTGGCGATCTTATTTTCCTAAAAGAAACTTGTTTTATTCCAGAATAAGGAAAACCATGAGTTTTGGTTTATGCTTTCGAATATATCAATCTAGATATAATCAATGTGCATAAAGCATAATCGGTTTCAATCTCGGATATATGCGTTACTCCAAACGGAGATAATTATAGTAATGTTATTGCATATTTTGTTTGTTTTCTGATGTGTATTTTCATATACATTCATGCATGATATTTTGTGAAGGCTTCATTAATCTCATTTGCATGACTTACGTTACTACATATTAAGGAAAATGAGATTTCCATTTTGTTTCTTTATTTGTTAACCGAGGGGATGGACGTACGGTGGTCATCATTCAAATCTATACTACATTATAAAACATTTGGGACATTCCTAAAAAAGAAGGCTTAAAAAATTAAGAGTCAACACTTGCTAATAATGGCAAATTTTAATAAGTATATCTATAATAGCATTTGTTGCAACACTTTAAAGCACTTTTTTTAGACATGTTTTTAAAAAATAATAAAAAATACAAAGTAATTTAATACTACGTATAAGAAAAAAAACGTCCATAACAATAAATACCTAATAAATGTTTTTTTAAAACACCCCTAAAATGAAAAATACTTGTTATTATACATATTTTACAAACTAATAAAACACACAAATCCTAATGCAATTTATATGTAAACAAGTTCATGGTACATATGGTTTTAAAAAACGGATCGGGCAAACGGGTTCAACTGGGAACCTGAGTCACCACCACAGTTCAAGCTACTCATAAAAGTCGTCCCAAACGATATTGTTAAATCAATAGAGTTTAAAAGTGCATACTAAAATACAATGTTCAAAAAATATTATTAAATCGCAAGAGTGCCTCGAGAATCAACATATGCACCTTTTGGAATTTTTTTAATAAAACTTACCGTAAAAACTAAAAACTTTGTTTTATAAAACTCGACCGATTTTTCAAAGCAAAAGGTGCTAAGTGCTAAGTGTATATATATATAGTATATATATATATATATATATATATATATATATATATATATATATATATATATATATATATATATATATATATATATATATATATATATATATATATATATATATATATATATATATATATATATGTATATATATATATATATAATATATATATGGAGGGTTAATGTGAGATTAATATTAAAGTTGTAAAAGTAAGATCAAGTCTAAAACCACTAAAACGCTTATAAATAACAATTTTAGCAATAATACACAAAAATATAATATTTTAATACAAATTAACATTTTAGAAACTAATAACCAAATGATACATGAGTTTGAATTAGTGATACACCTGATAGTACTGTTCCAAAAGGCTCGCAAAGACCCCCAAGAAAGGCCTCAAGCAGCGTGGAGGGCTTGGTCATGTCAGCCTTATGTCACATGTTTTTGTAAACTCGATATATATGAATTATGATACGAATTTATAAATATTTTCATACTTTGAGCCGCCTTATGTCAATTTTATAAACTAAAGCTTGTCACAAAGGCGTAAGGTTATCATGTCACGCCACGCCTCGCTATTTATAACCTTGCCTGATACACATTACACTAATAAATATTCCAAAATCTGATACACATACAAAAACCTGATACACATTACACTTCTAATCAAAGTGTATCACTTAGGTTTCGTAAATTTTAAAAAGAAATCTATCAAAACTTTAACATGTTTAGTTGTAGCTAATAAAAAAATTATTTTTGTTATAAGGAGAGTGTCACTTGTCACTTAGATTGATCTCATTTTAACAACTTTAAGTTTGATGTTATTTGATCTAGATTGAGAGAGTTAACGCAGATCAAACTTAAAGTTGTAAAATAAGATCAAGTCTAAAACAACAAAACGTTATAAATAATAATTTTAGCAATAATACACATAAAAATAGTATTTTAATACAAATTAACATTTTAGCAACTAATAACCAAGTGATACATGAGTTTGGATTAGTGATACACCTGATACACATTACACTAATAAATATTCTAAAAATGATACACATACAAAACCTCGATACACATTACACTTCTAATTGTATCACCTAGGTTTTCAGAAAAATTTAAAAAGAAATCTATCGAAACTTTAACAATTTTAGTTGTAGTTAATAAAAATTTTATTTTTGTTTTAAGGAGTGTCGCTTGTCAAATTTTAGTTGGATCTCATTTTAACAACTTTAAGTTTGATCTTATTTGATCTAGATTCTATATATATATATATATATATATATATATATATATATATATATATATATATATATATATATATATATTGAAGTTCCACCAATGGGCATATAACTTATAATTATTTGTTTGTTGTTTTTTTTTAACTAAAATACATTTTTTAGAATTGTCAAACAATATTATAAAACAATTGTTTCTTTGGTTTTTAGTTGTTTTTTGTTAATATATTTTACATTTGATAATATTATTAACATTTATTATTATTATTTTGTTTTTGTTAAATATGTTTATTTAGTTATTGTATATAGTGTTTCAAAGCTTTTTTCAATGATTAGAACTATCTAACATGTATACTTCTTTAATTAACGCCACGACACAACAACCATGACAATCACCATCTACGATCATGAACTCGGTCTCGACACGCACAACTATTATGAGCAATTCATAATTTGATTTCTACTTTACATTTTATGAGTTATTTTTATATTTTTTATGTACCTACCATTTTACATGTTTCTTTTAAAAAGTGATTCACCGTAAAAATGCACTTACTTGCGCGGCGCCTTGGTTTACTACTCAACCCTTTGTTCGACAACCCCTTCATGTAATCGCATCCGCTATATGACTCGGTGTTCTGTTACTTCAAGTCGCCCGCCTTCTCCCCTTTCCTATTTCAGGTCTGCAAAACGAAGAATGTAGCCATTACAAAACCAAAAGAGATCAGGCCTTGATTCCAAAACATGTGACTTTTCTCTTTCCCTTCTTTTCAGTTTGTTAGACATCAATGGCTAAAATTTTGATGTAGGGTCATTATTATGATGAAATTGGTGTATGATGGTAGAGCTTAAGTTTAAATATAGGCCATGGTTAGTGATGATTCGAGCCATTGCGTGATTCAAGGTGTAAAATAATGGCCATGGTTTTAACTAAGTTTTGCTACAATTGTCACTATTATAAGTTATATGTATAGATGCAATTATTAACTGTATGCCGTAGAATTATGACTGTTTCGGAAATATCATAGGTTTTTGAATAACTATTGTACATTGAACCATTTTCTTTTATCATTCGTCATATCGGAGATCAATAATACATAACTGGTTCAGGTGATAGACAACTTTCTGAGATTTGATATTGCTGTTGAGGAAGCTCAAAGGGTAGTAAATGTTGCGCAAGTTGAGATGGCATAGAAAGAGGAGTTGGAATCGTCAAAATTATGGGTCGATATACGGGTAGCCCTACTGTTGTTGGAAGGTATTTTAGGAAAAAATACGGGAATTTTATAGCTTACAACCTTTTATTACAACATGTATATACATGCATATCTTTTAACATAGAATGAATTAATGGCCATGACAACCGGTTGTTCTAGTGCCATGTACACATCCATTTGAATATTTGTCGCCATTTCATTCCGAAGAGTTAACGTAATACTGTTTCCACTGCAAAACAAAAGTTGATGTGCATATCTTTTTTGTGTTATTAGAATAGCTAATAGAGAAAAAGGTTGAGTAACTTCAAGTTTTGGAGCTCGATGTTTCTGCAGGTCACACTATGTATAAGCAAAGGATTTTAGATAGCTATTTATAGTACATAACTGATTAACTTTCCCTAATACTGAATAACCCCACTTCAAATCTAGAGTTTGACCCACCAGTGTTGTAAAGTTGTATTTTAAAACAGATCAGCTTGTGATATATGCAGAGCAAGAGAAAATGAATTGAGAAACATGTTTATCTCCTTGCAGGAAGTACAAAATCCAATGCAAGAAACTTGAAAAGCAAATAAAACAAAGTAAAAAAGGTTTGGTTGGATCTCTAACCTGTTATTTCTCTGATGACCTCTCTTTCTTGAACTTCGTTGAATTCTTGCTTATCAAACAAAACTTTTGGACTCGAGTCACCAAATTTTTCACCAAATATCATGGAATGTTATTATTATTATTATTATTATTATAATAATAGTAATAATAATAATAATTATTATTATTATTATTATTATTATTATTATAACATTCCATGATATTTACCTCTTCTTGATACTTTATTCTCTAAGGGGTTGCGGACTGTCAAATCTATTCCTCCCAAATGTCGTTTGGAGTTCTCTCGTGTTTTGAAAAGAGCTCTTGATAAGGTGATCTGCACGCCTGATGACATTTCTTGTTGGGTTGGTTTGTTTGTCCTGCCTCTTTGTCTACTTAAAACCTTATGCCCGAGGAGTAGTCAAGAGGGTAGGTCGGTCACTAAGCCAACGCCAGTGAAGAGTATATTGTTAATGCTATTCATGCATGGGGCTCCGGTGGCAGCTTTGCAGGTTGCGCGGACGCTTAGCCTAACCTTCCATTATGGTCTAATATTGATGATGATAGCTTGGATTTGGGTGACCGCAATGTCAAGCAATGTAAGAGGAAGATTTTTGATGGTCATTATACTGCTGCGTCGAGTTCTTTCGCCTTCTCGGTATTGCACCTTATGATGTTTCTACTCTTGAGGACTTAAAGCTAAGCACCCTTTTCCGCTCCTCCTTTGCCCGATATACCTATTGATCATCATCACCTTACCGCATCCCCTTCTACCGCGTCTTGACATGATCAAGAGTTTCCCTCGTGGTACTTCTTGTGGGCGGGATGGGTTGCATGCCCAACACCTTTTGGATTGTTTAAATGGTGCACTGCGGCTATTTCGATGAGTTGATCGCTTCTATTACCCAAGTGGTGAACCTTTTCTTGCGGTAAATGCCCGAGGGCGCTGGGTGATTACATTGCTAGTGCTCCTCTCACACCCTTAGTCAAACCAAGAGGGGGTATCCGCCCTATTGCCGTTGGGACTGTTTGGAGGCGCTTAGTTTCCAAGGTTTGTGCTTCCATGATTGGCCACTCTTCTAGCTTATTTAGATGATTTACAATTTGGTGTGGGTGTCGGGGGAGGTGAAGCTATTCTTAATGCCGTGGAATCGTTGGTTGAGGATCGTGGGTGATGTTGGTCTGCCTATGTTGTTGGTTGATTTTAAAAACGCTTTCAACATGGTGGATCGGGCTGTTATGTTGCGTAAGGTTCGGCTTCATTTCCTGCTATTTCACGGTGGGTGGAATTCTCGTACTCCAATCCTGCCAGATTATATTATGGTGAGCATACTCTTTGGTCTCATCAAGGTGTGCAACAAGGTGATCCGCTTGGGCCTCTTCTTTTTGCTTTAGTGTTACATCCCCTGGCATGTAAGATTAGAAATTCTTTTGACCTTTCCTTTCAAGCATGGTATCTGGATGACGGCACTATTATTGGTAATACCTTGGTTGTGGGTAAGGTTTTAGAGTTGATTATGACGGATGGACCTTGTCGTGGTTTACAGCTCAATGTTGATAAAACTGAATTTATTTGGCCACGTGAGGACCCCGTAAGTGTATGCCAGTGTTTTCCTCCCAATATTTTCGCCTCACACGTGTTAAATTATTGGGTGGACCTGTTAGTGTGGATTTTGAGTTTGGTAGTAAGTTGGTCCCTAAAAGGGTTGCTAAAACTATTGAACTTATGGAGGCAGCTACAAACTTAATGACCCTCAATGCGAAGTTGTTGCTACTCCGCACATGTGCCGGTATTTCTAAGTTATATTTTCTATGCGCACATGTTCTCGGTCTTTGAGTGTGCTCAGGTTTCTTTTGATGCGCACTCGCTCTTCTTTGAGCGCATTGTCACCGCCGGGCCCGGTTTTGGTGATTGGCAGTGGAGACTCGCCACCTTACCCTTGCTTTTGGGGCTTGGTCTATATTCTCGCAGTGACGTCTTGAACTATGCCTTCCTTGCTTCTAGAATTCAATCGCTAGCTACGTCTAAGCTTCTCCTAGTTATGGTATTGTAATCGCCGGTCCTCTTTTGATGATGCTCAGTACTTTTAATGTGAATATGGATATTGACCTTTTGAGTAACCCTAGCGCAGGTCGCCGCCCCAAACTTATGAAGAAATTGGCGTATATATATTTCGATCAAAGTTACCCAAATCGTTGAATCTACATACCATCTTTCTCCTCGACAGATGGCGTTATGGAGTTCTCTAGGAGGATCATCATACTTCGGATTGGCTTAGGTGGCTTCCGATATCCGACCGGGACAAACTATGAATGCTAGGGCTTATCGTTGTGTGCTATGCTATCGGTTGTGTGGTTCCTCTTTTCATCGCTCGTGCAAATCGGTCTCTAAGGTATTTCCGGAGATATTTATGGGATTGATGAGTGCGTATTCACTCATCATTTTAGGTCAAATCGAGCGAAAACATCTAAAAACACCCCGAAATGCATCAAAATACTGAAAATATCTCAAAATTGTGTTTTATATGTTTCAGATTCAAAATGTTTAAAATCGATGAAAACGAACAAAGTTTGCATAATTGGCGCCTTCACCCGTCGCTCAAAATTGACGTAAATAGTCCCCGAGCACGTATTTTAAAAAGAAAACTCACCAAAGGTCATTTTAAAATCATAAGTTGTCATAATTAGTCCTTTGGTGTAAAATTTCAAAAGTTTGAGAAATTACGCCAGGATCCCCGATTTTTAAAAATTGTCAAGTTTAGTCCTCGGGTTTCACAAATTGACAAATTCATCCCGCACTTTTAGTGATTGACAAAGTCACCTTGGATAATACTTATAAATTACAGCTTTGGTCCCCGGTTTCGGATTGTACATGTTTAACCCCTAATCTACAAATTGGATCCATATCTAATCCTAAGCCCAAACCAAACCTAGGCCCAAAAATAAAACAAACAAACAAACCCAAATCCAACCCACGACCCATTTTTACCCAACCACACCCGAATTAATAAACAACCCAACCCTGTCTTTCTTCTTCCCATTTTCCCGCCCTAGAAAACCCACGCCCCCTTTTTCATCTCCCCAGAACCCTCTTTCTTTCTCTCCTCCCCAAACACTCCATCCCTCCCTCTCCCTATTACCCAACTTCATCAAAACCCAAAACCACCTTCAACCCTTTTACCCGATTCACCCAAATCCCAAACCCACTTCCATCTTCCCCAAGTTCCACTCATCTATCCTAGTCAAAAGGCTCTGGATGGCTCTGAACATGTCTCAAATGGTACCTACCTATTCAAAGGTCAGGATTGGTTCAAGAAAGCAAGTTTGGAGTTTTTGGTCTCTCTCAAGACTCACAAAAGAAACACAAGCAAGTGAAGACCTTGAAGACTTAGTTTGTAGTATAAATAGGGCCAAGTTGTAAGTGGCACCCCTAGTTTTAGAAAAAATTTAGCTTCAATGTTTTTTTTATTTTCAGTTGTAATGTTTATTTCTAGTTAATGAAAAGTTTCTTTTTCTAAATGTTATGTTAATCTCATTTGAAAGTTGCTTTGAGTTCATAGATCAAGGAAAAAGGGGTCAAAATGTTTGCTAAAGAAAAAAGGAAAAATCAGTAAAAGGGGTGTTTGTTTGAGTTTAGAAAATAGTGAAATACCGCTTGTACCGCTTGACTTCTAAAGTCAAGGTCTTTTTTTAGTTTAAATCAGTTCTAGAAGCAGATAGTTAAGTATTAGGAGTTGCAAAAGATTTTGGTCACAAAAAAAAAAGAGTCTCACTGTTATCTGAGCTGCTTTCTCATGCAATCTTATAACTTATTGGTTACATCAAATTTTGCAAATGTGGTTTTTCTTTAATCTTCATGAGCTCAACTTAGTTCTACCCAATTTATGTGCATCTCGATCTTTTAGCTCAGATTAAATTGAAGTTCAAAACTGTCCAAATGCATTATTTCACTGTCTCAAAAACAGCAGCCTGCAACAAGCTGATCTCAGTTATTTTTAAGCTGTTAACAGCTTGCTTTTGGCCCCAAATCAGTTTTATTTGAAAGTCACCTATGCTAACCAACTTTTTGCAGCCTCACTTTGCTTGAAATACCACTGTGGAGCTTAAAAATAAGCTCAAAACAGCACTCTTGGTTCTGCTTTGCAGCCTGCTTGCAATCCCACCAGTCATAACTTTTGCTTATTAGATTTCCTAGTTAACTTATCTTAGGTAATTGGTGAACTTATTAGTTTCAGTTTAGTATATTTAGAGTAGATTGGATCCACTTTAGATCTCTTAGTCCTCATTTTATGTGATTGTAACCTCTATAAATTGATTGCTCATTTGTAAACTTTAGGAGTTCAAGTTTAGTCATAAGCCTAGGATTTCCTTAGAGTAGGTTTTTGCCACCATCTCCCCCAGCATAGCTTAGTTCTATTATTCATTGCTAAATTAGATTGTTTGGCCCTTGATTATAATGCTTACTGCTTTTCAGGCTTATTTGAGTTTAAAAAGCTTTAAGGAGTAGTTGGTTGTTGTTTGAAAAGATGTTGGTTTTGCTATTTTCAATTTGTTGGTGAATAAGCGTTGTAACTGCTATTCCCAGCTCTTCTCTAATCAAGTCTTTAGACAAAATTGCTCAATTTCATCTCTTAAACAAGTTTCAAAAAGAAAAAGTTGAAAAAAAAATGTTTTGCAAAATGGCATGGCGGGACTCGAACCCACGCCATCCACTTCACAACACAACATCACAACCATTGCGCCCTTGGGTCTTGTCTCGTTGAATCTTGCACAAACAATTAACTTAAAGACATCTTGGCAGTTTTAGTTATAAGCTATCTTTAGCTTATTTCGAGCTTATTTTGAATAGCAACAACCTGTTTTTTTATTTTTCTCAGAATTAGTTAGACTTTTTGTAGTTTTTGTTAAATTTTCAGATTTTTCTCAATTAGTTTAGTATTTTTAATAATTTAATTAGTGTTTAATGGTTTTTAATTCATAGAAATTAATTTAAAAGTCGAAAAAATATTCCGCTTTTTCCTAAAATTATTTTTAGTCGTTTATATCGTAGGAAAATTGGTTTCACACAGTAGCCCTTAAATTGCAAAACTTTTACGTTTATGGCTCGGGTTGTTTTACCGTTTTTACGTTTTTGCGTTTTAGCACCTTAGGATGTAATTTAGCGTTGTTTTATTGTTTCTTAGGCTTATTCGTAGTTTATTTAGTGTTTTCTTTGTTTTACATGCTTTATTTTCTTTCCCGTTAATTAATTTGTAGAAAACGTAATCAAATCCAAATCATTTAAAATCCAATTCAAGTTCAAATCACGAAACTCAACGAATCCTTCCATTCACACCTCGTTGGGACACGACCCGGGGAAATCACTTCCCGGTATCACTTTTATCACACCCGTGAGGTTTGGCACGTTGACCTTTTTCCTAAAGGGTTGATTTGTCGAATTTTACGGTTATTTTGATATACGTTGATATTTGTGTTTATTCACCACACTCACAACAATCGAACCAAATTTTGGCGCCGCTGCCGGGGAGGTGTGTTGCGACAATATCGTGAAGTTTTTGCGATTAGTGACTTGAAGAACCTTCCTCGTGAAGTTATTGTTTTTATAAAAATACAAAAATACAAAATATTTTCTTTTCTTTGTATATATATGTAAAAGATTAAAAATACAAAAAGATTTTCCTTGTTGTTTTAAATAAATAGAAGACACAATCAATATAACATTCTCAACCGAGGTGTTATCATTATAAGTTCCCGAACAAAAGATTTAAAACTTGCCTTTGTGTCACTCGTGTTTTGGTTTACTTTTATCGGTTTAACAAACTGTGTGAGGGGTATAAGGACGGCCTGACATTAAATTGCGGCCGAAAAGAGACGGGTTTTTAATAAGCCTTCGGCCGTGACCTACAAAGTCTCTCCGCTCCTTTGTGCGTTTTACTTATAGAAGTGATCATTTCACTTGGGATTATTGGTTTAAGTTCACTGTTGTTTTGCCTCGGTCTTGTTTTAATTGAAAGTGTTGTTTTTGAATGTGCATGTGCACTCGTTTTCGAAAAAACCAAAAATATTCTTCTCATTCCTCTTATTCGTTGATTCTATTTCTCTTACCCTCTTTTGACGTTTAATTCTATCCTTCGTATCCTCTCGATCACTCAATTCTATCTCTTTAACCCTCTATATGTTTAATTCTTATGTCGACAACATCATCGTCACAAGTGTGTGTGAGCGGTGTGGAAGGCCTAGTTCAAGCGAATTTTGCAATTTGTGCGAATTATCCATAAAAAATTCTTTTCAAGGTTATTTTGACCACCCGCCACAACCCGAAATACGTTCTAATGTTGACGAACCCGTTCAAACGTCGGAGCTACCTCAGACACCCACCGAGGGTCCCGAGGACACTTTCTTTGAATCTAGAGCCCGTAATCGAATCGAGCAAATTCAAGCCGATGAAAAAAGGTCGAGAATTAGAATTGATTACGATGAACCCGTTCAAACACCAGAGACCATAACGGAAGTGGTGGAACTTGCTAGCTCTAAGAGCACACCACTTGTCCCACCTCCCAAATCTTGAACGTTTTACCGCGATTTCTTTAGGGTCAAAATGACATGATTCAAAACTTCTTAATTGAACTCGCCAAGATTCAACTTGAAATACCGCTTTATGTGATGTTGTTGAACCCTCGATTCCTATTCCCGAGCCCGAAATATCTTCGTTTGATCGAAGTTATTGCTACGGTTGTGGAGACTTGTTACCACAAGGTTTTCGTTGTTACAAATGTATGTGCGAGTGGTGTGGAAACTATCTTGTCAATGGATGTTGTTCGATTTGTGCCGAGAATTCATTCGCTTATGATTCTAACCCAAACTCTTTCAATTATCCTCAAAACAATTTCAACTACCCTCCACAAAATTTATATGAACCGAACCGTATTTTCATCATTTCAATGATCAAACATCGTTTCAAAATTTCTCTCCCCAATACCCTCATTGTGCTAAGTGTAGGGGTCCTCATGATGATTATCAATGTCAATCGTGGAATCATAATTACTTTGGACCCGATCCTTGTTATAACACTTCCGCTTTGACAATGTCCAACCCCCACAACTTCCCGTCACCGATCAATATCCTTGTATCCTTGAAGAACTTTCCGAGGAACAAGCGCTCGCGAATGAAAGATTTCTAGCCGAGGAGCGAAGCCTCAAAAGCTTCTCCTCTTTAACGAAGCTTGCCGCCTCGATGACGAGGATGAGGAAGATTGGGAGATGACAAAGGACAAGGTGCATATCTCAAGCCCACAAAGTACTGCACATGTCCACTCTCCGCCCTTATCTTGCCTATCTACCTTAGAACCGCCGGATAATCTTTTAATGGGGACGAAAATCTTAGCACTCTTCGGAAACGGAACCGCCTTGTGCCGAGAACCTTGTCCCAACCCCAAGTGAGTCCGAGGTTATCTCCGGTAATATGTTTGATGAGCCTCTTGATGATGATTCTTCTCTTGACATCCCAAACGATCATGTCGAGATGTTCTCCATTCTCGACAACGATTGTACTTCGTTTGACGATTCTTTATCTTATGGAGACATCGATTATGTCGAGGAGTTACCTTCTGAGCTAGTTAGCTTAAAGGAAGTGAGAGATTCTCGTGATCTCGAAATTGAGGACGAGAAACTTCGTGAAAAATTGTTCAATGTAAATCTCCTCGTTTCTAAGATCGAATCATTCTGTGCTAAGCCAGCTTCATCTCCTATCCCCGTTGTGGATAGTGACTCTATCTTGGAAAAGCCCGAAACAATTCCTGAACTTGAGGCTTTTTCCAATGATTCTTTTCCGGAATATGAAGTATTCCGCTTTGATGACGATCATACTGAAAAAGAGAATAGTGGCAATCCCACTTTTCATCTTTCTCTTCCTGAGTATGAGTCATCCACATTTGAATTGCTTCCTCCTTCCGAAAGGAGTAGGTTTTTCCATGAGGAGTTCGCCGGTGAACTCGCTCACATCATTGAGGACGAGCTATTTGAGCAAAATGCTCCGCATCCTCTTCTATCCATGAGTAACTCATCTACCCTTGAGGATTTTACCATGGTTGATACTTGTGTTTCATTCCTCTCCGAGGACAAAGTTTTCAAACCCGGTATCTTACCTTTTAAGGGAGTTCACTCTCGGATATTTCTTAAGTCCAACACGAATGTTGTGACTTCTCTTGTGGTGGATAAGATTTTTGAACATTCCGTTAATGTTCATCAATCTAATCTTTTGCCCACCCGTTGTCAAGAAATTGACACTTTACTTTCTCATCCTGTGACTTCTCCATGTCTTAACTCCTACGAGAGTGAAGATACCATCTTTGATCCCGGCATTTCTCATTCTTTTGAGCCGGTTTTATCTCATCGGAGTGGAACTTTCATCACATTCAATGTTTATCCAAACTATTTGAATGAAAGTCCGATGGAGATTTTCTCTTCCACTTGCTTCCCCATGGACCAATGAATGCGGGGATCGAGTCAAGCTAGCGACTCGGGAAACAAAAACAGTAGCATGCTATATGGGTTTTCACCCATATTTCTGATTTCTTTCTACTTTCTACCACCCTAGTGTGGGGGGGTTGCCCACATGTTTTGTAAAAAAAACCCTTCCAAATAATGGCCGTAGTATTTCCCTTTTACGTTCTTTGTTTCGGCATAATAGCCGGTACTTTGAATATTGAGGGCAATATTCATTTCTAAGTGTGGGGGGGAATTCTCACAAATTTTATCATATAATTAAATCAATTCCCCGTTTTGGCCAAATTTTTTTTGGGAGTAAGTGTTTTGCACTTACTCAATTGGTTATCATCCGCTTTGTCTAATAAACAAAAGGATTGGCTAATCCAAGAGCAAACGGCTCTTGGTAAAGATTTATCAAATCCGTTGACGGCTTGCAATTTGCCCAAAATTGTATGGTGTTCAGCTCACCATATCTTTAATTAGAGAAGAGTTGGCTAGCCCCAAGAAGTTTATGGCTTGTGGTAAAGGCAGTGGAAAAACCATAATTGGTAATCTACTCACCAAAGATAATATTGATAATTTATCTAAGAGTTGGCTAGTCCAAGAGCAAACGGCTTCTGGTAAAGACAAATCAAAACCGTTGAAAAGTGGTGGTTTGCTCAAAATCACATGGTTATCAGTGTACCATAGTTCTTATGTGAACTAAAACATTTGGCTACTCCAGAAGTAATGGCTTTTGGTAAAGAGACTCAAATCCATTATGTTTTCTCAAAAGATTGCTAGGGACTAGCAATGTTTTAGTGTGGGGGATTTGATGAGTGCGTATTCACTCATCATTTTAGGTCAAATCTGAGCTGCAAAACATCTAAAAACACTCCGAAATGCATCAAAATACTGAAAATATCTCAAAATTGTGTTTTATATGTTTCAGATGCAAAATGTTTAAAATCAGATGAAAAACGAACAAAGTTTGCATAATTGGCAGCTTCAGTCCCCCGTCGTTCAAAAATTGACAGAAATAGTCCCTGAGCACGTATTTTAAAAAGAAAACTCACCAAAGGTCATTTTAAAATCATAAGTTGTCATAATTAGTCCTTTGGTGTAAAATTTCAAAAGTTTGAGAAATTACAGTTGTGATCCCTGGATTTTTAAAAATTGTCAAGTTTAGTCCTCAGGTTTCACAAATTGACAAATTCAGTCCCTGCACTTTTAGTGATTGACAAAGTCAGCCCTTGGATAATACTTCATAAATTACAGCTTTGGTCCCTGGGTTTCGGATTGTACATGTTTAACCCCTAATCTACAAATTGGATCCATATCTAATCCTAAGCCCAAACCAAACCTAGGCCCAAAAATAAAACAAACAAACAAACCCAAATCCAACCCACGACCCATTTTTACCCAACCACACCCGAATTAATAAACAACCCAACCCTGTCTTTCTTCTTCCCATTTTCCCGCCCTAGAAAACCCACGCCCCCTTTTTCATCTCCCCAGAACCCTCTTTCTTTCTCTCCTCCCCAAACACTCCATCCCTCCCTCTCTCTATTACCCAACTTCATCAAAACCCAAAACCACCTTCAACCCTTTTACCCGGATTCACCCAAATCCCAAACCCACTTCCATCTTCCCCAAGTTCCAAAGCTCATCTATCCTAGTCAAAAGGCTCAGTGGATGGCTCTGATCATGTCTCAAATGGTACCTACCTATTCAAAGGTCAGGATTGGTTCAAGAAAGCAAGTTTGGAGTTTTTGGTCTCTCTGCACTCACAAAAGAAACACAAGCAAGTGAAGACCTTGAAGACTTAGTTTGTAGTATAAATAGGGCCAAGTTGTAAGCCAGAAGGGCACCCCTAGTTTTAGAAAAAAAATTTAGCTTCAATGTTTTTTTTTTTTAATTTTCTGTTGTAATGTTTATTTCTAGTTAATGAAAAGTTTCTTTTTCTAAATGTTATGTTAATCTCATTTGAAAGTTGCTTTGAGTTCATAGATCAAGGAAAAAGGGGTCAAAATGTTTGCTAAAGAAAAAAGGAAAAATCAGTAAAAGGGGTGTTTGTTTGAGTTTAGAAAATAGTGAAATACCTGCTTGTACCCGTTTGACTTCTAAAGTCAAGGTCTTTTTTTAGTTTAAATCAGTTCTAGAAGCAGATAGTTAAGTATTAGGAGTTGCAAAAGATTTTGGTCACAAAGAAAAAAAGAGTCTCACTGTTATCTGAGCTGCTTTCTCATGCAATCTTATAACTTATTGGTTACATCAAATTTTGTAAATGTGGTTTTTCTTTAATCTTAATAAGCTCAACTTAGTTCTTACCCAATTTATGTGCATCTCTGATCTTTTTAGCTCAGATTAAATTGAAGTTCAAAACTGTCCAAATGCATTATTTCACTGTCTCAAAAACAGCAGCCTGCAACAAGCTGATCTCAGTTATTTTTAAGCTGTTAACAGCTTGCTTTTGGCCCCAAATCAGTTTTATTTGAAAGTCACCTATGCTAACCAACTTTTTGCAGCCTCACTTTGCTTGAAATACCACTGTGGAGCTTAAAAATAAGCTCAAAACAGCACTCTTGGTTCTGCTTTGCACCGCAAATCCACACAGTCATAACTTTTGCTTATTAGATTTCCTAGTTAACTTATCTTAGGTAATTGGTGAACTTATTAGTTTCAGTTTAGTATATTTAGAGTAGATTGGATCCACTTTAGATCTCTTAGTCCTCATTTTATGTGATTGTAACCTCTATAAATTGATTGCTCATTTGTAAACTTTAGGAGTTCAAGTTTAGTCATAAGCCTAGGATTTCCTTAGAGTAGGTTTTTGCCACTGATCTCCCCCCCCCTAGCATAGCTTAGTTCTATTATTCATTGCTAAATTAGATTGTTTGGCCCTTGATTATAATGCTTACTGCTTTTCAGGCTTATTTGAGTTTAAAACAGTTTAAGGAGTAGTTGGTTGTTGTTTGAAAAGATGTTGGTTTTGCTATTTTCACAACTGTTGGTGAATAAGCAGTTGTAACTGCTTATTCCCAGCTCTTCTCTAATCAAGTCTTTAGACAAAATTGCTCAATTTCATCTCTTAAACAAGTTTCAAAAAGAAAAAGTTGAAAAAAAAATGTTTTGCAAAAAATGGCATGGCTGGGACTCGAACCCACGCCATCCACTTCACAACACAACATCACAACCATTGCGCCCTTGGGTCTTGTCTCGTTGAATCTTGCACAAACAATTAACTTAAAGACATCTTGGCAGTTTTAGTTATAAGCTATCTTTAGCTTATTTCGAGCTTATTTTGAATAGCAACAACCTGTTTTTTTATTTTTCTCAGAATTAGTTAGACTTTTTGTAGTTTTTGTTAAATTTTCTATTTTTCTCAATTAGTTTAGTATTTTTAATAATTTAATTAGTGTTTAATGGTTTTTAATTCATAGAAATTAATTTAAAAGTCGAAAAAATATTCCGCTTTTTCCTAAAATTATTTTTAGTCGTTTATATCGTAGGAAAATTGGTTTCACACCCGTAGCCCTTAAATTGCAAAACTTTTACGTTTATGGCTCGGGTTGTTTTACCGTTTTTACGTTTTTACGTTTTAGCACCTTAGGATGTAATTTAGCGTTGTTTTATTGTTTCTTAGGCTTATTCGTAGTTTATTTAGTGTTTTCTTTGTTTTACATGCTTTATTTTCTTTCCCGTTAATTAATTTGTAGAAAACGTAATCAAATCCAAATCATTTAAAATCCAATTCAAGTTCAAATCACCTAAACTCAAACGAATCCTTCCATTCACACCTCGTTGGGACACGACCCGGGGAAATCACTTCCCGGTATCACTTTTATCACACCCGTGAGGTTTGGCACGTTGACCTTTTTCCTAAAGGGTTGATTTGTCGAATTTTACGGTTATTTTGATATACGTTGATATTTGTGTTTATTCACCACACTCACAACAATCGAACCAGGGATCATGCTGTTTCGTGTGCGGGTATTGTCGGCATTAAACATCGGCATAACCTTGTGCGTGATGTTCTTGTTGATATATGCTCTCGGTCCAGAATTTCAGCTCGTAAGGAGGTGGATATTGGGCTCTATGGAGATAGGGACAGATCCTTACGACCGGCTGATATATTACTTTACTCTTAGGATAGTGGGCGTGATGTATGTGTTGATCTTACGGGATCGTCGCCCTTGACGCAATCTGGATTGACTGTTTTTATGCCAGGGCGTGCGATCATTGATGCTGCACAACGTAAATGTGTCAAGTACGATGCTAAATGTGCGGATATTGGATATGGGTTTCTCCCCTTTTCTTTTTCTTCCTTTGGCGAACTTGAGAAGGATGCAGTAACCTTACTAAAGCGCATCCGACGATTCTCTATGACTCAGGACATTGGAGCGCGTGTTGTGGTTCATATTTTTAATAGGATTGGTTTTGCTATTGCTAGAGGTGTGGGGGCCCAGTTGGTTTCTCGGCTTCCCACCAATTTTTTGTAAATCCTATGAGTTTTTAATAAAAGTGTTGATTATAATAATAATAATAATAATAATAATAATAATAATAATAATAATAATAATAATAATAATAATAATAATAATAATAATAATAATAATAATAATAATAATAATAATAATAATAGTAATAATAATAATAATAATAATAATAATAATATATAATAATAATAATAATAATAATAATAATAATAATAATAATAATAATAATAATAATAATAATAATAATAATAATAATATATAATAATAATAATAATAATAATAATAATAATAATAATAATAATAATAATATAATAATAATAATAATAATAATAATAATAATAATAATAATAATAATAATAATAATAATAATAATAATAATAATAATAATAATAATAATAATAATAATAATAATATAATAATAATAATAATAATAATAATAATAATAATAATAATAATAATAATAATAATAATAATAATAATAATAATAATAATAATAATAATATATAATAATAATAATAATAATAATAATAATAATAATAATAATAATATATAATAATAATAATAATAATAATAATAATAATAATAATAATAATAATAATAATAATAATAATAATAATAATAATAATAATAATAATAATAATAATAATAATAATAATAATAATAATAATAATAATAATAATAATAATAATAATAATAATAATAATAATAATAATAATAATAATAATAATAATAATAATAATAATAATAATAATAATAATAATAATAATAATAATAATAATAATAATAATAATAATAATAATAATAATAATAATAATAATAATAATAATAATAATAATAATAATAATAATAATAATAATAATAATAATATATAATAATAATAATAATAATAATAATAATAATAATAATAATAATAATAATAATAATAATAATAATAATAATAATAATAATAATAATAATAATAATAATAATAATAATAATAATAATAATAATAATAATAATAATAATAATAATAATAATAATAATAATAATAATAATAATAATATAATAATAATAATAATAATAATAATAATAATAATAATAATAATAATAATAATAATAATAATAATAATAATAATAATAATAATAATAATAATAATAATAATAATAATAATAATAATAATAATAATAATAATAATAATAATAATAATAATAATAATAATAATAATAATAATAATAATAATAATAATAATAATAATAATAATAATAATAATAATAATAATAATAATAATAATAATAATAATAATAATAATAATAATAATAATAATAATAATAATAATAATAATAATAATAATAATAATAATAATAATAATAATAATAATAATAATAATAATAATAATAATAATAATAATAATAATAATAATAATAATAATAATAATAATAATAATAATAATAATAATAATAATAATAATAATAATAATAATAATAATAATAATAATAATAATAATAATAATAATAATAATAATAATAATAATAATAATAATAATAATAATAATAATAATAATAATAATAATAATAATAATAATAATAATAATAATAATAATAATAATAATAATAATAATAATAATAATAATAATAATAATAATAATAATAATAATAATAATAATAATAATAATAATAATATAATAATAATAATAATAATAATAATAATAATAATAATAATAATAATAATAATAATAATAATAATAATAATAATAATAATAATAATAATAATAATAATAATAATAATAATAATAATAATAATAATAATAATAATAATAATAATAATAATAATAATAATAATAATAATAATAATAATAATAATAATAATAATAATAATAATAATAATAATAATAATAATAATAATAATAATAATAATAATAATAATAATAATAATAATAATAATAATAATATATAATAATAATAATAATAATAATAATAATAATAATAATAATAATAATAATAATAATAATAATAATAATAATAATAATAATAATAATAATAATAATAATAATAATAATAATAATAATAATAATAATAATAATAATAATAATAATAATATAATAATAATAATAATAATAATATAATAATAATAATAATAATAATAATAATAATAATAATAATAATAATAATAATAATAATAATAATAATAATAATAATAATAATAATAATAATAATAATAATAATAATAATAATAATAATAATAATAATAATAATAATAATAATAATAATAATAATAATAATAATAATAATAATAATAATAATAATAATAATAATAATAATAATAATAATAATAATAATAATAATAATAATAATAATAATAATAATAATAATAATAATAATAATAATAATAATAATAATAATAATAATAATAATAATAATAATAATAATAATAATAATAATAATAATAATAATAATAATAATAATAATAATAATAATAATAATAATAATAATAATAATAATAATAATAATAATAATAATAATAATAATAATAATAATAATAATAATAATAATAATAATAATAATAATAATAATAATAATAATAATAATAATAATAATAATAATATAATAATAATAATAATAATAATAATAATAATAATAATAATAATAATAATAATAATAATAATAATAATAATAATAATAATAATAATAATAATAATAATAATAATAATAATAATAATAATAATAATAATAATAATAATAATAATAATAATAATAATAATAATAATAATAATAATAATAATAATAATAATAATAATAATAATAATAATAATAATAATAATAATAATAATAATAATAATAATAATAATAATAATAATAATAATAATAATAATAATAATAATAATAATAATAATAATAATAATAATAATAATAATAATAATAATAATAATAATAATAATAATAATAATAATAATAATATATAATAATAATAATAATAATAATAATAATAATAATAATAATAATAATAATAATAATAATAATAATAATAATAATAATAATAATAATAATAATAATAATAATAATAATAATAATATAATATAATATAATAATAATAATAATAATAATAATAATAATAATAATAATAATAATAATAATAATAATAATAATAATAATAATAATAATAATAATAATAATAATAATAATAATAATAATAATAATAATAATAATAATAATAATAATAATAATAATAATAATAATAATAATAATAATAATAATAATAATAATAATAATAATAATAATAATAATAATAATAATAATAATAATAATAATAATAATAATAATAATAATAATAATAATAATAATAATAATAATAATAATAATAATAATAATAATAATAATAATAATAATAATAATAATAATAATAATAATAATAATAATAATAATAATAATAATAATAATAATAATAATAATAATAATAATAATAATAATAATAATAATAATAATAATAATAATAATAATATAATAATAATAATAATAATAATAATAATAATAATAATAATAATAATAATAATAATAATAATAATAATAATAATAATAATAATAATAATAATAATAATAATAATAATAATAATAATAATAATAATAATAATAATAATAATAATAATAATAATAATAATAATAATAATAATAATAATAATAATAATAATAATAATAATAATAATAATAATAATAATAATAATAATAATAATAATAATAATAATAATAATAATAATAATAATAATAATAATAATAATAATAATAATAATAATAATAATAATAATAATAATAATAATAATAATAATAATAATAATAATAATAATAATAATAATAATAATAATAATAATAATAATAATAATAATAATAATAATAATAATAATAATAATAATAATAATAATAATAATAATAATAATAATAATAATAATAATAATAATAATAATAATAATAATAATAATAATAATAATAATAATAATAATAATAATAATAATAATAATAATAATAATAATAATAATAATAATAATAATAATAATAATAATAATAATAATAATAATAATAATAATAATAATAATAATAATAATAATAATAATAATAATAATAATAATAATAATAATAATAATAATAATAATAATAATAATAATAATAATAATAATAATAATAATAATAATAATAATAATAATAATAATAATAATAATAATAATAATAATAATAATAATAATAATAATAATAATAATAATAATAATAATAATAATAATAATAATAATAATAATAATAATAATAATAATAATAATAATAATAATAATAATAATAATAATAATAATAATAATAATAATAATAATAATAATAATAATAATAATAATAATAATAATAATAATAATAATAATAATAATAATAATAATAATAATAATAATAATAATAATAATAATAATAATAATAATAATAATAATAATAATAATAATAATAATAATAATAATAATAATAATAATAATAATAATAATAATAATAATAATAATAATAATAATAATAATAATAATAATAATAATAATAATAATAATAATAATAATAATAATAATAATAATAATAATAATAATAATAATAATAATAATAATAATAATATAATAATAATAATAATAATAATAATAATAATAATAATAATAATAATAATATATAATAATAATAATAATAATAATAATAATAATAATAATAATAATAATAATAATAATAATAATAATAATAATAATAATAATAATAATAATAATAATAATAATATAATAATAATAATAATAATAATAATAATAATAATAATAATAATAATAATAATAATATATAATAATAATAATAATAATAATAATAATAATAATAATAATAATAATAATAATAATAATAATAATAATAATAATAATAATAATAATAATAATAATAATAATAATAATAATAATAATAATAATAATAATAATAATAATAATAATAATAATAATAATAATAATAATAATAATAATAATAATAATAATAATAATAATAATAATAATAATAATAATAATAATAATAATAATAATAATAATAATAATAATAATAATAATAATAATAATAATAATAATAATAATAATAATAATAATAATAATAATAATAATAATAATAATAATAATAATAATAATAATAATAATAATAATAATAATAATAATAATAATAATAATAATAATAATAATAATAATAATAATAATAATAATAATAATAATAATAATAATAATAATAATAATAATAATAATAATAATAATAATAATAATAATAATAATAATAATAATAATAATAATAATAATAATAATATATAATAATAATAATAATAATAATAATAATAATAATAATAATAATATAATAATAATAATAATAATAATAATAATAATAATAATAATAATAATAATAATAATAATAATAATAATAATAATAATAATAATAATAATAATAATAATAATAATAATAATAATAATAATAATAATAATAATAATAATAATAATAATAATAATAATAATAATAATAATAATAATAATAATAATAATAATAATAATAATAATAATAATAATAATAATAATAATAATAATAATAATAATAATAATAATAATAATAATAATAATAATAATAATAATAATAATAATAATAATAATAATAATAATAATAATAATAATAATAATATATAATAATAATAATAATAATAATAATAATAATAATAATAATAATAATATATAATAATAATAATAATAATAATAATAATAATAATAATAATAATAATAATAATAATAATAATAATAATAATAATAATAATAATATATAATAATAATAATAATAATAATAATAATAATAATAATAATAATAATAATAATAATAATATAATAATAATAATAATAATAATAATAATAATAATAATAATAATAATAATAATAATAATAATAATAATAATAATAATAATAATAATAATAATAATAATAATAATAATAATAATAATAATAATAATAATAATAATAATAATAATAATAATAATAATAATAATAATAATAATAATAATAATAATAATAATAATAATAATAATAATAATAATAATAATAATAATAATAATAATAATAATAATAATAATAATAATAATATATAATAATAATAATAATAATAATAATAATAATAATAATAATAATAATAATAATAATAATAATAATAATAATAATAATAATAATAATAATATATAATAATAATAATAATAATAATAATAATAATAATAATAATAATAATAATAATAATAATAATAATAATAATAATAATAATAATAATAATAATAATAATAATAATAATAATAATAATAATAATAATAATAATAATAATAATAATAATAATAATAATAATAATATATAATAATAATAATAATAATAATAATAATAATAATAATAATAATAATAATAATAATAATAATAATAATAATAATAATAATAATAATAATAATAATAATAATAATAATAATAATAATATAATAAAAAATAATAATATATATAATAATAATAATAATAATAATAATAATAATAATAATAATAATAATAATAATAATAATAATAATAATAATAATAATAATAATAATAATAATAATAATAATAATAATAATAATAATAATAATAATAATAATAATAATAATAATAATAATAATAATAATAATAATAATAATAATAATAATAATAATAATAATAATAATAATAATAATAATAATAATAATAATAATAATAATAATAATAATAATAATAATAATAATAATAATAATAATAATAATAATAATAATAATAATAATAATAATAATAATAATAATAATAATAATAATAATAATAATAATAATAATAATAATAATAATAATAATAATAATAATAATAATAATAATAATAATAATAATAATAATAATAATAATAATAATAATAATATATAATAATAATAATAATAATAATAATAATAATAATAATAATAATATATAATAATAATAATAATAATAATATATAATAATAATAATAATAATAATAATAATAATAATAATAATAATAATAATAATAATAATAATAATAATAATAATAATAATAATAATAATAATAATAATAATAATAATAATAATAATAATAATAATAATAATAATATATAATAATAATAATAATAATAATAATAATAATAATAATAATAATAATAATAATAATAATAATAATAATAATAATAATAATAATAATAATATATAATAATAATAATAATAATAATAATAATATATAATAATAATAATAATAATAATAATAATAATAATAATAATAATATATAATAATAATAATAATAATAATAATAATAATAATAATAATAATAATAATAATAATAATAATAATAATAATAATAAATAATAATAATAATAATAATAATAATAATAATAATAATAATAATAATAATAATAATAATAATAATAATAATAATAATAATAATAATAATAATAATAATAATAATAATAATAATAATAATAATAATAATAATAATAATAATAATAATAATAATAATAATAATAATAATAATAATAATAATAATAATAATAATAATAATAATAATAATAATAATAATAATAATAATAATAATAATAATAATAATAATAATAATAATAATAATAATAATAATAATAATAATAATAATAATAATAATAATAATAATATAATAATAATAATAATAATAATAATAATAATAATAATAATAATAATAATAATAATAATAATAATAATAATAATAATAATAATAATAATAATAATAATAATAATAATAATAATAATAATAATAATAATAATAATAATAATAATAATAATAATAATAATAATAAATATATATATATATAATAATAATAATAATAATAATAATAATAATAATAATAATAATAATAATAATAATAATAATAATAATAATAATAATAATAATAATAATAATAATAATAATAATAATAATAATAATAATAATAATAATAATAATAATAATAATAATAATAATAATAATAATAATGGTTGTCATGCAGAATCATAAAATAAGCACTTCTAGCTATAAATAGTTAACTACTACAACTCTTAAATATATACCTCGTTGCTCTTCTCTTCAGAAGAGTCAAGTACACTTGATATTGATAAACTTTAGCAAGATCCGTAACATGAGCATTAATAATGGTAAGCCAAAATATAGAAAACGTCTATTATCATTTATTCAGTGTTATCTGTTAAAAGAATGTATCTGCTTACAGTACGTATCCGCTATTTCACAGCTCAAATCCAAGTCTGCAAGACCTAGTGATATTTCAGACCCATATCGAAGCTCACTTTGATTAACAAACTTACGAAGAAGAATACCTTAATCAAACTCGAAGATGAAGATGGCAACCACAACCATTAAATTATAGCAACCACAGCGTACAAATACCTTAAAAACATATTCAAACATCAAATATTAGAAACATAGATATAAAAAACAAATCAAACTTGACTAAATATAATAAACAACATACCTGATTTAATCAATCTACAAAAAACTAAAGCTTTTAGCAACATGCCAAGATATTCAATATATGCAAATATGTTTTTAAAGAAGACGACTAACTTGCAAAGAAGACTTTTGTGAATGTATAGGCTGGTGATTCAATATGGCGAGAAACGTATGCATTCATATAACGCTTGACTTGGTCAACGGCCAGGCGGTAATGACGAATAGCATTATATTGCTCTAAGCATCCAAGTAATTCAGATATATAAGTAGCAAATGAAAGATTAAGTTCATTAAGCACGTTCCCAGTTAGCTGTGACATTAATCTTATCATAGAAGTTTTACCAGAAGCTGCTGGACCAATCAGCAGAAGTAAAGTCACACGGAACGCGGTTTGCTTCGGTACGGGAACGCGAAACGGGAACGTGGTTTGCTAGGTCCCTAAAATTTGGTACGAGGGGGGTAGGCTCATTTCGGAACGCTACGGTTCGCGTTGATTCGATGTACCATAAAATTTGGTACGATGTACCCGATTTGGTACAATGTACCATATTAATAATAATCATATTATATTTCTGATAACATCAAATAGTCCTGAATATTAAGTGTCAATTTCCCCCGATAATGCTCGTTATTTATATCATTTATATGGATTTACGCTTGTTTTCCATTGTTTTCCACTTTCAGGTAAATTACGAGCATTGGAGCTAAAGAGACGCGGAAATGGAAACATTACTAAAGATTTATCACAGTATGCCTATTTTGAAGAAGTTACGGCGTAACTCCTCTCTCAGATTACGCCGTAACTATTGCGTGACTCAGAATACCAACTTATCAAGAGGTTACGGCGTAACTCTTCCCAAAGGTTACGACGTAACTACATTAGGTCAAATGAGGATCCACGCCGCTGATACTTACGCCGTAACTACTGCATCACTTATGACGTAATCGTGTTTATTGAAGACTACGGCGTAACCACTTATTAGGTTACACCGTAACTAGCAGATCTAGTGCATTTACGACGGAATAGAAGGTTACGGCGTAACTCCTATATTGGTTACGCCGTAACCCAGACCTGGCCTATAAATACCCCACGAATTCCAGCATTTCTAATCATCCCATTCACACACAACTCTCTGAGAACGTGGGAAAAAGCTCAATGCAGGTCTAGGGGAGCATACGGAGCTGTTTCCAAGAGGTGAGTCACTCCATTACGATAAGCTTTAGCGTTTTGTATTTCTTTTACTTTCAATTCATGTATTTCGTACCTTTGAATATTGAATTGATTTGCATGATTAATATGAGCGGCTAAGCACCCTTTGGTGCTAGCCTAGTTATGATTCCTTAATTGTTTTGTTTGCGTTTACCTTTACTTCCATACAATTATTTCTAAGTGTATGCATGCATAGTTCTTTGGTAGTCACCCTTGGTTCGGTAGTTTTGAATTGCGGTAGAGGCCAATTGCCTAGGAGATATGACCAACTGACCCTAGGTGAGCGGACTGAGACGGGAAGGGTAAGATATGACCAACTGACGACCCTTTCTACTTGTGCGATTTGACCAACTGATCACCTATCGTTTGGATGAACTTAAGAACTGGGGGTGTAGTGTCTAAGTTCCTAACGGCCGGGCACTCACTATTTTGAATCTAGCATGTAGCGGTACTTAATGACTTGGCTTAGGGACCAGGAACAATAGGACTTATGACGGTGCGCTGATTTCTCTGTGGTAGCATCTTTTGCGCATAGGTTAGGCGAATTGACCAAATGCTCGTCCTCTGAATTTGACCCCACCTGAAGTAATTGGAAGTAGGTAGACGTAGACATAACTAGCTAGGAGGATTGACTAGGTTAGCACCACTATTCCTCTATTGATTTCCCTTTACCCATTTATTTGCTTTTATTCTGCATTAATAGTTTAATTAATTAATTCCCTATCGAAACAATTATTCTGTGACACTAGACTTAGTAATAATCCAACACACATAGCTCTTGGGACGACTTCGGCTTTACCATTTACTACACTACACGCGACCGGGTACACTGCCCGTTAGTGCATTAGGGTAGACCATAGGTATAGCGAGACACTATAAATATTAAGACCTGGTCAGTAAAACCTGCATCAATTTCTAAATTAGTAAAGTGAATACAAGTGAAGTGCCAAACTAGGTATCTGCAATAAGTGAAGTGCCATAACAGGTATGTGAACTAAGTGAAGTGCCACATGCAATGCCAAAGCACCCCTACTGCTGATACAAAGTCAATTTCTTGTATTCAGTTAGTCATTTCTGTTGTATATAAACCCATTGTAAGCTCATTTCAATGTAACGAAACTTTCACACTTCTACACACACTCTTTCGTTCTCTCAATTCTCAATAATAAGTATACACATAAGCCAAATATTCATATGATATATTAATACTCAAAAGACTGTTTAAGAGAGACTGAGTAACTAATTTAGTTTAAGTAGTAATGGTTTAAGTTTGTTTTAATGAGTGGATAATTAAGTGTACCGGTTCCCTTTGGTACGCTGTACCGCTTCATTTCGGTACGCTGTACCGATCCATTTCGGTACGTCGACCCAATAGACTTGGGTATGCTGATTGATGTTGTTTGGGAACGCCGGATATAGCGATCCAGATCGCGATCCCGAGCAATCCGAGTCGCGATCGTACCGCGTTTGGGTACGAACGATCCGAAACGCGAAACATTAGAACCAACCATTGATGGTGCAAACATTGCGTCACACTTTCCATGCTTTGCCGCATACCTGGCAGAAGTTTTAAGTTACTGGACAATACTGTTGATGGTTGGGGGATATTCCTTTTCACATAAGTGTTTCCAACAATCAAGTTTTCTGGATTAGTTTGGACTCTTGGGTAAGGATTTAAGAACGGCTGTACACCAAAATATTTCTCATACAGACGAATGACTTCTTGACGATCAGTGGATGAACGCATTCTGTGAACGTGTACTGTGTTCAGAAAGCAGAAATCTTTTGAACTCTCGGGGGCACCTAATAAAGTTAACATTCCATTTATATATTAGATATACTTATTGAATGCGATCAACTTTTTAAGCAAACAATCCGAGACAGATGGATGTAAAGATCTACAAATGAATAGATGGTCTTCCTCAACCAATTCATCAACATATACCTGTAACGATGCAAGATATAAATAATGCCTTAACTCAATGCAATTTTTGTTCACTTTTTTAGTTAAAATACGAATGCAAAAAAAGCTACGCTAATTAAATTGTATATAACTTGTTTAATATAATCAGATAAAAAAAGGTTGGAAACATTCTTACCAACACTTTTGGCAATTATAAAACTTTTGGAAAAAAGCTATAAATGCTTAATGTACTTTTCATCATAACTCATTATGCTTCCTATACTCCTAATATTGTCATTACACATATTGTTGAGGGCAATTTGGTCATTTTAACACTTCATCTTCTTCCTCTTTACATTTTCAGATTTTTTTTATTTAAAAAAAAGAAAACGAAAAATAGAAGGGTGGTAGTTCTATACGTTTATCCGGTGCTAAATTTTACAACTTTCAACGGAAAATTCGAAGGTGTTGGGCAGATATATCTTATTCGAAGTGTTGAGCATATATATCTTATTTCATGTCATTCGTCCAGATTTATGTGGTTCCCATATGTACATATCTTCAAATTTTGGAGTGACACCCACACAAAGTGCCAAATTGGAAACTTGGTTTGTAACAGATTTATCAATATATAATGGTATGTGATATTTTAATTTGTATTATTGTCCATATGAATATGTTTCAGCGCCTCAGCGGTAATTGTTTTGAAGAGTCGGGCAATATATATTAGGTAGGTTTTTAAGGTTTGTATGGAGGACGGGATCCATTTTTAATGGAGAAATAAGCATCAAATGGTTTAGGGAAGAAGACAAGGGTATTTGCGTCTTTTCATGTAAAAGGTGTGGGTTGTGATATGTATAATGATATATTGACCGTAAACAACATTAAGTATAATGACAATAAATAAAGTTGAGAAAGCGTAATGAGTTATTATGGGAACTACATTAAGCATTTATAGCTTTTACCCTAAAACTTTTTGACCGGTTTCGTTTATCGGCAAGTTTAGAATTTTGGACCAAAAAGACCCAATGTTAAGTAAATGGGTGGAATCTGGCACCTCTAGCAAATAAATACATATGATGTCTCCATATAGTGTTAAAACAATACCTTAGTGAAATGATCGAGAAAATATTTAGGAAGCCCTTTTCTACCACCCCCTTGATTGGTAGGGTTTTGACAAGCAAAAATTTTGAAAGACGAAGGGCATTTGTATGTATGACCCAACTCCGGGATAAACACTAGATGTGTTTGATAATCTGTTAAGTAGAGTGGAAATAAGTGAAGAACATGCTATTAGCTTCTATTTGGGTGGGTTGCCTACTGAATTGGAAATGGCTGTAAGAATGTTTAGGCCCAAAACATTAGCTGATGCTTATTCGCTTACTAACTATCAAGAAGCTACTTTGAATGCTATTAAGAAGAAGAACAGGTTACAAAACAATATGACTAGCAACAGATTTGGTCCTGTTAATCAAGTGGCTAAACCATTGTTAGCATTGCCAAGTGCTAATAGGAATTGGAATAATAGGCAAAACAGTACTCAGCCTAGAAGACAGTTCACACAAAAAGAGTATGAGGAAAAGAGGGCTAAAAACCTCTGTTTCTATTGTGATAAAAAGTTTGTGCCAGGACATAAGTGTGAAGGGCAATTGTTTAGTTTGGTTGTGTTGGCTGAGAATGAGGAATTGGAGGAAGAGTTTGAAGATGCCAAGGATGATTTAGATGAATTGCAAACTGATGAAGTACAACCCCATATCTCTTTGAATGCATTGAATGGGGAAAGTTCATACCAGAACTTAAGAGTAGTTGGATTGTTTGGAAATAAACATGAATTACATATATTGGTTGATTCAGGGTCTACACATAATTTTTTAGACATTAATGTGGCTAAGAAAATGGGGTGTCACATAAGAAAAACTTGTCCCTTGGCTGTTACTGTGGCTGGTGGGAGGAAGCTGCTTAGTGTGAGTGAATGCAAAGGGTTTACTTGGAAATTGAAGGGGCAAACTTTTGTATCTGATGTAATGTTGTTACCTTTGGGAGGGTGTGATATGGTTTTGGGTATTCAATGGCTTTCTACTTTGGGTCAAATTATGTGTGACTTCAAGGAATTGAGAATGCAGTTTGTGTACAAAGGCAATAAGGTGGCATTGAGGGGAACTCATAAGGCTACAGTTCAATGGATGAAGGGAAAGAAGCAATTACAAAGGTTGGAAGGCACATCACAAGCTGAAATCTCTATGATGTGTGTATACCCAAACACTGGAATAGAACTCAAGTCTATGGGGATGGAAGAAGGCAATAAGAGTGAACCTTAAGTTGAGACAAGTAATTGATAAGTATGCGATGTTTTCTTTGTACCAAAAGAATTACCTCCAAAAAGAGCATTTGATCACAGAATACCACTTCTTCCAAACACAAAACCAGTCAATACTAGACCCTATAGGCATCCTCCTGTGCAAAAAGATGCCATAGAAGCCATGGTGAAGGAATTGTTAGAATCAGGTGTGATTAAGCAAAGCCAAAGCCCATTTGCTTCACCAATTGTGATGGTTAAGAAGAAGGATAATAGTTGGAGAATGTGTGTAGATTATAGACAACTGAACAAGCATACAGTGAAGGACAAGTTTCCTATTCCAGTGATTGATGAGCTTATTGATGAATTACATGGAGCTGCAGTGTTTTCCAAGTTGGATATGAGATCAGGCTACCATCAGATTCGGATGAATGAGGATGATATAGCAAAGACTGCTTTTAAGACCCATGAAGGACACTATGAATTCCTGGTAATGTGTCACACCCCCAAAATATCCTTGGCGGAACGATAGTGTCTCTGGGGTATGACTTCATAGCACAAAGTATGGATACAGAAAACGACCTCTAAAATGAGACGTTTTGAAAGGTTTACCATTCGATTAAAATAGAGTTAAAGTTTACAAAACATGAGATCCCAAAGTTTGATAATACATAAAGAGTTACAAAACATGTCGAATGGTAATTGATAAAAACACAAGACTCCAATGTATGCCATGTGACCCAAAAGCTCCATGAAATGCTATCGCCTTACGACCTGAGATAAACATGCTAAAAAGTGTCAACACAATGGTTGGTGAGTTCATAAGTTTGTTGAAAATGATTTGAAAAAGTCTTTAAAGAATGTTGATGCAGCAAAGGCATTGTAAATCCATTCAGTTCCGAGTTCCGCCCATACAAAACTCGCAACCTATGTGTTCACAACCCATTGCCTAATATAGAATTGTCAACCTTGTTTGTAAGTAGGACATATGTGTATACGATATATACATGTACTTAATGCAAAGAATCACATAACTGAACCTCTTGACAAGTATACATTGTTTGTTGTGTTTTATTGAATAACAGATTATATTCACCCCAAGTCACGTCATCAAGGACCCAAGGGTGGGGCGTCGCCACCGATAGTACTATCAATACCTCTCCCCGGCTCCCAAGGAGTTAACAGGTTGCTATAGTATGTATGTTGAAGCATAATTGAAAACAAGTTTAGCACATTAAGGCACACATCGCAATAAACCACACATAATGTCCAAAGAGTATAAGAAGTATAGTGTAACACAATTGTATAAATGGTTTGAGTATTCGCAAGAGTAAAAACAAGTATTTAAGCATGGATCTCCCCCAAAGAGTTTGTAATAATTTAAACGAGTAAAAGCGGGTATGAACTCACCTGGTATGATTGATATGCTAACAAAATGAAGTGCACGAAAATAAGGCTCGGAAACTATCCGCGACCTAAAATGAATGATGTGCTCTAATATAAGTCATGAAACAATGTCGTGCATGCAAATCCATATATAATCTATACCACTTGTACGTTTTTGAAAATAGAATTTATCGTTGAAATATATGTTTATGACATCTCGTCATGTTTATAAAATACTTTACAAGTATATACGTTGAATCAACATTCTACGATAATCGTTTTGTGATTTATTATGAAATTACAACTTTTCGTCGTAAAATAGTGTCGTTGAAATTTTCATGAAAGTGAATATACGGCCTCAAAAAGCTAGTCATAAAATGGTGCACGTCGAGTGTCAGGAAACAAACTCGACGGTTTTGGGAAGTTTGTATCATTATCTCAAAGTTTTAGCATTTAAGTTTTCATCCTAGAGGTCTCGATCATAGAGATAAATATAGGTTTAGTATGGTACTTGTATCCAAAATATTGTTTAAGGGTGGTTTCCGGCAAAGTTTGAGTGACTATATTTTATTCGTTACAACTCTGCTTGACAAACGGTTGGACATTTTGGAAAATTGGCTAGGCGAACTTACTTTTACTAGAAGACATCACGTTATAAAAAGTATTACATCCTTGTTAAAAACGACCCTCAACATGGTCACTTGTTGCCGTAAGGTTTGTCTAATAGAAATATATTAGTTTTTCTTATATAATAAAGTTACGGCAACTTTGTGTAAACGTGTATAATTTAATCGTTACAAGTCCGTTTTCTACATCTTTAGATTCGTATTAAAGTATACTAATATATTTTTGATAAGTTGACACATTTAATAACGCTTAAGCCTCATTTTTGACTCGTAAAGGGTGACATTTTCATGCTGAAATTTCTGGAATTATTAATTTTCGTCGTCAAACTTCAAAAATTCATAACTTCTTCGTTATAACTCCGTTTTAATCCGTTCAAGCGGCCACGTTTTCGTTTTAAAGTGTATTTTCCAAATATCTAGCCCAAAATATTTTACCAACTGTCGAATTTTCCCAGATTTAAAAATATGGACAGACCGTTAACTAAAGTTGTCAAAATGAGTTTTTCACGCGCCAAACCTATTCCAATCAATTCAAAACAACTCCGAAGCTATTCTAATCCTACCATACACCTTCTTAGGGTGTCATGGGTTCCTAGGCATCAACAAAAGTGATATGTTTCAAGGAGTAATTATAGGATGAAATATATATATATAACACTTAATAACAATGAAAAAATGGTATAAACCTCCATAAGACTTGCATGTTTTTCCCAAATATGATGTATGAACATAAAGTATATATGAAATATGAAAATGAATATGAGATGCTTACTAGTTAACTTGATGAGGTTAATGAACAAAGGTTTTTCCTAATCACCCAAGTTTTTTATTCCAAAACCTTAATCAAGAGTGTGTCTAGAGTGTAAAATACTTGTCTTGAAAATATTTTGGTGATCCTCTTGGAGCTTCAATGGTGGCCGGTTTTTGTGCAAGAGAAAGAGAGGATGGATATTTTTTTTTCACACTTGGTATCTCACTTGTATGTGTTTAATGTAAAATATAATGTATGTGTATGAATAATTTAGATATTTTGTGAAAGTTAAGTGACTCATTCCCCCTTGTGTCGACAAGGGGGTTTGTGAGTTAGTGTTTATATATATATATATATATATATATATATATATATATATATATATATATATATATATATATATATATATATATATATATATATATATATATATATATATATTTTAAATGTGTAAGTATAAGTAGATGTAAGGTTATGTAAAAATAGTTAGTAACTTGTATACACATTTGAGTATTTAGGGTAGCGTTAGATAAAAATAAATTTTAACGGGTCAAGATAAAATATATTGAGGTCATAAAAATTATAAAAATACATTTCTTGAAAGATTTGAGTGAAATAATATTTATCGGGTTGTATTTAAGAAAACCGTCGTAATTATATAAATATAACAATTTATATACAAAATAAATTTAAAACACTGGGTAAACTCATAATATTATTTTTATTAACTAAATATGAGTACAAAAATATATCGGGATAATTTTTGGAAGTATCGGATCAATGTTCAAAATAATTAATTACGCGATAGCGTTTATTTAATAAGAAATTATGCGTTTAATGTGAAATGCAAAACTATGCATGAGCTAGTATGATGAATGTTGAGTTTGAGAAATGACCAAAAATTGAGAATTGTGACATTCTTCCCATGTCAGAGGAATCGCGTCCTCGCGATTCAATCGATGATACTAAAAGGTCTACCATTAGGTTTCGCGAAATCAGGGTGTATGGTCAGAGTGCTTATGCTAAAACTTACGCGTCTAGGTTTCTTATCTAATGAGGCTAATGAATCGAATAATACAGTGGATCACTTAATGGTCTAGGGAAAAGCGTGCCAGTTACGCATTGCGGGCTGCCTCGGTCCCTAAATAGAATGCTCGATCTCGTGGTGGACTGATATTGAGTACTGGGGTTTGGATTGTTTCCGTCAATTGCTAAAGCTAGGCGTTCCCTGTGGTTGCCTCTGCGTTCCATTCAACTTAGGACAATTATTCCGGAAGTGATTCGGGTTGTTGCACTCGAAGCAAGTCCTTTGGTTATTCCTCATGTTGCCCACGTTAGCCGGTGTTACCTGTGTTTTACACTGCTCCCTAAGATGGCCGTATCGATTGCAATTTGTACACAAGCGGCAGGGCTTGGTCTTCGGATGATGATAAGCACATTTGGCACATTTGGGATGTGTACCCGCATACTCTATTTGTTCAGTACCAGTTGCCACAAAAACTCTTGCCCTTTTGTTGTTGCGCTACCACATCCATCTGCCTATTCGACCCACTCGCTTCCTTCCTCTTGTCACTGCTCTTCAAGGTACCATTTCTAACCATCTCGTCTGTCAGGGTTCCTTCCCTCAGTATTGCACTTTGTATTGTAGACGGCTCAGTTGTTTTCCGCAGTTCCACGGATTTCAGGTACAAGACCATATATGTACCTCGTGATTCTCTTGGATTCAGGGGTAACCATATGAGGAACTAGTCTGGCTAATTCATGGAATCGATCTGTGTAGGCTGCGTGACCTGCTCCTATCATAGAGTGATGATAAAGTTCATGTTCCGGTTTCTGCATTTCATTGTCCGGGCAGTACTCTTCTTGCAATAACGCCTTAAATTCGTCCTATGTCATACCTATAGCTACGCTTCTTGCCCTAGCCTCAGAGTAGGCGTGTGTTCCACCATGTCAATGCCTTCCCTGATAGCAAGCAAGCAGCATACTTCACCCTCTGATGTGCGGCACAATTGCTGATGTCGATCACTGACTCTGTCTTCTCTACCCATCGAGTATACTCCAAAGCACCTCATATACCATCAAACTCCACGGGTTTGCATACTGAAAATTCTTTATACGTGCATCCAATTCTATTGTTGTTGTTGTTGGTGGTGGTGGTGGTGTTGTTATTGTTGCCACTGCCAACTACATTATTGGTGTCGCCATTCCCGTTTCCGTGGTTTCCCGAGTTATTCATATGGTTTCCAACTTGTGTGACAATAGTGGGAAGCAATATTTGAAGTTGTTGAGCGATGATGGCGGCAAAATCAGGGTTTCCGCCAGCGTTGTTGACATTGTTACCCATGTCGCGACCGTCTTCTCTACCTCCATGCTCACCTGTCCTTCCACCCCTTTGCGCCGCACCACCTCGGTTAGTGCTGCGTGTTACCCTCTTTGGTGTCATGATCTCTGCAAGGAAAGGACAGTTGAGTTCCCAATGTCTATACTTAACATCCTCAAACATAATACCACGCCACAAATTGGTTCCTAAGGTGTCCACACCAATCTACGTATGCGTGGTCGCATATGTCCACGTGGGTTGTGACGCATTTATAATTATGTTGGCCACCATAATTATAATTGCCTCATTTCACACGTGTACATACCACCAAGCATACATGTCTCGGCGATCGTTGTTACTGAAATAGGTAGCCATTTTATCATCCGATTCTAAACGGTGGAGGAGGAATTTAGGGTAGGTATCTAGGGAGAATCGCACTTGGTGTATAGGAAATTCCCTTAGGTGCTAAAGTCGCTATGAGGTTTGGTCGCCAGCAGTTCCCAAAGTATCCTCAAGAGAACTCCCATCCTCGGGCAAAATCATCAAATCTATACAGCTATATAATAACCCTTATTTAGCTTGATCTCGTATCTCATCAAACAAGAACTGTCACGGGATCAAGTTAGATAAGTGCTCATTACTGAGCTCCATATTTTTGATGACTTGACTAGATTTTGGGACTCCCCTATCGGTACAAGGAAACTACATTATCCAATGAGGTGGGTCTAGAAGAAATTTTTCAGAAAACATATGCGCACGAAAAGTGTGTAAGGCGATAGGAAAAGAAATGATCGACGTGAAAGCGGTTATAGTCTAGGAACTAAAATGCAACCTAGTTCTCTATAACCAAGTCTCTGATACCAATCTGTCACACCCCCAAAATATCGCAGCGGAACGATAGTGTCTTTGGGGTATGACTTCATAGCACAAAGTATGGATACAGAAAACGACCTCTAACATGAGACGTTTTGAAAGGTTTACCATTCGATTAAAATAGAGTTAAAGTTTACAAAACATGAGATCCCAAAGTTTGATAATACATAAAGAGTTACAAAACATGTCGAATGGTAATTGATAAAAACACAAGACTCCAATGTATGCCATGTGACCCAAAAGCTCCATGAAATGCTATCGCCTTACGACCTGAGATAAACATGCTAAAAAGTGTCAACACAATGGTTGGTGAGTTCATAAGTTTGTTGAAAATGATTTGAAAAAGTCTTTAAAGAATGTTGATGCAGCAAAGGCATTGTAAATCCATTCAATTCCGAGTTCCGCCCATACAAAACTCGCAACCTATGTGTTCACAACCCATTGCCTAATATAGAATTGTCAACCTTGTTTGTAAGTAGGACATATGTGTATACGATATATACATGTACTTAATGCAAAGAATCACAGCCAACTGAACCTCTTGACAAGTCTAAATTGTTTGTTGTGTTTTATTGAAAAACAGATTATATTCACCTCAGGTCACGTCATCAAGGACCCAAGGGTGGGGGCGTCAGCCCGATAGTACTATCAATACCTCTCCGCCGGCTCCCACAGGAGTTAACCAGTTGCTATAGTATGTATGTTGAAGCATAATTGAAAACAAGTTTAGCACATTAAGGCACACATCGCAATAAACCACACATAATGTCCAAAGAGTATAAGAAGTATAGTGTAACACAATTGTATAAATGTTTTGAGTATTCGCAAGAGTAAAAACAAGTATTTAAGCATGGATCTCCCCCAAAGAGTTTGTAATAATTTAAACGAGTAAAAGCGGGGTATGAACTCACCTGGTATGATTGATATGCTAACAAAATGAAGTGCACGAAAATAAGGCTCGGAAACTATCCGCGACCTAAAATGAATGATGTGCTCTAATATAAGTCATGAAACAATGTCGTGCATGCAAATCCATATGTAATCTATACCACTTGTACGTTTTTGAAAATAGAATTTATCGTTGAAATATATGTTTATGACATCTCGTCATGTTTATAAAATACTTTACAAGTATATACGTTGAATCAACATTCTACGATAATCGTTTTGTGATTTATTATGAAATTGCAACTTTTCGTCGTAAAATAGTGTCGTTGAAATTTTCATGAAAGTGAATATACGGCCTCAAAAAGCTAGTCATAAAATGGTGCACGTCGAGTGTCAGGAAACAAACTCGACGGTTTTGGGAAGTTTGTATCATTATCTCAAAGTTTTAGCATTTAAGTTTTCATCCTAGAGGTCTCGATCATAGAGATAAATATAGGTTTAGTATGGTACTTGTATCCAAAATATTGTTTAAGGGTGGTTTCCGGCAAAGTTTGAGTGACTATATTTTATTCGTTACAACTCTGCTTGACAAACGGTTGGACATTTTGGAAAATAGGCTAGGCGAACTTACTTTTACTAGAAGACATCACGTTATAAAAGTATTACATCCTTGTTAAAAACGACCCTCAACATGGTCACTTGTTGCCGTAAGGTTTGTCTAATAGAAATATATTAGTTTTTCTTATATAATAAAGTTACGGCAACTTTGTGTAAACGTGTATAATTTAATCGTTACAAGTCCGTTTTCTACGTTTTCTACATCCTTAGATTCGTATTAAAGTATACTAATATATTTTTGATAAGTCGACACATTTAATAACGCTTAAGCCTCATTTTTTACTTGTAAAGGGTGACATTTTCATGCTGAAATTTCTGGAATTATTAATTTTCGTCGTCAAACTTCAAAAATTCATAACTTCTTCGTTATAACTCCGTTTTAATCCGTTCAAGCGGCCACGTTTTCGTTTTAAAGTGTATTTTCCAAATATCTAGCCCAAAATATTTTACCAACTGTCGAATTTTCCCAGATTTAAAAATATGGACAGACCGTTAACTAAAGTTGTCAAAAATGAGTTTTTCACGCGCCAAACCTATTCCAACCAATTCAAAACAACTCCGAAGCTATTCTAATCCTACCATACACCTTCTTAGGGTGTCATGGGTTCCTAGGCATCAACAAAAGTGATATGTTTCAAGGAGTAATTATAGGATGAAATATATATATATAACACTTAATAACAATGAAAAAGTGGTATAAACCTCCATAAGACTTGCATGTTTTTCCCAAATATGATGTATGAACATAAAGTATATATGAAATATCAAAATGAATATGAGATGCTTACTAGTTAACTTGATGAGGTTAATGAACAAAGGTTTTTCCTAATCACCCAAGGTTTTTATTTCAAAACCTTAATCAAGAGTGTGTCTAGAGTGTAAAATACTTGTCTTGAAAATATTTTGGTGATCCTCTTGGAGCTTCAATGGTGGCCGGTTTTTGTGCAAGAGAAAGAGAGGATGGATTTTTTTTTCACACTTGGTATCTCACTTGTATGTGTTTAATGTAAAATATAATGTATGTGTATGAATAATTTAGATATTTTGTGAAAGTTAAGTGACTCATTCCCCCTTGTGTCGACAAGGGGGTTTGTGAGTTAGTGTTTATATATATATATATATATTTTTTTTTTTAATGTGTAAGTATAAGTAGATGTAAGGTTATGTAAAAATAGTTAGTAACTTGTATACACATTTGAGTATTTAGGGTAGCGTTAGATAAAAATAAATTTTAACGGGTCAAGATAAAATATATTGAGGTCATAAAAATTATAAAAATACATTTCTTGAAAGATTTGAGTGAAATAATATTTATCGGGTTGTATTTAAGAAAACCGTCGTAATTATATAAATATAACAATTTATATACAAAATAAATTTAAAACACTGGGTAAACTCATAATATTATTTTTATAAACTAAATATGAGTACAAAAATATATCGGGATAATTTTTGGAAGTATCGGATCAATGTTCAAAATAATTAATTACGCGATAGCGTTTATTTAATAAGAAATTATGCGTTTAATGTGAAATGCAAAACTATGCATGAGCTAGTATGATGAATGTTGAGTTTGAGAAATGACCAAAATTTGAGAATTGTGACATAATGCCTTTTGGAATAACCAATGCACCTTCTACTTTTCAAGCATTGATGAATGATGTATTCAAGGCTTATTTGAGGAAGTTTACATTGGTATTCTTTGATGATATTCTGGTCTACTCAAAGAATGTTGCTGATCATGTAAAACACTTGACTATGATACTTGAAACTATGAGGCAAAATCAGTTGTATGCTAAACAATCAAAGTGTGTATTTGGTACAAACCATGTTGAGTATTTGGGACATGTGTTGTCTGCTAAAGGAGTGGCCACTGACCCAACCAAGATAGTTGCTATGCAAAATTGGCCAGTACCTACAAATCTTAAGCAGTTGAGGGGATTTCTTGGTCTTACTGGTTATTATAGAAAGTCCATTAAATATTTTGCTACCATTAGCAGACCATTGACACAACTTTTGAAGAAAAATGCTTTTAAATGGTCTAATGAAGCTTTATGCCTTTGAAGCCTTGAAGAAAGCTATGATCCAAGCTCGAGTGTTAGCTCTTCCAGATTTTGAACAACCTTTTGAGGTAGAAACAGATGCATCAGGTATTGGAATTGGAGCAGTACTTCAACAAAATGGCCATCCTATTGCCTATTTGAGCAAGAGTTTGGCTCCAAAACACCAACAACTCTCTACCTATGAAAAAGAATTTATGGCTGTGATGTTGGCTTTGGAAAAGTGGAGAGGATATTTTTTGGATAGGCATTTTGTTATTAAAACAGATCATTACAGTTTGAAGTACCTGTTAGACCAGAGGATTTCTACTCCAACACAAATGAATTGGCTACCCAAATTAATGGGCTTTGACTATGAAGTCAAATATAAGAAAGGAGTTGACAATGCAGCTGCTGATGCTTTGTCAAGAGTACAGGAAGTTGGGACATTGATGCAAACCACACTAGTTACTATGACAACTGTATTGGCTAATAAGATAATTGCAAGCTGGGGTGCAGATGTGAAACTCAAAACTGTCATTGAGCAATTGCAGGCTGGAAATGCAAGTAAGAAACATTATGTTTGGGCTAATGGTCAGTTACTAAGAAAGAACAAGTTAGTAGTTGGTCAAGATAAGGAGTTAAGAGTAGAGTTACTTGCTCATTTTCATGGTGGAGCTATTGGTGGTCACTCTGGAGTCAAGGTTACTACCCACAAAATATGTTCAGTCTTATATTGGAAAGGTTTAAGAAAAGAAGTGAAGCAATATGTCAAAGAATGTGTCACTTGTCAGAGGTACAAACCAGACTTAGCAGCTTATCCGGTCTGCGCAACCTCTGCCCATTCCTCAAAAGATTTGGGAAAGTATTTCTATGGATTTCATTGAAGGATTACCAAGATCTAATGGTAGTAATGTGATCTTTGTGGTAGTTGACAGACTCACTAAGTATGCTCATTTCATGGCTCTAGCTCACCCTTTACAGCAGACTCAAGTAGCTCAATTGTTTTTGGATACATTTTACAAGTTACATGGGTTGCCTACTACCATTGTATCAGCAGGGGATAAGGTCTTCTTGAGCAGTTTTTGGAAAGAATTATTCAAACTTTTGAAAGTTAAGTTGTTAATGTCCACTTCATACCACCCACAAACTGATGGTCAAACAGAGGTGGTGAATAGATGCTTGGAATGTTACTTAAGATGTATGACAGGGGACAGACCTAAAGAATGGGCAAAGTGGCTATCTTTGGCTGAATTGTGGTATAACTCCAATTTTCACACTTCCATCTTGACTTCTCCATTTGTGGCTGTATATGGACAAGCACCACCAGTACATGTTCCATACATAGGGGGTCTTAGCAAGGTTGATGCAGTGGATAGGACTCTAGCAGCTAGAGAACAGGCTATTCAGTTGCTTAAGTTTCATTTGGAAAGAGCATAAAACAGGATGAAGCAACAAGCAGATAAAGGAAGAAGTGATAGGATGCTTGAGGTGGGTAACATGGTCTTTTTGAAGCTGCTGACCCTGGCAGAGGTATCCATTAGGCAAGGAAGGCAAAACAAATTCTCTCCAAAGTACTTTGGACCTTTTAAGGTCATTGGTAAGATTAGGCAAGTGGCATATAGGTTGGAGTTACCTGATCATAGCCAAATCCACAATGTCTTCCATGTATCTCAGTTGAAACTTTGCAAAGGAAATCCTCAATCAACACAAGTCATTGACCTCCCTAGCTGTAATCAAGAGGGGTTAATAGCAGTGCATCCTATGTCAATTTTAGAAAGGAAAATGGTTAAGAAAAGGAATGTTGCTGTGGTGTATGGGTTGGTTTAGTGGACTAATGGAACACCAGAAGATCCCACCTGGGAAAATTTGGAAGAATTGTATGCCAAGTTTCCAGCTTTTGATTCACATTCTTGAGGACAAGAATGATTTGAAGGAGGAAGGATTGTTAAGAACTGTTAGTGAATAAGGCGAGAAGTTGGATAAGCTAAAATGGGCGTGAGGCAGGTGTGTCTAAACACACGTGAGGTGCACGTGACAAGATCTCCTTTTGGCTTAACCAACTCTCCCGCCTAAATGCTTCCTTTAAATACTTGTATCATTCATTTCATTAGTAGCTTTTGTGAAATACAATTTCTTTCTTGAATCTCTCTCTTTCATTGTAACCAACTTGTAACAAACCCACCATTGATAATACATTGAAGCTTTCAATAATCTTTTCTCTTCTTGATTGTCCAAGTTCTTGTAAAACACAGTTATCGATCTTCATTGATCCTAAGTGTGTCTATCAATTGAGCTAAAGGAGATCTTGTCACGTGCACCTCACGTGTGTTTAGACACACCTGCGCCTCACGTGCCATTTTAGCTTATCCAACTTCTCAGCTTATTCACTAACAGTTCTTAGTATCCACAAGCGATGGTTATAACGCTTGATGGGGTGTTTTGTCTTGGAGGATCAACGAAATAATGTTGTACAACGTATCCAACTGTTAAGGACTTTATTAATAAAACATTGTGTTATGTTTAAAAGTCAAGATTACCATTTGTATAGTATCAATTAGGGGTGCAAACAAGCCGAGCTTTTATCAAGCAACTCGAGCTCGAGCTCGAGCTTGGCTCGATCGAGTCGAGCTTTGATCGAGCTCAAGCCGAACTCAAGCCCAATCTATTGGCTCGAAACATATAATGAGTCAAGCTCGAGCTTTTAATGGCTCGGCTCGAGCTTTTATCAAGCTTTTTCGAGCTTTAAGTAAATAAGGGTTAATTTGAATATTAACCTAATTATAAGGACTTACTCAATAAAAAATTAATTAACTATATACCCTTTTATTCCTACGTAATGTTATGTATTCTACTATCTACACAGTGGACACTTCTTGGCCATCACTTCTTCTTTATATGGTTTTCATTGGGTAGTGTATTGTATTCGTTCTTCTTTTCGAGTCACAATTCGATCTTTTCAAGCAAAGCTCGAGCTTTGCTCAAAACTAAATCGAGCCGAGCTCAAGCCTAGATGGTTAAAGCTTGACGAGCTATCGAGCCGAGCTTGAGCCTAAATTTTTTTTTCGAGCCGAGTTCGAGCCTTGTCAAGCTCGGGCTTGGCTCGGCTCGGTTACACCCCTAGTATCAATTGCTTACCACTTGACAAAGAGGTTTGCAAAAGACTTTGTGCACAAAGTCAGTAATAGGGATCAAAATTCTATTAGATCGTTTAATTGTGAGATACCTAATTCTCTTCTAATACAATGTTAGAAGCTCTAACGTAATGTGGAAAGCTCACACTTAAATATTGGAACACATGTTATTCTATCCCAAGGTATGTGTTTGGACTTGCAAGATAAAGAGGTTGAAGTTTATCTTCTTAATAATTTTTTTGAAAATTTGTAATGCATGAGCAAGATTAAAAGAAACTATCTATATGAGTATGAAGTTTTGCCACTTCAATAAGCTTGGACTTGGCTTAGTATATACTCACGAATGGATAGGGACGCATGGCTTGTAAAGCATCAAGTATAAACATTGGAGAAATGTAGAAACTCGTGTGTATATTATCTTCAGGTATTCAAATGGGTTGAAAGGTTCAATCGTTACGACACTTTGATTCTCGAATGTTTGAAATGTGTAGTATACTAAGATGAAAATTCAATTGCAAGACATTTTCATTTATGCATGAGTTTGATTGTTTTGATTAAATGAGAAATCAAGGATTACACTAAACTGGGTGAGGATTGTTTGTGATTTTAGTGTCATCAAGCATTTTGTGCAATTAAAATTACCTGAGACCAAAGTGATTTCAAGTTAAGTTCTAATACAAGTTAGGAGGTGCGGAGTACACACTTGTATAAACTAATTAACTTGACTTCGGATACGATGAATGGCAAAGTTTGTTAGAGAAAATTTGCCACTAAGACGTTGCACCCATTCAATAAATGTGACTTGTAAATAGTAACAGAAAAAACTGTCGCTAATAAAGTGTCACTATATTGTATATGAAAAGTGGTTACTTTCCACCAAAAGGTGCAACCGTGCAATCATTCATGAAAGGTTGTGACTATTCATGAAAAGTTACTTGTCTATTTTATATAGACATCATTTTGGTCTTTCATTAACAAGATGAATAATCATAACAATACATACAATATTCTCTATGTTTTTGCTCAATTTCTTGTGCCTAGACATTGAGTTTGTTTCTTGTCTTATCTCATATACGAATTTAGTGTAACCCAAGGAACCAAATAGGGTCGAAATTTTGTATTCGAAAAGTGAACTATACACAATTCAAAAATTATCCAAGCAATCATTGATTATCAAGACCCGAATACCAACAACCACCACAAGAAACCCACGAAGAAAAGAAAAAAGACCTGCAATACCGCAACAATCGAAAAGATTGTCACTCATTGGAAGCCCAAAGAGGAAGAGTTATTAACCATGTGTTATGTTGCGGTTTTCTAGGAAGTGAAAAATTAAAAATAAAATAAAATAGTAGGTCCAAAAGTGAGGTTTTGACTTAAGTTAATGGGAGAGTGTTTTTGTGTGTGTGAATGAAAGCCAGGAAGTGAAAAGGAGAAATATTGAGGTGACGCTGAGGTAACAACTTGACTTAACTACTTAAGCCACTGCACATGATGCTATAAGAGACAATGGTTCGCATGTGTTCAGTCGATCAGATTAGTAATCAATCACATTTTATGTCATTTATAGAAAAGATATTTCTGTTTATAACTTATAAGAAAGTAATGAAGATAACACAGTCAAGAAATTGACATGAAATCCAACATAGCTTATACTAGTATGCATTCCGTACTTCTCAACCCGTTCTAGAAATTGACATGAAATCCAACATAATGATTGATGACTACTAATTTACTTGATGGACAGAAAAAGGTTATTTAGTTTGATGGTTTTTGTGAGCATTTCTGGTCCATATTTTCCGTTTACACAATCCAGTTCGACCTCGTGAATTCAATTCGGCCTTGGTTAAAAGACTACGTTTGCATAGCAAGAATACTTCTATCATCTGATTTCCTTGTGCCAAGAATAATATTTAGTATAACTTCGTTTCCCATGTCACGACTCCAAAAATACATACTTTTGTAATGAGAACCATACTGTTACATCCTCAACAAAATGACCGCAAAAAAATATGTAGTTATACATTCATTGTTTAAATAATAGTATACAGTAAGTAACGAGCAATACCATATCCCGCAAAACACTCAAGATTTATAACTAAAATGTGAATATGCTGTATAAATTCATCCGATGAGCCATGAATATTTGTAAACCATATACCTATGTACACTATTCTATATAATGTATATATAAATGGGCTTATTGTCAATTAACAGCGGTGAGAGGGTGTCGTGAATCTTTCATGGAATGAGCACCAGCCTCAAGATGCTTTGCATCACCATTTGACAGTCTTGGAGAAGACGATTTTGAATCCCAAAAATGTTTCAGTAGCTCATCAAATGGTGGGGTCCGCAGCTCCTCGATGGATGTGGTACTTGGTAGATTATATGGCCTTTGTCTTGGTGTTGAACATGATGGCTCATCAACCTGTAAGACCCCATAGCCATTGAGTTACCAGACATTGAAGGAACACATATCACACTATTGGATGGTGAAGAGAATATCTACTTTTTTTTTTTTTGCATTCAGATGGTTGTAGAAACAGATGAATATGATATTATATTGTAGTATTGTACTAAGGGCAAGCTTTATCTTTCATAACACGCTTAGTTATACTCAAACACAAACACACTAAGGTGTTTGTTTTTTAAGAGGCTCTGAATCTGAATCTGAACCGCACATCTGAATCTGAATCTGAGGCGTAAATGTCTGAATCTGACCGCATTTGAACGGGGGAAAAAACTCATGTTTGGAACGCACATTTGCTTGCTCGTACTAAAAATTTTTTTGGTTATTTTTGTGTCAACAAGAGGCATTAAGACACCCCCCTCTCAAGTCTAGACCATTAAGATCTTACTGCCTCTGAACGGGAAAAAAAAACAAACGGTCTGAACGACCAAAATGTCTGACCGCGTCTGAACGGTTCAGATTCAGAGGCTGTTAAGAGGCAATTTTAAAAAAACAAACACCACTTCTATTGACGCCTTAAAACCTATATAAGTAAGAAAGTGGGTCCTTCCAGTTATAATTATGGAAGGAATCTTTAATTAGCTGATGTGAAATTGTGTCAAAATAATCTAGTATAGAATTTTCAATTTGCACGTGTCTTAGGGTGTTTTCCTTTTCAAGTAAAATGTTTGCAGCAGTTCAGTAGAGTATTATTCACCAGATAAGCAATGTATATTATAGTTGAAGGTTGGATGATGACAGTTACCGTGTAGTCATTCAGGAGGGTTTTTCCTGCATTATCTGTAATCTCTACAATCTTATCATAGTGTCCACCCTTGAGTTCCTTTAGCTCTCCACAACAAGGAACAATCATGGAATCAAGATTCTGATATGCACTGTGGTCAAGCTGTAAAGAGTCTGCAAGCAATTGTATTAATGGAAAAAAGTTAAAAAGTTTGTTTTAAATGGGTTAAACAATGACTTCAGAGAGTTACTCTGTAATTACTGAAGTTCCAAAACTAATTACTCACTGTTGATTGAAGTAAGGAGGTTATTGCTTGCAATATTAGTATCATTAAGTGCCGATGACGCAGCAACTGAATACTGGGAACGCAAATTTTGACTGGCTTCTAGTCCTCCCCTAAAAGAAGGGTAAAAAAGGTATAAAAAATATATAAATGATTCAATAACACCTTTTAAGCGATCATTTTCTTCTTTATGTACTTACCTAACTATTTTTTCCACAGAAGCCACATTGTTCTTCTCTAAACTGATCAAAGATTCCTGAGCGCTATTCCATTGTTGTGACCCCATATGCACCTTTTGCAAACTGCAGAGATTCTTTCAAGTTAACGATAATTAATTAAGTTTACAAGAAATGATACTTCTGGCAACAAGGGGACCCACCAATTTTGTAGAACCTCATCCAGGTTTGTCTTTCCATTTTCAACTGCCGTAATGTCTTCAAGGTAGTGGGATTCAGTCTTTGTAGTATAATCTGTCCATTCAACTCTCACGGAAGAGCTTGATTCTTTCATGGTTGACATTTCCTGCTGGAATCTGTCGGTTCTACTAGCAGCACTTTCTCGTAGACCATTTACTGCTGTTGTAACCTATAGTATGTTCAAATAATATCAGAAAAGATAAGCTCAACGATCTTTAATTATATAGTATATTCTTCATACCAGTTCTTTCTTCCTAGCATTTGAACCTGCAAGCAGTTCTGCAACTTTCTCTAGTAGTTGTCTTTCTTCATTAGCAGCACATTCCTGAAGGCATAGAAGTGAGAAGACCAACACAATTTTTAAGCAGAAATCATGTTAAACATAATCGTTACCTCAAACTTTCTTTCAAGTTCAGATAATTTTTGTTCGTTGGCAGTCTGGCCCTCTTCAATTATTTGTGTCAATTTGGTTGCATGCATGTCTAGGGTAACGAAAAAGTTTGTAGTGATTTTAGAAATTGACCGCGAAGTTTCAACAGCTCTACTGTGTGCCTGCATGGAATGTGAAAAGGGGGCGTATGAAATTTTATATCTTAGGGAATGACACTGAAATAACTACAGCTAGTTAACAAAATCCAACCTCCCGTTGTTGCTGAGCATATGTTGCTAGTTTAGTTTCTTGGTTATGAAGAATATTTTGAAGATCATCAAGTAATACTTCAGCTTCTGATGCAATGCCCTTGAAAAGCTGTATTGAATTTGTGGACGTTAAAGTACTGTAGAGTGTAGAATATGTGCATAGAAACAGTAACTTTCAAAGAATGTTTAATTAAATTTAGAACATACATCCCCAAGAGCAGAAGAGTTTTGAGAAACTTGCGAATTAAGACTTCCAAGAGTTGACTGTGAATTTCCATCAAGTTCATTTGCTAGATCATCCAGAGCTTTAATACCCGAACCATACATTGTTTTCAGCTTGTCTAGACCAGCTCGAAGTTCTTCTGTAGCCTGTACCAGTGTATCCCCATATTAAAAACCTGTATTTTCATCTCTTATTATTCAATCCTATCTAAATAATTTCTGGCTAATCATACCTGATCCTTGGTTGACACAAAAGATTGCATATCATCCTCCATGCCTTTCAGTTGTTGTTCTTGTTGTGTCACTGATGCTGCTACACTCTTATGCAAGACGTCAAGCTGTTTAGTTAACTGAGATTGGAATTGCTGGACAAGAATTCTGTTTCCATCTTCTATTTTGTCCTTGCGCTCTAGAATATCAACCATGTTACAAAAATCAGGATTATTTCTGGCCAAATTTGGTAGATATATTTGATTTCTTGTTGTACATACCAATCTTGGTGAACAAATTAGACACATCTGAAGAAGCATTCTCAAGCTCAGCTCGAAGGTCAAATGCCCGCTCAACAAGAGCTTTTTCTGATAAACGTGAGGAGCTTTGTTAGATTTCACAAGTTTCAATATTTGAAAATACATCTTTTAAATTAGTTTGTTATTTAAAATTATTAAAAATTCTTTTCAGAAACTATTAATTATATATCTGCAAAACTTGAAATTGGCTCACCAGACTTGAGAAGATTAAAGATAAGGAATTCCTTCTCTTTGATCGTTATATTTGCTTGTCTATGCCGTTCTTCCAAATCCATCAACGAATTTTCAGTTTCTTGGAGCTTCATCTACAGGTGTAATAAATAAATGATTATTTCATGCCTAGAAATGAAGATCTGATGCATTAGATAACTATTTAGGACAAAAAAACTTGCATAACAACATACTTCTGTTCTCTCAAGCTTCCCAGTTAAATTTGCATTTACCAGCTGCTGAGAATTATATAGTTCCTGAAGCTCCATAAATTGCTGTTCACAGTAGTAGATTACAATCATTAGTCACCTTTTTTTTTTTATCAACTAAGATAACCATGCCAGTTTTTAAGGCCTTGATTCTACCTTTCCCCTTAATTCAGCATCAAGTTCCATTCGCTCTATTTTCTCAGCCATTGCCTGGAGAAAGTAATTAATAACAACAAAACAAGAACTTCAATACTGGTTGCTACTTCAATTATCACATTATTGCAGGTTGAAAGAGTGTAGTGTACCTTCTTCTCCTCTTCCTCCTGAAGATATCTGTCTTTTGGTATGTAGATTCCATTCTTCTCTCTTGTAGCATAAACCTCTGGGTCAGCTCAAAAGTCAAAGCATGTGAGAGAGTATTATATGGGTTAATATAATGAGGGAGTAAAGGGAGAGAGAAGGGAACCCTCACCTTGCTTTAGCCGTTCAATTTCAGAGTACAGGTCTTTCATCATTGCAGATTTCATCATCTTCTGATTAACCTGAAATATCAAGAAGACAAATATCAAAATTGGCTGATTAAGGACAGTCTATTTTGAATAAAAAAAACAATCTCTACAACGCTGACCTCTGGTTTGTTCTTGATATTTTTTGCTCTGTGTGCATAGTCTAAAGTGCTCAGTGTTTCCTCCAAAGAATGGATAGAGGGGGAGATGGTGGCAATTATGCACGTCTTTGTTTTCCCTCCCAATGAATCTCGCAACAACCTTGTTAATTTACTATCCCTGTCATCAAACATTGGTGCAGTTCATTTAACACTGTTTAATTCAAAGAATGTGCCCCCTGCTGGTATATGATAGGCGATAGAATAGTACCTATATGGTATATGCCCAGAGTGCTCAACCAATGTATTAATGACCCGGCCAAGTGTAAGCAAGCTCTTGTTTATCTCACCAGCTTCCCTTGCTCTGCCCTGCGGTATTAAGGATTCATGAGGATTGAAGATGATGCTTGCCAAAATGAAGATAGAGATATCCTTTAGGATATCCACTTGTACATTTAAAATTTTAATGTGTAAAAGAGGTATTTACGTAATTTTTTACCAACTTTGGTGGCCCAAACTCGTTTTGGGTAACTAACTTATTTTAGCGCAGAAATGACAATCAAATGGAAAATGCTAATCTAATGTAATTATTTAAGATAACAAGTTTATAGGCACCATATCAGAAAGAAAGTAAAAAGTTAACCGTATCTTCAGCTGCCAAGTGATCATTTTTACAAATTGCCGGGTCAGATTACCTCGCATCTAAACTTTTGAAACATGGTTATCTTGGATCAAAACTTGTGAAATTTTGATGTTTTTTTCAGGCCAAAAAATAGCTGCCTGCCTAAAATGGAAATACACTAAAGTTTTTATATTTATATGCAATTAGTTACATGTAGAATGGCGCATGCATTATTTCTCAATGTAAAGTGCCCTTCCATGGGGGGAAAACACTTACAATGGTAAATATAATTGGAACATGCACAGACTAGATACTTACATACTGAAGCACCTGGCATTCTAATCCAACACATATGACGTATCGGTCTGAAATTATAATCACAAAAGGGAGCAAAACTGTAAAGTTTCTATTTACCTCTCTAGCACCAGACCTCGAAATATTCTCCGAACCAGCAAGGTCAACAAGATTGAGCTTGCCACATCTGATAATCTCTTCCCCTTCCGGAGTACGCTCTTTAATGTGAATTGTGATAGAAAATATTGAGTGAGAACGACTACTTTGTTTATTCAAAAGGGTTTCTGCAGTACGCCTTTTAGCAGATCCTTTCTCCAAAATTTTATAAATTTCATCTGCAGTGGAAACCATCTCCTCTTCCAACCCTCTTACAAGAACACCACCTTTTCCATCCTCCATGAGCGCTATCGGTTTCTTTGATTTATCTTCAGGGAATCTTGAAAGTTCTTCAGGAGCCAAAAGATCGGTTATTTCCTCATTGTATAGCTCTAAGAACGTAACTTTCATATTGTACTCTGCTTTTTGAGCTTCTAATATATCGAATATCTGTCTTACAGCTCTGGGAATAACACCTGCATCACTTGGGAATTCCCCATTCTAGAAAGAATACAAGGTTTTCGGGTTCAGTAAACGCTAAAAGAACATGTGGTTGATTATGTAACTTCATTACGGAGCAAATGATTATACCTTTTTCCTTCCTCCTCCCTCCATTGTATATGTTTTACCAGTTCCTGTCTGGCCATAAGCAAATATAGTGCAATTATAGCCCTCAAGAACTTCAAAAACTATGGGTGATACAGCTGCATGATACAAGTCCCGTTGTTGTGAGTTCGGACCAAAGACCTATAGAGACTTTTCAACATTAGCTCTTGGAAACACCAACATATACATTGATTATTTGATGAAAATATATAATGATTATCCAGAAGCTGTATTTAATGGACTCTGATTGAAAACAAGGTCGAAGCACTTCACAATAAATTCGCTGTTTAACATGTCCTCTAAGTTACAGTATACGTTTCTAAATGGCTAGAAACACTTATCAGGAGGTGCAACCTCGCGGGTTTATAGCCTTATTGTAATAGCAGCTTTCGTTATGGGCTTTCATAAGGGAAAGAAAAGTGCAGCGCGTAAACTACATGTAATTTCTAACATTATCCCAATCTCTCCTAGCTTAAACGCCGATATGAAAATGGCAGACGCGATCTAGTTAAGCGCTTATATAATATACATATAGGACGCATTTTAGAGCAACAGCAAGGTCATTCATTTCCATGTAAACTAGAAGATGATAATGCATACAGAATACTCTTCAAATATCCTAAAGATGTGGCGCACCAATTTCCTCAATCATATCAGCCAAGAGAAATTACCTTGTCAAAAACGAACGATCTATCAATCTGCTTATTAGCTATAGTCTGCACCGCACTAACTTCTCTCTTAGTCTCCGTACACGTAATCACCACCGGTGTATGCAACTTAACCTCCTCATCATTCATCGGCCTACACAACACAAAACACATAAATCATATATAACTCTAGTTTACAATCACATTTATTGTACAGACTACACACCTGCATCTTACGATAACTTGAACATTTACGCCTTTCTCTCTATCATGTTTGGCATTCACATTGGCATCGGTCCGAACCTCTCTGGCCGTCTTATCGACAGATCTAGGTGTATTCGAAGGCGAACTCGCAACCACATTTCCTCCTCCTCTTCTCTCCATAATAACTCAATAATCAAATCAATCCTAATCACAAAGATTCTAAGTGAGTGATTTGAAGTGTAACGAGTTGAACTCAGTGAGTCAACTGAGTTGAGTTGAAATCTGGAAATGTGTTTTAACAAGTAATAAATGTAGGATTTATTGATTTAAGTACATTGTTAAATTGAATTGAATTGAATTGATCTGATTGAACAGCATTGATTTAAAATTTATATTTAAAAAAATGAATAAAAATGAACCTGAAAATGCCGGCAGGAGACTGGTCAAAAATGTAGTTGACTTAAATGTAAATGTATGTATGTATGTAGATTTAAATGTGAAAAAACAGAGACAGACAGTGTGAGAGAAGTGAGCAGAGAGAAGATGAAAGAATGAATCAAACTTTAATGGAGCGTTTGTAATACCGTTATATTTGACGGAGAGTTGTGGGTCTAGTATGTTTTCAAGTATTTCTATCATTCTTTGATTTCTTTCATCCATACACTATACAAGTATACAACATTATTTATTAAGCAACAGGATTTTATAAAAGCAAATGTTTCAAGAGAAAAATTCAATATAGAACTCATATTTGTCATAGAATCAATCATAGCCACTCATTTTTTTATTAAGATATATTCATCTTTTTTTTTTAAATTAAATATCCCACAAACCGTTAATCGTTACTGCAAAAAAATCATACCATCTCGACGAAGATTAAATTATCTTTCTATAGATATGCATTGTTATATACTTTCGACGAACTTTTTTTAAAAAAAAATCGTCCAGAAAAATCACATGTGATTTGTAAAAATCACATGTGATTTGATTTTTACGAATCACATGTGATTTTAATAAATCACATGTGATTTTTCTGGGCGAAATTTAAAAAAAAAAAAAACTTCGTCGAAAGTATATAACAATGCATATCTATAGAAAGATAATTTAATTCTCGTCACGATGGTGTGTATTTTTATAGCTTGAAGATTTACCGTTTGCAAAATATGTTGTTTTAAAAAAAATATGGAAAATGATTTTTATTAATTTGGATAAAAAATGGATGACTATGATTAGTTCATTGGTTCTATGACAAATCTTTTATATAATAAAAGAATTACATCATTTTGGAGTGTTTATGAAAAACCCTTCTCATTGGAAAAAAAATTGGGCCAATAGGAGAGTTCAATTTCGTCACGTAAGCAAAATCATGTGATGTGATTGGATAATAAAAGTCAAAATTAAATTGATTTTGGTCAAAATTTAATAAATTTGGTGGAGAAATTTGGTTGATAAAAAAACACATAAAAATATAGGTATCAAATTTTTGAAAACAAAAACTTAAAAAAAAATGAGGTGATTAATAAAACTTTAGTGGTTGATTTTTTAAAAATTATATAGAGTTAAGTGTAATATTATAAACTTCCATGTTTTTTAATAACTTTGGATTATAAACAAATACCCCCTTATACTTTATACACTTTAAACTTTATATCTTAAAAAATACAATGTATATGTTGTTTTAAAATAACAACATATAAATTTACATAAGATTATAAGTATCAATTTTTTTACTATATACGTTCAATAAGGACTCATTTATTTCATTTTTAAAATAACCTACGTGGACACGAGTTTACATTTTAAATACGGCTAAATTACTGAAAACGGAAATATAACTATCAAATTTGTGGAAAAGTAGAAGGGGGGGTTGAATAGTTTTACCAATTTAAAACTTCCTTTTAAATATTAGATCGACTTATGTCAATCTATTTGGTTGTTTATGTTGGACGTTGATAGATAGATATATAAACGTGTAATGAAAGATAAAGAGTAAGAAGCACATCACCACGACACAAGTTATTTATAGTGGTTCGGCTACAAGGACACCTTCCTTGCTCTACTCCACTCCCCAAGTCACCTACTCGAGAGTTCGTAAGCACTAAACCAATCTCCTTATGGCGGAGAAGCCTTCACAACGTCGCTTAACCTTTTTCCGGTACAAAGCTAAATACCGAGTTCTTTCACACCAAGGCGAACCACACCTAACACAACGTCGCCTACCCTTTATACGGTGCTAGGCTAACCACCGAGGTCTTTCACACCAAGGAGAACTAGTCCTATCACAACGTCGCCTACCCTTTATTAGGTACTAGGCTAAGCACCTAGTTCCATTACTATGGAGGAACTACTACCCTTCACAACACAACACCTAATATAAAGGAGATCAACTCCTTGTTACACATCATCATCGGATATCACCATCCTTGGAAATAAATAAATACTTATGTGTATAACGATGCACCTCATCGATTATACGACCTAGGCATTCTTTCCAAATGCGACTTGATTTGATTCTTCGGCATCTTTCACTAATGCCTTTGACACAACGCTTGGCACCCTTCACTAATGCCTTCGTCTTGACACCTTTAGCATTCTTCACTTAATGCTTTGACACGGATGATGAGCAACTTTCACTAATGCTTTCATCTTGACACTTTCGGCATTCTTCACTAATGCCTTCAACCCAACATCTATGGAGAAAGGAAGAACTATTAACAAGAGAACTTCAGTTGTCTTGATGATGACGAAGCATGGCAACTCATGGACTTGTTCTTGCTCGACTTCAAGAAGTGGTGATCTTGCCTTTAAGAGGAACCTAGAAGATCACACAAAAACAAAAGACAAACTACATAGATCTCTTGGATCTGAGATTAGGGAGATATAAAACTTGGAGAGTAGTATTGTGAAGTGGTGAGCTAAAAGGAAAGAAATGGCTCACTATTTATAGAGAAAATTCTCTCTCTGTTCCTCGGATCCACGGATCCTCCAATAAGGGATCCGCAAGCACAAAGCCGTGATCCGTGGAACGCTCCTCTTTGCCCATGGGTATTTTTGGTTATGGGTCATGGGTCATGGGTTGATCCATGGGTCTTTAGCTAGATACAATGTATCTCTTGAGTGCTCACCAAGGGTTCAATGTATCTAGACATTCTCTTGAGTGTTCACCAAGGATTCAATGTATCTAGACATTGGGTATGGGTCAATACCATGGGTTATGGATATTATCCATATATGATAATAAGCATGATGTCATGCAATGGGTTATGGGTCAAGCTCCATGGGTCATGGGCTTTGGGTTGTACCCAACTACATTCAATGTATTTGCCCAATGGGTTATGATACTTAAGTTTCTACCCATTTATATTACCCAATATACTACATACTAGTTATGTGTATATTTTACCCAAATATGTAAACACTAGTTGTTGTACATATGTAATATTAAATCATAAAATCACTTATACTTGTTTTAGTGTTTTATGTGAAAATGTGAATATGTTAGAAACTATTAGTTAAAACCATTTACGTATTTTATTTGTTTCGTTAAAATGATTTTACGTTTGTTATCGACAAAACATTAAAAGATCGTAAAATATAAATAAACGTTTTTTTTGCTTATTTGTATTAACAAAATTGTAAGCACGGTTTACTTTAATATAAAAATAAATATACGCGATTGTACTTATAACAATGATTCATGTAATTCTTATTTATTTATATAAGGCTGTCTAGAAAAAACATTTTTATAAAACATCAACATAATATCAACGCTCATTATAAAATAAGTATACTTTAACTTTATCAACACTCATTATGTGCTATTAAACTTGCATCTGTGTACAACATAATATCAGTAGTGAAATTTAAATAACAATATCAATATCTTTGTTAGCTAAATAAAATTAAATCTTGAGTTACCTAACAGAAATTTTTATGTGTAAACTTCGTGCGTGCACGAAACTTATAACTATATAATTATATGCAATTACTTTTAAAGAGACAACATTCAATATTAATAAAGAATATATATTTTTTTTTGTCAAAACCCTGTGCGTGCACAGGTATTATAACTAGTATGAGTTCTATATGGATCTCAATGGTATACTTTATAAAACTGTTATATAACTCATACATATATGATAATGAGAAAAAATCACGACCACACAATTTAGATACATCTACAAAAGTGAATGCATTTTTATTCAATTTTTCCCTCTTAATTTAAAATGTGTTTTAAAATTACTTCTCACTTTCTCATATTAATTATTCTTCTCACCGGATCCTTACTCTATTATAGTATTCAAAACGTACAACTAATTATTTTTGTAACAAATTTTCCAATACATCATACATGTATACGTAAAGACTTTCTAAAGCCTATTAGACTTAAATGTAATCGTGCATGCTATAAACAACCTTTTAGTCATTTATAAGTCTCGTGAATACACGAGGCTTACATATGAATCAAATTTATTTTAAAATTTTGGTTTAATATGCAGATATATAAAAATTTAGCAGCGTTTAATATTTTATAAATAACATGTACGGGGTTCAGACTATAACTACAACTAATAATTATATTTTAACTAAATTTCATTTATGCATACTTATAAGTCGTGCATATACTCAATAACATGTAGGCATACGTCAGAGGTGTTTTTAGTATTACAATAATAGTAGTAGTGGTGGAACCAACTGACTTAGCTCAGTTGGCCACCTGAGTTCCTTTAGGAGCTTGGGGAGGGGTTTTACCCGGGTTCGAGTCTCGCAAGTGACAAAGAGAATTCCAGATTTTTCTCTTAGTGCGAAACCGTGGATTCTAGGGGTTTCCCTTCGCGGGTTTCTCTTAGTGGTTCGGTTTTACCCGACCTAACCGTTTGGATGGTTTAACTCGGGGGTCGGATTTCAAGTGTGGTGTCGTTAAAAAAAAAGAATAAAAAAGAAAATAGTAGTAGTAGTGGTGATGGTGGTAGTGGTAGTGGTAGTAGTCATAGCAGTAGGAGTAGAAGTAGCAGTGGTGGTGTTTAAAGTTTGATTGTAAATTCTGTTAATCAGTAAAAATATAACGTATTAAAAAAAAAAAAAAAAAAAAAAGTCTATGCGCATTTTTATTTTTTTCTCGGTCGGATTTATCAATAACCAAAGTAATTCAATTTTGATTTTTATTAGCTAATAAAAAGGCTCAATTTTACTATGTAAAAGATTAATTAATACCATATATGACAAAAACCATAATGCAATCTAACATTTACAATTTTAAACCAAGTTAGGCCCAAGTAGACTAGATTTAAAAAGTTTGAAGACAATTAAGAGGGCAAAAATTTTTGAAATTAATAATTGTTGGAGCAAAATATGGAACAAGTAGGGTTGGTGGCAGGTGCCCATAAAACTGGACCATATGAAAGTGAGTGATGCAACGCCGGCACATGATTTTCGCGATTCAGTCCTCTTCAATAAAACAAAAAGTATTCCAAATTTCAAAAATAACAATATATTTAATTTTTGGTGACAGATAATATATACTGTACTATATTTTTTGAAAGTGAAATACAATGACATTAAACAGAATCTGAAAAATTCGAGTTTAATACAAATTGGTATTCACGTTAAAAGGTGTTAACTATAAAAATTTCAATCAATTTATTTCAAATATGTGACTAAGGGTGTTTGGGTTTATTTGTAAAATTTCGGAATGCGTTTTGAAAGGGATATGATAATTGCTTTTACAAAATGATTTTGAAGATAGTGTTTTGATATATCTTTACTGTACATATAAAATAAATATATTTTTTTTTTTGCATTAAAAAGTAATATAATGAAATGACCAAAAAGACATTTGCAATGATTGGCATTAAACATTTTTTGTCATAAATTTAACATATAAATAAATTTATAATAGCAACACATAAGTGTTTAAAAATAGCATCCACGTTTAAAAATTATATTTTATATACTACATATCATACTAGCATCTTATCTTTTTATCTATACTATAACTCATTGCTATAAAACACTGCAAACATTATTGTTCCATAAAACCTTCCCAAACATTAAACACCACCACGACCAAAAAAAATCACGACCTCTATTGCCGCATGCTCTCGCCGTCCAAATATTAAATAGAATTTGTGTTATTACTAGATTTTTTATAAGAAAATAAAGTATAATGATTTGGAGTAAAGAAAGAAATGAATATTGTGTGCTTTGACGAGAGAAGGGAAATTATTTGGATGGAGAAAGCAAAACCCGTTTTTTGCGCAGTGAGTCTTCACTGCTTTATGAAAATACGTTTTGAGGGTTCACTTATCGAGAAAAACTTTTTCTGTTGTTCCAAACACTCAAAAGTATTTTTGTTCAAACATATAACGATATGTTCATAACTTGTCCCAAAACACTAACATATTAAGCAAGTGTTTATTGGTTCAAGTTTCATTAAAGGCCTATGCTAAATAATAATATAATATATATATAAGAGATATATGGGTTATTTTTTTTAGAACGCTACGCTAAATAATAATATAATATATATGTTTATTGGTTCAAGTTTCATTAAAGACCTATGCTAAATAATAATAATATAATATATATATATGCTAAATAATAATAATATAAATTGTATTTTTTTTTTCCATTTCAATAAAAAAAAAAAAGAGAGGTTATTTTTAATTGCAAAACTGAAAATGACATTCGGTAAATAATTTATAAAACTTATTTGCTAATGCAAGACATGAAGTTATCTTTTGATTCCATAAATAAATAAATAAATTAAACTAACAAAAAATAGAAAAAGAAAAAACCCCTACCATATATGTCACATCTAATGTGACCGCATTTGCAGAACAAGGAAGAGGTGTATTTGATAGGTCTTGAGTCATTGCTGAAAGATTCATTTAAAAACGGTCACATTTTTATTAATTTTGCATATAAATACATATAATATTAAACATGTATGAGTCATATATTTCAAGTTTATATCCAATTTCTTTTTAGTTTATAAGTGCAATAGGGCTTCTTTGTTGTTATCGCCTAGGGCTATCGAAAACTATGAGACGGCACTGCGCATTGGGTGTGTAGTTTTGCACAATGTTGTCACGTAGATACGGGATTTATTGGACTATAGCCATAGGACATTTTACAACTTAATGGACTTAACACGAATCTGAAACAACATATTCGCACGAGACAGATGGACAAGTTATGATATTGACCGATTTACGTACACATTGGTGTTTGGTAAAATTTTATCGTTAGAAGCTTGAATCAAATCATGATATTAAACAAGATTGTACACAAGAATGTATATAGTTATGTGTTCGACTTCAGTAAACCACACAACACGGGTACAAATGAGTAGCCATTTAGCGTTCTAAAGCACAGAAGTTGGACCAATAAAACTTATTTTCTACATATAATACTTTTTACATTTTAGAACTTGTTTGAGATGCTTTAGTTTTTTTTTTAAACATATTACCAAAATGTCACTAGCCATATGAATTTTACCAAAAACTACCTTTTAAATTAGGATTACCAAAATCTACTTTGAGCGCATTTTTTTTCCAACTGACATGAATAAAAAAGTACACGGAAAATTATTTCTTTCCCTCTCTATTTTGCATACCCCAAATGTAAAAGGAAAAACTATTTTTGCTTTTGAAATCTAGATGTAACCATCTTGGGAGAGCAAAAGGTTGGGAGAGTAAAAATTTTGCTCTCCGTCCCCATTAAACAATAAATCTAAAAAAAGCGGATGAAATTACTTATGGCGCGAAATATTTGCTTCAAATCATTCTCTTGTCCACATGATACCGGAAATTGAGAGAGCAAAAGGTTGAAGCAAAAAGCTCTCCGGATTTACACGTCTAAACCAAGTAAATCTTCAAAATTGGGACGCTAAAAAGATGAGAAGCAACCAACTATGATCTATGCGTACATACGCAGTAATACTTTTCGCGTAATTAGAGTAGCTTTGATAACACAGATTTCAACGATTTATTTTAGTAATAGTGTTTCCTATGTGTTTATTTTAGAAATTTCCTCTTTTTTTTTTCTCTCTAAAATCATTTGTTCTTTTTTTTTTTCTTTTCCAGAATTGTAATTTAAGCCCACAACCTCTTGATTGATGATTTGATGTTTTATCTTTAAAATCATATTAAATATTGATATGAGTAAATATTTTTTTTTCCCAACTTTAAAAAAAAAAAAAAAAAAAAAAAAACCCTTCTACACTACCTACCAAAAACAATATTGATATACCAAAATAAAAGTAGAGTGTGACTCCAACTATTGCCCATGTTCTACTTCAAAGTTTGTTCCTAATTTATCATTGTACTAACTACCAAACAATCAAACATGCCTTTACTTTTAATACAAACTAAATACAAAGCAAGCTCTCTTTATTCAAGCCCAACTTCCATCCTGTTGGGCCTTATCTATTTCTTATTCTGTCTCTAACATAACTTGTTTTTACATGATTATCATTTTCTAGGATTTTCCATCCTTTTAGAGCTTAGCAGCATGCTTAAAAACAACCAAATCTAGCATACTATGTCCTGTCTCATGCTGAATATATAGCTTTTGGATTTTTAATATCGTAAGCAGTTGGTCTAAATATTCCATGACCATATTAGAGACACACATATGAACTAAGCTAAACATTCATGTGTCTTATCTCATTTCCAAGAAGATACAATATTGTATTCAAAATATTTGTCATATCCTTTCAACTTTCAAGTAGAATCCGCTCAACGTCGATCCACAAGATTCTAGTTCTTCATTTCTAATCATGGAGGTACCACCTATAGAGATTCCAACAATGATTAAACATCATTATATTTGGATATAACAAGAAACTATATATATCTTTCTAACACATAATAAAATCCAACAACGTGTTACTATCATATCTTAATTAGTATATATCGTTATCGTCTACGTCAGATTAACAGAATGTTATAAGTAATATTGATCACAAACATTCATAATAGAGAAAACATCATGTTTTACGGTCTTTACTTGGCGACAATATTTGTGCTGCTTATATCATATGCTAATGGTAAGCCTGGTACGTTCACAACTTCACATCATAATGTTTGTAATGTTTTTACTTTTTACAGCTAAAATAAATACGTTAATTGTACATGGAACATTATTTATGGCTTAGAAGAACATGTAATTAAACTTTTTTTAGTTGTTCACACTTTTTTTAAAGTACAAGAGACATAAACATTTACATGTGTGAAAAAATAAAAAGTATTAAGAAATATGACTCATAGTCATATTGTTAATTCGTTGTATTGTTAGTTTTCTAATACTAATTCTTTCATCTGTTAATTTGTTGATCATGCAGCTGCAAACTTGAATATTTTCCGGGAGTACATTGGTGCTGAATCTGACTCGGTTAAGTTATCAGATGTGCCGATAAACCCAAAAGTTGAAGTCCATTTCATCCTAGCTTTCGCAATTGATTACACCTCAGATAATCACCCAAAACCAACCAATGGCAAATTCAATGTTTTTTGGGAAACTAAAAATTTAGGTCCTTCACAAGTCGCATCAATTAAAACTAAGCACTCAAATGTCAAAGTGGCAGTCAGCTTAGGTGGCGATAGTGTCGGTGATGATAAACACAAGGTCCATTTTTCTCCTAAATCAGTTAACTCATGGGTTCAAAATGCAGTTAATTCATTAACTAGCATGATCAAGCAGTATAATTTGGATGGTATTGATATCGACTATGAACACTTTAGATCAGACGAGAAAACATTTGTCGAATGTATAGGACAACTTATAACAATCTTAAAGAAAAAAAGAATCATCAAGTTTGCTTCTATTGCTCCCTATGAAGACAACGGACCTGTTGAAAGGCATTACTTGGCTTTATGGAAGAAATATGGACATGTTATTGATTATGTGAATTTCCAGTTCTACGCATACGATAAACCTAGCGTTTTAGAGTTTGTGAATCTCTTTAATCATCAACATGCTTCGAGCTATGCAGGAGGTCAGCTTCTAGCGAGTTTCATAAGCAAAGGTAATTTAGGTTTGTCTCCCAATGATGGCTTCTTTGAGGCATGCAAAGAGTTAAAAAGTCAAGGTAAGCTTGGAGGCATATTTGTTTGGTGTGCTGATGAATCCAAAGATTTCGGTTTTACATATGAAAAAGCGTCACAGGCCTTGTTGGCAGCATGATCAACATCTTGAATATGTTTCAATCATGGTCTTATGCCCGTAGTTTTCTTTTTCCTTGCTTTTAAATAAGAATTAAGATATGGACATATGGTCACTCGAAGCATGTGAATGTAACTAAATAATACGGTAACAAATGTTCGATCTATGACAAATCATTGCCTTTTCGATTTCAAATACTAATCCACCTCGATGAAAGTTTACATAACTGTTTTCACTATGCTTCAAAAATAATAGGACGCACTTAAAGCTGGCAAGATGGGTCGTGCGGACCAGAGACATGACAAAACAGTTTCGAGTTGAAATGGGCAAAAACTAGTCAAAACGGTCTGGGTTGAGTTGGGCTGATTCTCAAACACTTTCTTGTCTCTAGTCCTAAAAACTAACCCAATGCATTAACTGTGATTTCAAAAATAATACTAGTACAATAATGACCTAAATCTATAAATAAAAAGGTCTAAAAGGTTGTATGCGTTAAATTAGGCTTGGCACTTTCAACCCATTTGAACCATTCAATTCGATTGACCCATTTGAGATAGGATATGAATGGGTCAGAATTGTCACCTATAGATACTATGAACCACCAGAAAATAATATAGCAAAGTAAACCTAATTTTGGGTTTATAAGAAAAAGATCATGAAACAAAAAGAGCGCGGGCAAAGACTGAAGCATCGTTTGTGTTCCTGTGCAGATCGATATGATTAAAAAAATCCAAAGTGTAAATTAAAACAAAAGAGGCTTCATTAGCATAAGTATTCAAAATGTAAATGAAATTTAGAACAGATTTTTGACTTATTGATCATAACAGAACATAAAAAATTAAACATATAATTAATAATAGCAGCAGAAGCACAGTTACTCCACCTTAATTTATATTATGTTGATCACTTTCTAAGCAATTTTCCACAAATCTTTTCTATTTAACTGTTTGTTTTCCTATTCTTACTCATCACCTCAACCTACTACAAGACTTCAATACCACCTGCTCTTTTATCAAAATGGGCTTCTCTAAGTTTTTCATTATTCTTTTCACGCTACAAGCTCTTTTAGCTATGGCATCGGCACAGGCTAATGCACCAAAATCAGATTTATTTCGCGAATATATTGGAGCTGAATTCAATAATGTTAAATTTTCAGACGTACCCATCAACCCAAACGTCGAATTCCACTACTTACTTTCTTTTGCAATCGACTACACCTCTTCATCTTCTGCCTCACCAACCAATGGAAAATTCAATGTGTTTTGGGACAGCGATAATCTCAGCCCTTCACAAGTTTCATCAATCAAAAGTCAACATTCTAACGTCAAAGTTGGTTTGACCTTAGGTGGCGACAGTGTGAATGGTGGAAGCTGTTACTTTAGTCCTTCTTCAGTTGATTCATGGGTTTCAAACGCAGTTTCTTCACTCACTAAGATCATCCAAGAGTATAACTTAGATGGAATTGATATTGACTATGAGCATTTTCATGCGGATCCTGAAACGTTTGCTGAGTGCATTGGGAAACTTATAACAACTCTTAAGAACAACGGTGTCATCTCATTTGCTTCTATAGCTCCATTTGATGATGATGATGTCCAAAGTCATTATATGGCTCTTTGGAAAAGCTATGGTCATGTTATAGACTATGTCAATTTTCAGTTTTATGCTTATGATGCGGGGACGACAATTTCTCAGTTTATGAACTATTTTCAGACCCAAAGCTCGAACTATGAAGGAGGTAGCATTTTGGCTAGCTTCAGCAGTGAAGCAAGTGGAGGTTTATCACCACAAAATGGGTTCTTTACTGCGTGTAACAGGCTTAGAAGTCAAGGGAAACTTGGCGGTATCTTTATATGGTCTGCGGATGATTCAAAGGCTTCAGGTTTTAAATACGAGAAGCAATCACAAGCTTTGTTGGCCGCCCCTCGTTAAAGTTTATATGTGCTTGTTAAAATTTACGGCTGTAATTATTACAATATAATTATCTACTATATATGCTTATAAAATATTCTATGTGCACCACTTCGAGTAAAATTTATATATGACATTTAAGTCTTCAAATATTTTCCAGAACAGACTGACCGAATACTTGTACAATGAACAATAAAAATTTCCACTTCAAAGAACATTAAGATTTATAGAAAGAACAAATAAAAGTATGAACTACATAAGTCAATGCCCATTTTGTTCTGACGCGGTAGACCAAATGACGATAATGCCCTTGCTCGTGTGAGGTGAGGGACAGCTAGCAGAGCTTGTGATTCCTTCTCATACCGAAAACCCAAATTCTTGGACGAATCTGCAGACCATACAAATATCCCAACAAGCTGCCCTTCACTTTTTAACCTTTTACACGCCTTAAAGAACCCGTCTTTAGGAGACAATCCACCACTTCCTTCAGTAGCAAAGCTAGCTAAGATATTACCACCAAAATAATTCAACCTTTGCGTTTGAAAATAGTCCATAAACTCAGAGACAGTGGTCCCCATATCGTACGCATAAAACTGGAAATTCATGTAGTCTATAATATGACCATAACTCTTCCAAAGAGCCATATAATGTCGTTGAACTTCGTCTTGATCAAATGGAGCTATAGATGCAAACGAGATGATGCCGTTGTTCTTAAGAGTTGTTATGAGTTTCCCAATGCACTCAGCAAACGTGTCAGGATCCGCCTGAAAATGCTCATAGTCGATGTCAATCCCATCCAAGTTATACTTTTGGATGATTTTCGTAAGTGAAGAAACAGCGTTGGAAACCCAAGAATCAACTGACAAAGGAATAAAGGTACAGTTTTTTCCTCCTTTCACAGTGTCACCACCTAAGCTTAAAGCTACCTTTACATTAGAATGTTGACTCTTGATCGAAGAGACTTGAAACGGGCCAAGATTATGTATGTCCCAGAACACACCGAATTTGCCATTGGTTGGGGAGGGTGAAGATGAAGCGGTGTAATCAATTGCAAAAGCAAGTATATAATGGAATTCAACGTTTGGGTTGATGGGTACGTCTGAAAACTTCACATTCTTGTCTTCCCCTCCGATATATTCACGAAATAGACCTGATCTTGGTGCAATAGCCTGTGTTGATGCCAGAACTAAAAGAGTTTGTAGGGTGAAAAGAACAATGAAAAGTTTACAAAATCCCATTTTTGATCCAAAAGCATACAAGTGCTCTGATAAATTACTCAGATATGATCCAGTTTATATAGATATAAAAAAGCTCTGTTAACATCGATTTAAGTAAAGAATGTCACATAGTTAGTGTCACATTGTCAACAAAGATTTTATCATATCTTAATTTGGATACGTACAAGAATTCAAAAAGTGTCACTGTCTTTCATTGTCTTTGTTGTTTCAAGGTCTTTTGTGTTACAAACCCAAGATTTATCTATTATGTTATGTTCAGTTTCTGCAGCTGTTAGATCTCTTTTTCTTTTTCTTTTGACGTCGGAATACAATACTTAGATAAAGCTGCCACAAGATGCATTATGAGTCAAGACATGAAGAGACAATGATGGACATGATGTCATGTTGTCATAGGTCGATCATTTGATACAATGTGCGCTCAAAAGACTGAGCACTTATTGTATACATTTGAGTAAAGTAACTCCCAATACCGTCTTCCACGGTGTATGGGGAGGTTAAGACGTAGACAGCCATACCCCTACCTAAGGTAAGGGGTGAGGATCGAACCAGGTAAGGGGTGAGGATCGAACCATTGACCTCTGTCTCCAGAGGCAAGGGTGTTAACCAATTGATCCAACCTTGCTCTTTTTATTGTATACATTTGAGTGACAGTACTTTATTTCTTATTTGAAGAGAAAAAGAAAGAAAATCACCACGGGCACAAGATACAAATACTATATGCTCATAATGAAATAGGTGTCTTGTTGATCATGCAGCCGATAAGGCCTGAGCTTCTTGTTCATATCTAAAACCGAAATCTTTGGATTCATCACCGCACCAAACAAATGTGCCTCCAAGCTTACCCTGACGTTTTAACTCATTGCATGCCTCAAAGTATCCATCATTTGGAGGCAAGCCTATATTGCCTTTGCTTATGAATCTCGCTAGAAGCTGAGCGCCTGCATAACTCAGAAGCATGTAGATGAATAGAATAAGTGATTCACAAACTGTGAAACAGTTAGTTTATCGCATGCGTAAAACTGGGTATTCACATAATCGATGACATGTCGGTATTTCTTCCATAATGTTACACCCTGAAGCCTAAAGAGTATTAATTTAATAACTCATATTTCTTTTTTGAAGATGCTCGGGTGCCATAGAATAAAAGACCTCATATGATATGATTGGTTAGTCAACAATTTTTAAAGTTGAAAGACCGACACTACAACAATCGGATGGATGGGTGAGGAGATTTTCGTCGGGGACGTTGTGTCCTCGGCGAAAGTCACTAAACGACAAAACCAAAGCTGACGTGGCACATGAATACGCTGAACAGTTACAGAAAATTCAATGAACACTTTCGGCGGGGACATGTCCCCGGCGAAAGTCTGTTGAATATTTAACATAATTTGACCGCCTAGTCAAAATTCAACGACACCTTTCGCCGAGGACTCGTCCCCGCCGAAAGTGTCTTTCACTTTTACGAAAATTTGACCAAAGTCAAAAGCATGCTAATTGTTCCCGCCAAAACTTTTCCCGAGGACATGTCCCCGGCAAAAGTACTATTTACAAAAATACACTTTATTGCAACTATTAATACACAACTAAAACCCCGATGCTTGGATAGTCTTTTCATTATGTAAAACCCTAAACTGTTTTATAAAAAATATATCTAACAATTGACTTTCAACATTCAAGTTTCAAGTTTTCACTTTTACTTTTTTATCACATAAAAAGAAAAGTTAAATTAGTATTACGTTCCATATTAATTTCAAAATGAATATCCAAAGGATAAAAGCTATTTTGGAGCTATTGATTGATGTATATTCTGTACACTTTTGAAAATTGCACCCATTTTTACTAGAACTCTGAAAGATTCATTATCTGGTACCGTATTTCCTTCTCAAGTGTTTAGTATTGGAAAAGGGGTGTTTGGATACCATAATCTGGTTAACTAAGAACATGGTCAACTTCACAAATCCAGCATGTGCTTTGATTTATAAAAATACTTGAAAAATACATACGAATTAGTTAAACATACGTATTATTCCAACAACAACAACATCAACAACAACAACAACAACAATAACAACTACAAGAACAACAGCAACAACAACAACTACAAGAACAACAACGACTACTACTACTATATACGAAGATTTTCCATGTCACCTAATAGCTCACGAAGTAATGCATCCGACTGACATGCGTGGTCGTCAGGAATCCTTGCCATTTCAAGTCTTGCCTCCAGCATCCTTACTCTTGTCTCTAACACCTGTTTTTGTGATTCCAACATGTTTATCTTAAGATATTTGGCATTACAGCTCGAGCACTCTGTTGGTGCAGATCCAGAACCTTGAGATGTTGAACCAGAAGAGATTATTCTTAAGTACTCGTCAAATTCACTCTTTCACATAAAATATCCGCACCCATTATCTTCTTTTCTGGGCTGTTACATAATAAGAAAATTATAAGAGATTACAACCCAATTATTTGTATATTTACATAAATAAGAAATGTATGATTGTTCACCTTCGACAGAGGACATGCATGATATTGCCGTCCAGATGAATTTTCTCTATGTGATGTTCTTAATCTTATATTTCCTGCTCCACAAGTACACATAAAAGGATTAAATGGCTCCATCTCAGGTTTTGAAATTTGTGTGAAGATAAGAGGTTGTGAGGTTGAGAAGTTTTGAGGATAAGAGGTTGTGAAATTCGTGTGAAGATAAAAGGACTATATAATGTGTTTATCATGTTGGTGGGAAGTTTTGGCGCCATTTTTTTTGTGGGAATTTTTGGTGGGAAGTCTTGGCGCCAGTATTTTTGGAGGGAAGTTGAGACCAGTAGCAAACAATATCAATATGTAAAATAAGTTACTTTGTTTAATGCTAGAACTGGGTCGTTTAACATGATACATATACCATAGCACCTATACTTGGTCGTTTAACATGTTACGTATACCATAGCACCTCGACTCGGTCGTTTAACATGATACGTATACCATAGCACCTATACTTGGTCGTTTAACATGATACGTATACCATAACACCTATACTTGGTCGTTTAACATGTTACGTATACCATAGCACCTCGACTCGGTCGTTTAACATGATACGTCTACCATAGCACCTATACTTGGTCGTTTAACATGATACGTATACCACAACACCTATACTTGGTCGTTTAACATGATACGCATACCATAGCACCTATACTTGGTCGTTTAACATGATACGTATACCATAGCACATATACTTGGTCGTTTAACATGTTACGTATACCATAGCACCTTGACTCGGTTGTTTAACATGATACGTATACCATAGCACCTCGACTCGGTCGTTTAACATGATATAGCACCTCGACTCGGTCGTTTAACATGATACGTATACCATAGCACCTATACTTGGTCGTTTAACATGATATGTATACCATAGCACCTATACTTGGTCGTTTAACATGATACGTATACCATAGCACCTATACTTGGTCGTTTAACATGATAAGTATACCATAGCACCTATACTTGGTCGTTTAACCTGTTACGTATACCATAGCACCTCGACTCGGTCGTTTAACATGATACGTATACCATAGCTGTAACCACCGGTAAAAATCCGCCTTTATATTAATCAATGATAATTCATTTTCTACGTACAATTTTTTTTATTGATTACTACAAATAGATAATATGCCGAACTCACAAACTGCTCTCTTGCGTAGTCAATTCCTTTGATATACACACTCTTAAGTGACAAAGGAATTCTCACAACAATGTCATACTTGAAACTTCCCGACATGGTCACCCATGTCAGTTGTGTTCTCACACAAGATACGGAATGTTTGGTATAAAGTACCCTTATATCATTAGCGTCATTTCCAATAAAATGTCACTAAGTAAATTAGGGTTTTCTTAAAGTTTTATAACAATTTCGATACTACGTCATAAACCCTAATGTACAAAGTACAAACCATTAAACTTAATATACAAGTCTACAAGGCATAAAACCCTAACTCTAGGGCATTTTCCGGTTAAAACCCTAATTTGCAAATCTTATGATTTTATGTAAATAAAATCACAAACTAAAATTAAAGATATATATGAAACTTTTACCAATTTCCAAGGTACAAGTTTATTAAACCAATGTACAAGTCATTGATGCATAAAAGTATTCATTTAATATAAAATTCATTAAAAACCTTAGTGTATTTAATTTTAAACACATTGTACAAACCTTTCAAGCACAAGCCTTAAAAATATATTCTATTTTTAGTAAGTACAACAAAACAATGCTAATGTACAAACAACAATGCACCAAAGTTAAGCCTTTACTTTTATTATTTACATGTGAATTAACTTAAACTAGATTTTACCTAAAATAAATTAGAACCTTAACTATGTAATTACATGACTACGCAATAGGTACAACCTAAAAAGCCCTAGGTACTACCCTTCAATGCCTAACGCCCCCCCCCCTTTAATTACCATGGTTAAAAATGAACTAGCAAGTTACTACTAAGTTACCTAAGTACTACATGTAAATACCCTAGACACAACTAATTACTTGCACATAAAAGTTACACATCAACCATTTACCTTGAAGTTTTACCATGGTCAAGAGTTGTGGGTAAAACTCTTGGCTAGAGTTTTACCACAACATTTCATGTCCCCTTGAGATTACATGTACCATCCATGTGTATTGAGACACATCAACTTGTCCCTTAACTTGTTAGACAAGGTGACATAGCACCTTAGAAAACCATGCACCTTCTCCCCTATAAATAACGCCCCATCCCCCTTTTCATATTTCAGCCACTACACGCAACATACATCCACACCCCTAATCATATAAATTCTGATTTCAAGTCCTCAAGGTGAAGCCTAGGAGGAGGGAAAGAGTCTTGTTCCATTTGAAAGTCAATATAGTTCTATTCAAATCCCAAGTTTGTAAGTCTTTTAAACTCATTCCATTTCGTTATAACTCTTAATATTAAGTGCCTATTGTTAAAAAGGATTTTATAACAAAACTTAGAAATTTGAATCACCTAAAAGCGAAGTACGAGTCAAAAGTTATGACCAAATGAAGTTACCAAAAATCAGTCCAGAAACCTCTTGTGGACGTAAGCGCCGCACGCAATTGAGGCGTTTGGTCCGTTTCATGAAAATGTTAAAACACTAAAGTTGTCCGAACGACGTTTTCTTCAAAAACTCAAGGGCACGGGTCTAGAAAACGATAACTAGAAGTCATAATTTAATAAAAATCCCAACAATTTGTTATATATATATTACAAAAACAGCCCAACCCCCTACTTGCCCCTCATTTATTTGTATCATGTTAAAGGAATTAGGTTCAACCAAGGTACCGTTGCAAACACCACCTAGGATACTACAAAACGCCCCCATTACCTGCTTAAAAAGCCTAGTCGTTAAGCTTGAAAACAGCCCTACATTTTGGCCAAAAGTCCTAAACACCAAAAAGCTTCTTACAACAGGTACGTGGGAAAACATGAGATTTTTTATAAACTTGATTAGGAACTATCTTAGAAACATTAGAAATGGGTAAAACAACATTTCACAAGGTCGCATGCAAAAGATATAGAGTCTTATGGTTTAAAAACGAAAATTGCCATTTGGCAAGAATAGCCTAAGTACCCCTTTTCCGTGATTAATATCTTGCAAGTTAAAAGGTTTCAAAGTACGAGGTTTACACCATCTTAAACGGCTTGCTGAAATTTTTTTTAATGCCCCAATAATGTCTTTAAAAGCACTTATAGTCTATTTTATAATTAACCACAAAGAGGATGACTCGCGGGAATTTCCATAAATAAGCCTTGTGTACATTTTTCAAAAATTGAGTCGTGGGAGTTATAGGATGATGGGAAATAACTTAAAAAGAGTTAATAAACATATTACAACGTCTCTAGGTGACCCCGTAAAAGTTAATGCGTTAAAACTGAAATTTTCTTAAAACGCGTCGTGGCCAAGTAGCCATGTTCGTGGACTTGTATCTTTCTAACCAAAGACAATTAGGACATGAGACCTATACCATTTAGAAGAGCTTACAGCAAAGTGTTTAAAGGGTCAAATGCGATGTAGAAACACTAGGTTGCTTCGTGTAAAATCTGCCCTTGTTTATCCCTGTTATCGCCCAAAACCAACAAAAGGCACCTAACCCCGCTACTTTGGAAAGTCATTGCGACCAAACCGTAAGAGCTTAAGACCTCTAGTTTGAACCATTAGAAATTCCACAGGACAAACTCTTGAAAGGATCAAGAACGTAGTAAAAACCTTTTAACGCCTCGCTTTTATTCACCCGCACTTTTATCAATTTAGGCCAAAAACTAGTAAATTTTTCTTATAAAATTTCAAGCATAAAAATTGTACTTTTTGTAAGATGAAGTTTTCTTGGATTAAAAATGTAATTTCTGTGAAGTTAACTATATAAGGGCTGATTTTGTCAATAACCCATAGTTGAGGGTTTAAAGTGTCATTTTTGAAAGTACAAGGGTAAAAACTGTAAATATTTAAAATTGTAAATTATAACATTTTGGAAACATAAAATATTTAATAACTTTGGTTTTGATAAAAATTTATTAATAATCATTCGAGCCATAAAAATAAGTATGATAAGTATTATTAATTTTTGAGGAGACTTCATGTTATCTAATTATCGATAAAACATTAGCATCGCATAAACTTGAACACGAATACTAAATACATGACATACCAACTCAGGTCGAGAGTCGGAGCAGTTTGTTCATATTATCTAATTTGTTTTCCATCCAGACTACGATAACACCGAGGTGAGTTCATAGTCCCACTTTTACATATTTGTTTTCTAAACTCGTGGGGAGATACATGCTACAAAAACCGAATACAAGTATTTTTCTGTATGCTATCACGATTGATATTGCCTAAGTACCTACCGATGCCACTAAAAGTCCCTCATATCATGAACCATTAATCACTTGCGAGTGAATGCGAATATAGTGAATAGATCTATTGGCGGTTGGCCCCATTTGTGTTAGCCGGATAGGTAACCAAATGCACGTTATTGATAATACTAGAGAATGGCAAACTCCTACCGGAGGGCATGCGTTGCTCACATCATCACTATGATGTTTGTAACTTATGTCATTAGTTCATTACTATGATGCGTTCGTGTTAATGTTTGCGTTCATGAAACTTAAGGCAATATACACTATGTTGCAATGATACAAATCTTTGCAACTCTTGAATATACTGTCTGCAATATTACTGATTTTATTACTTGCTTATCTTGCGTTCAAGCGGATTATTATTCAAACACTATGGATTCACTCAACCTTTGTGTTGACTTTATAGCATGTTTTATCTCAGGAAACTAGAGCACGATCCGCACGGAAGTGGCTATGGACTTTCTTATAAAAAGGGCGTCCATTTTGTTATCATTCACAAAAATAAAACTATGTATTTCTCAGATTTCCTTTGGGACCTTTATTTTGTAAAACTCGATTTAAATAAATGAATGATAAGCGTTTTATCTAAACGTCTCTTTCGAGCCATTTATCTATTATTAAGATTGTGTTCCATGAAGTAATACCCCAACCTTAATTCCACAAGCGATACCAATTTGGGGTGTTACGATTGGTATCGAGCCATAGTTATAGAGAACGGAATACAAAACCGAAACTATAACTTTTTTTCACACTTAAATAAAGTCCTCCGTGCCACTACACCGTTCAGACACTATTTATGCATTTTTATACTGATTATTTATACATATAAAGAGATATTTACAATTACCGGGTTGTTACAGAGTTATGTCTTCCCCTATCCCTTATATTATTATCTTATCGGATACTAAGTCCGAAGAGACCATTCTTTCCACGGATACGTTAGTTCATTCTCCAGCACCCAGTCGCGCTATGGAAGATATGGAGTTTGATCCTTTAGAAGAGTCATCTAAGGATTTCGCGGTAGTATCTGATGTAGACCCAGCACCTAGGTACACAATAAAGACGGAAGACGTCACGGTAGTACCTGACATCGCTCCATTTCCTGACGATCCATATGTGCTAGCTAGGAGAGAATATCCTACTTTTGCAGATGCAGAGCCATATGAGACAGCACTTCCCGTACACTCACCACCACCTCCACACCCATACATGTTACCCACGTATGTACCGCCTTCAACTACACCACCTCCACCTTCAACTACAGACTTTACTCCCCCGTCACAACTATATGAACTCGGAGATGAGGCTAGGACCATTATTGCTAGGTACAATGTCTTACGATCACCTACTCCAAATATCCCTACGTCACCACGGATATTCGAGATTGGAGAAGGTTCGCAAGCAGCGATGGACCAACCGCCCACCATTCCCACACTATTGGCACGCTTGGAAAGACATGAGGAGCTGATTAATACTGCCTTAGGCCATCTAGATAAGTTACCTCTGGAGCGCATCAAGTCACTTGAGGATTTAGTGGAGGAGTTAGTTTCTAAGAAAGCATCTATGCAACAGGAGATAGATATTTTGAGCACCGGAATGCAGGAGACTCGTGAGAGGGCAAATAATCAGGAGGAACACCACGGGCGAACTAGTCAACACATACCGCTGCTATATGACAATGACGAGATGATGTCACAAGCAATGATGAGGCAAAGTGATGACTTAGTGATGGCTTACTCTAGAATTACCACATTAGAGGCAGTAGTGGTGGATATCCAGACCCGATATCGAGTATATACTGTGTCCTTCTCAGCATGATTATAGAGCTGGAGAGTCGACGCGAAGAAGCCCCTGGTATCCATTAGAGTAGGTCCTTATCTAACAGTTTTTGGTATGATATCCTAGCCATGGTAGGTGGCATAAATATGACACTTGTAATATTTTGTTATATGACAAAATTTGAGAGTTGTTTATGACTATATATGGTTTTGATATTATGTTGTGTTATGATAACGATTGACGTGGACCAGGGTGAATCACTTTACCGTGTGATAGTATTCGAGCATGATATGATCATATGATTCTTATATTTCTATGATTTCAACGCGTATACCTTGTTATTGTTATGTTATAACATAACATGGTCATTCTAAACATATATTTTCTTGTGGTATTAATAGAAATATGGTTCAAACAAGAAACTCAACCGAAACACCAGCACCCGCCATGTCCCAAGCTGATATCCAAAAACTAGTTGCAGACAGTGTCGCTGCAACACTCGAGAGACAAGCAGCAACCATGGCCCGCTCTGGAAGCACTAGCAGGCCTAACGGAGAAAGTGAGGCAGCTATATCTTGCAAGTGTACTTACAAAGATTTCATGAATCGTAAGCCAACCTTTTCAAAGGAACGAAGGAGCGGCCGAGTTGGCTGTGGTTTGGAGCGAACATAGAAAGTATTCATAAGGAGCGGTTGTCCTGACAATTGCAAGGTCACTTTTGCTACGGGGACTCTATTGGATGATGCCCTATCTTGGTGGAATGTTTCTGCCCAAACTATGGGTGTTGAAGCGACCTATCAACGCACTGGCTGACTTCAAGAAGATGATGCTAAAGAAGTATTGTCCTCGCACCGAGATTAAGAAGTTGGAAGATGAGTTTCACCACCGGTGGTGAAAGGAATCGATCTCAAGACCTACAACCGGAGGTTTCGGAACCGGCAATGCTATGCCCAAGTGTAGTGCCCGATCTTGAGAAGAAATTGGAGAAGTAACATCAAGGCTTACCCCTTGATCGAGGGTAATGTCACCTCATCAAAACCACAGTCACAAGAGGAAGCAATTTCTATTGCTCAGACATTAATGGATCGGGAAGTCAAGCGTGGTTTCACCCAAGGAGGTAATGATCACAAAAGGAAGCTTGATGACAAAAGGACCACCCACCATCACAACAACTACCCCAAAAATAACACCTACTACAACAACAACAACCGAAACAACAACCATCATTACCAACAGAACCGGGCGAAAGCGCCAAATTTTATGTAGCCGCACTCGCTTTGGAGGCAATGGATATCTTTGAAATCGCCTTATGCAACCAATGCAAGATGCACCACAATGGGCCATGCTTTATTAAGTGCGAAAAGTGTCAAAGAACCGGCCACAAAACCGTAGAGAGGGGCCTCAGGAAGGTGCTAATTTGCAGCCTGTAGAAGTGATATGCCACGGATGCGGTGAGAAAGGACATTACAAAAATCGATGTCCCAAACAGAATGGCAACCAGAACAACCCGGCCCATGCAAGAGCTTACGTGCTAGGAGATGCAAACACTCAGCACAACCAGGATGTGGTCACGGGTACATTTTCTCTCAATTGACATTTAGCTAAAGTATTGTTTGATATTGTAGGTGATAAAAGCTTTATATTACTTTCGCTTTCTTACTTAAACTCATCCGACTGCCCTATACTATTACCATACCCTAAGTTTCTTCCACGTATCCTATAATCTAATCTATAAACTTTATTCCGAGCTATTCCGTTATCACCCCAAAAAATTGATAATATGTCACTCTACCAACTATTTACTACCGCTAGGCGAACCAATCTTTCTTGCTACTTTGAAAAGTTGTTTAGGATGCCATTTTAGAAAAGCAAAACGTTGAACACCATCTAAAACTTTTGAGAAATATGATACTACTTTGACTGAATCAAGCATCACATCATTTTTCCTCAATTATACATAGCCTGATCACCTATGTCTAATTTAGGAAGAATCATGTCATGAAGGAAACAGTCGTCTTCACAGATTTCCTAAAACAATCTTTCAAAATCAAAACTTCGTAACCAGAAAACTATACATACACATCCTTCTAATTACCGCTCCATGAATATCCACACTTTTTCCCACACCATAACCAAAAACAGAGTGAATCTCGAGGACGAGATTCCATTTAAGGAGGGGAGACTGTAACCACCGGTAAAAATCCGCCTTTATATTAATCAATGATAATTCATTTTCTACGTACAATTTTTTTTTATTGATTACTACAAATAGATAATATGCCGAACTCACAAACTGCTCTCTTGCGTAGTCAATGCCTTTGATATACACACTCTTAAGTGACAAAGGAATTCTCACAACAATGTCATACTTGAAACTTCCCGACATGGTCACCCATGTCAGTTGTGTTCTCACACAAGATACGGAATGTTTGGTATAAAGTACCCTTATATCATTAGCGTCATTTCCAATAAAATGTCACTAAGTAAATTAGGGTTTTCTTAAAGTTTTATAACAATTTCGATACTACGTCATAAACCCTAATGTACAAAGTACAAACCATTAAACTTAATATACAAGTCTACAAGGCATAAAACCCTAACTCTAGGGCATTTTCCGATTAAAACCCTAATTTGCAAATCTTATGATTTTATGTAAATAAAATCACAAACTAAAATTAAAGATACATATGAAACTTTTACCAATTTCCAAGGTACAAGTTTATTAAACCAATGTACAAGTCATTGATGCATACAAGTATTCATTTAATATAAAATTCATTATAAACCTTAGTGTATTTAATTTTAAACACATTGTACAAACCTTTCAAGCACAAGCCTTAAAAATATATTCTATTTTTAGTAAGTACAACAAAACAATGCTAATGTACAAACAACAATGCACCAAAATTAAGCCTTTACTTTTATTATTTACATGTGAATTAACCTAAACTAGATTTTACCTAAAATAAATTAGAACCTTAACTATGTAATTACATGACTACACAATAGGTACAACCTAAAAAGCCCTAGGTACTACCCTTCAATGCCTAACGCCCCCCTTTAATTACCATGGTTAGAAATGAACTAGCAAGTTACTACTAAGTTACCTAAGTACTACATGTAAATACCCTAGCCACAACTAATTACTTGCACATAAAAGTTACACATCAACCTTACCACAACATTTCATGTCCCCTTGAGATTACATGTACCATCCATGTGTATTGAGACACATCAACTTGTCCCTTAACTTGTTAGACAAGGTGACATAGCACCTTAGAAAACCATGCACCTTCTCCCCTATAAATAACGCCCCATCCCCCTCTTCACATTTCAGCCACTACACGCAACATACATCCACACCCCTACTTATATACATTCTGATTTCAAGTCCTCAAGGTGAAGCCTAGGAGGAGGGAAAGAGTCTTGTTCCATTTGAAAGTCAATATAGTTCTATTCAAATCCCAAGTTTGTAAGTCTTTTAAACTCATTCCATTTCGTTATAACTCTTAATATTAAGTGCCTACTGTTAAAAAGGATTTTATAACAAAAACATAGCAATTTGAATCACCTAAAACGAGTACACGAGTCAAAAGTTATGACCAAATGAAGTTACCAAAAATCTGTCCTAAACCTCCTCACAGGACGAAGTGCAAGCACGCATATTCGAGGCGTTTCATGAAAATGTTAAAAGACGAAAGTTGTCCGGAACGACGTTTTCTTCAAAAACTCAAGGGCACGGATCTAGAAAACGCATAACGAAGTCATAATTTAATAAAAATCCCAACAGCTGTTATATATATATTACAAAAACAGCCCAACCCCCTACTTGCCCCTCATTTATTTGTATCATGTTAAAGGAATTAGGTTCAACCAAGGTACCGTTGCAAACACCACCTAGGATACTACAAAACGCCCCCATTACCTGCTTAAAAAGCCTAGTCGTTATGCTTGAAAACAGCCCTACATTTTGGCCAAAAGTCCTAAACACCAAAAAGCTTCTTACAACAGGTACGTGGGAAAACATGGGATTTTTGATAAATTTGATTAGGAACTATCTTAGAAACATTATAAATGGGTAAAACAACATTTCACAAGGTCGTATGCAAAAGATATAGAGTCTTATGGTTTAAAAACGAAAATTGCCATTTGGCAAGAATAGCCTAAGTACCCCTTTCCTGTAATTAATATCTTGCAAGTTAAAAGGTTTCAAAGTACGAGGTTTACACCATCTTAAACGGCTTGCTGCAAATTTTTTTAATGCCCCAATAACGTCTTTAAAAGCACTTATAGTCTATTTTATAATTAACCACAAAGAGGATGACTCGCGGGAATTTCCATAAATAAGCCTTGTGTACATTTTTCAAAAATTGAGTCGTGGGAGTTATAGGATGATGGGAAATAACTTAAAAAGAGTTAATAAACATATTACAACGTCTCTAGGTGACCCCGTAAAAGTTAATGCGTTAAAACTGAAATTTTCTTAAAACGCGTCGTGGCCAAGTAGCCATGTTCGTGGACTTGTATCTTTCTAACCAAAGACAATTAGGACATGAGACCTATACCATTTAGAAGAGCTTACAGCAAAGTGTTTAAAGGGTCAAATGCGATGTAGAAACACTAGGTTGCTTCGTGTAAAATATGCCCTTGTTTAGCCCTGTTATCGCCCAAAACCAACAAAAGGCACCTAACCCCCCTACTTTGGAAAATCATTGCGACCAAACCGTAAGAGCTTAAGACCTCTAGTTTGAACCATTAGAAATTCCACAGGACAAACTCTTGAAAGGATCAAGAACGTAGTAAAAACCTTTTAAGGCCTCGCTTTTATTCAACTTTTTATCCATTTAGGCCAAAAACTAGTAAATTTTTCTTATAAAATTTCAAGCATAAAAATTGTACTTTTTGTAAGATGAAGTTTTCTTGGACTAAAAATGTAATTTCTGTGAAGTTAACTATATAAGGGCTGATTTTGTCAATAACCCATAGTTGAGGGTTTAAAGTGTCATTTTTGAAAGTACAAGGGTAAAAACTATAAATATTTAAAATTGTAAATTATAACATTTTGAAAACATAAAATATTTAACAACTTTGGTTTTGATAAAAATTTATTAATAATCATTCGAGCCATAAAAATAAGTATGATAAGTATTATTAATTTTTGAGGAGACTTCATGTTATCTATTTATCGATAAGGCATTAGCATCGCATAAACTTGAACACGAATACTAAATACATGACATACCAACTCAGGTCGAGAGTCGGAGCAGTTTGTTCATATTATCTAATTTGTTTTCCATCCAGACTACGATAACACCGAGGTGAGTTCATAGTCCCACTTTTACATATTTGTTTTCTAAACTCGTGGGGAGATACATGCTACAAAAACCGAACACAAGTATTTTTCTGTATGTTATCCTGATTGATATTGCCTAAGTACCTACTGATGCCACTAAAAGTCCCTCATATCATGAACCATTAATCACTTGCGAGTGAACGCGAATATCGTGAATAGATCTATTGGCAGTTGACACCCCATTTGTGTTAGCCGGATAGGTAACCAAATGCACGTTATTTGAGAATACTAGGAGAATGGCAAACTCCTACCGGAGGGCATCGTTGCTCACATCATCACTATGATGTTTGTAACTTACGTCATTATTATGACGTTGGTGTTAATGTTTGCGTTCATGAGACTTAAGGCAATATATATTGTGTTGCAATGATACAAATGTTGCAATCTGAATATATCTGCATGCAATATTACCGATTTTATTATGCTTATCTTGCGTTCAAGCGATTATTATTCAAACACTATGGATTCACTCAACCTTTGTGTTGACTTTTTAGCATGTTTTATCTCAGGAAACTAGAGCACGATCTGGCACAGAGTGGCTATGGACTTTCTTATAAAAAGGGTGCCCATTTTGTTATCATTCACAAGAATAAAACTATGTATTTCCGTATTTCCTTTGGGACCTTTATTTTGTAAAACTCCGATTTAAATAAATGAATGATAACTGTTTTTATCTAAACGTCTCTTTCGAGCCGTTTATCTATTATTATGACTGTGTTCCATGAAGTAATACCCCAACCTTAATTTCGCTGCGTATACCGAATTTGGGGGGTGTTACAATAGCACCTATACTTGGTCGTTTAACATGTTACGTATACTATAGCACCTATACTTGGTCGTTTAACATGTTACGTATACCATAACACCTATACTCGGTCGTTTAACATGACACGTATACCATATCACCTATACTCGGTCGTTTAACATGATACGTATACCATAGGACCTATACTTGGTATTTTAACATGATACGTATACCATAGCACCTATACTTGGTCGTTTAACATGATACGTATATCATAGCACCTATACTCAGTCGTTTAACATGATACGTATAGTCGTATACCATAGCACCTCGTCTTGGTTTAAATTAGTTAAAAGTTTCTTAAATTATTTTATAATTTCTTAAATAATTTAAATTAGTTAAAAGTAATTAAAATAATTTTATAATTTCTTAAATTATTCAAATAAGATTTATAAATTTTTTAGGTTAAAATTAAATTGATTTATTATTAATTTTAATTATTTAAAATGATAGTAAAGAGTTTTGTTTTATAATTTCTTAAATTATTTTATAATTTCTTAAATAATTTAAATTAGTTAAAAGTAATTAAAATAATTTTATAATTTCTTAAATTACTCAAATAAGATTTATAAAATTTTTAGGTTAAATTTAAATTGATTTATTATTAATTTTAATTATTTAAAATGATAATAAAGAGTTTTTTTTTATAATTTCTTAAATTATTTTATAATTTCTTAAATAATTTAAATTAGTTAAAAGTAATTAAAATAATTTTATAATTTCTTAAATTATTCAAATAAGATTTATAAATTTTTTAGGTTAAATTTAAATTGATTTATTATTAATTTTAATTATTTAAAATGATAATAAAGAGTTTTTTTAAATGAAAATTGAATAAATACATCTTTTCCCGGGGACAAATTTTGGTGAAATTTTTATTTTTCCCTCCTCTCATTTACTTTTTCCCGTCAACCCTTTCCCCAGGGACCTGTCTCCGCCAAAAGTCTCGCTAAAAGACAAAGAATACTTTCGCCGAAGACATGTGCCCGCCAAAAGGAGAAAGTAAAAGTAAACCTCAATTATTAACCATCTGGTCTCACTTTGATTTAAAAAAAAACAAAAAACAAAAAACAAAAAAACACCATCTGGTCTCACGTATTGTGCCATCGTCTTCATTCCTCAGCACCACCACAGCATCTCCATCTCCACCACTTTACCACAGCACCACCACTTCCTCAGCTCTCTGTAACCACACACGCACCACTGTGCACGATGTATCTCCCCTCTCCTCATATAATTCTTTCCTCATCCCCTCTCCCCGTTTAATTATGTCTCTTCTCTTCTCCATTCTTACTCTTGACACTGCACTACTACAAACCCAGGTATAATTTTTGATTTTTGTTAATTGTTTTCAATTTTTTGTTAATTTTTTATTAAAATGTGTTAATTTTGTTTTTTGTTAATTTTGTAATTAGTTTTGTGCTAATTGTTTTCTGGTTTTTGATTTTTATTAATTTTTTGATTTTGTTCCTGTCGAGACTACAGCCAAGACCAAGCCGCCTCCCCAGCCGAGACCACAGTCGAGGCCATGCCGCGACCACAGCCGAGACCAAAAGGTATAAACTTGTTTTATTGTGTTTGTCTTTCGCCGGGGACATGTCGCCGTCAAAAGTCTAAAATGAATATTTCTTAGTTGTTAGTTCAGTTTTATCTGCCCAACTTATTTGCTTATTGCTAATCCTTATTTGTTCTAAAGTACTCCTTTTAGTTGTTAGTTCAATTTTATAAAAGAAAAAAAACAAGTCCTCAGTTTTCACCCATTTGACTTTAATAGTCAAACTACTTTTAATGTTAATAAGTTAGTTTTAAGGATTGGGAAGTAGTGCAACAAGTTTTCAAGTAGATTTAAGCATAAAGAAAGAAAAAAAAAATCAGTTAACAGTTGCAGCAACACAGCAGGCTGTGTGCTGTTTCTCATCTGATTTCAAGGCTTATTTGGTTCCCAAAATTCTTACAAATTAGATTTTTAGAGTCTTGTGATACTATATTTTACTGTTTTATAGGTTTGTACAAAAGTTTACACTTTTTCCTAGCTTATTTTCCTCATGAAAACCCCTCATAGCCTTTGTGTTTCTGTCTTGCAGTCACCAAACCCCCAAACTCCCACTTTGACAGCTTATTTTTAATTTCATAATCCTTAATTTTCAATGCAAGTTATTTTCAGTTGTTAATCCCATTTTATTTAGTTAATGCAGTTTTTAAATTGTTTCATGTTATTAAAATCTGTTTCACTTGAAATCTAATTTGAAAAGTTGTTACAAGCTTGTAAAAGCTCATTTGATTCCTGTGTTTAAGTTTGCAAAACAGTTTTTATAGTTTCATAGTTTTGAAGTCAGAAATCTGCCCTGAGGGTGTGTTTGGATTTGCATAAGTTATGGGTCAAAACTCAGTTTTGACCCATTTTAGCTATCAAAATGGTTTTACTTAGTGACTTTGATGTTGTTTAGAGTAGTCCTAGTTTGCAAATCGGTTTTTAGAGTAGTATGCAAAAAAGTCCAATTTGAATCTGTCTTTTGACTCTGCATAATTCTTCCTGAGCAGCCAACTTTAGAAGCCCCATACAAGCTTATGTAAGCTCCACTTAGGTAGCTAATTAGTTTTTTAGGATATTTATGCTATGGAATTTAGTTGTTTGTGCTTGGTTAGGAACCTTAAGCTTGTTCACTACCTTACTTTTTAGCTTGAAAACTGTCCTCCGCCCCTTTTTGAATCTGTCCTGAGCCTGCAGTCCCCAACAAGCCTTTTTGCAGGTTCATTTGAAGCACCAAATTAGCTTAACTTTAGCTTACTTTCAATTTTTAAGGTCTTTGTTATATGAACTTTTACTATGTTAGGTGTTTAGATCCTTTAGAGCTCAATAAAGAGCTTAATTTTAAGCTCAAACAAGCCCATGTATGCCTGTTCTACTGCAAGTAACAGTAGCCTAGGACCTCTTTCTTTTTAGCTTATTAGAGTTAAGATTTAGCTTATTTAGGTTTAATCTACTGCTTTTTAGTGAATTAGATTAGTATGCATTAGGTTAAGCTTTTTATAAGCTTGTTCTAGCCTATTTTAGCTTTTAGGTGCCCTTAGTTAGTCCTAATCCCAAACAGATCTCAAGCTTTTCTTCCATCTCTAACAGCTTATTACCCTTTTTGTTTGTTCATTTTCTTGTCTTTAGCTTATTGTAGTTTTGTAAATCATGCTTGAGCTTATTTTCTGCTTCTTCATTGCTTATTTGTGCTCACAAGATTGTATAAGGGGTGTTTGTTTGAAACTGCTTATTTGTTGGTATATACTGTTATTTATGTGAATGTTTATATATATATATATATATATATATATATATATATATATATATATAGGGTGGCGTTATTGTGGTATACACTTTTAAAATAGATACAATAGGCACAAATATGGACCGTTAGATGTATCTATGATGATCTCATGTGATGAAAACTAGATCAATGGCATATTTGTAATAAAGTTAAAAACTAATGGCATGGTGATTCATCTAAAAATAAACGGACGTAGTCTTTATTTGACTTATAAAACGTGAGTAACTAAAAAATCGGTTCTTGACATCCTTTCATTCTCTTTTCTTAACGTACATCCATATATTTTATAGATAGAAAGATTCTTTATTACTAAACTTATTATATATATTTTTTTTCATGATCATCCATCCTATGTATTTTAATACTTTTTTCTATAAGTTTGATACACATTTGTTTGTCATACTTGCGTCGTCTCACATATCAATAATCTTTACGTTTTAGATTACTATTTTTCTGACACATTATTTTTCATGACACACTAAATTTTTTGATAAATACACAATTACACACAAATTTTTTTTGACAAATTTGTAGTGTCGACATTGAATTTGATGATACATATATAGTGACACGCCAATTTTTTTTACACATTTGTTGTGTCACGCTAAATTCCTAATACCTATATAATGACACATTAAAATTTTAGTACAATTGTAATGACACACTATAAAATTTTAGTAGTATATTTGTAGTGACACACTATGTTTATCACACTAATTTTCTTGATACATTTGTTAAGGCATACTAGTTTTTACGACACATATTTTGAGACAAACTATGTTTTTTGACACACTTTGTTTCATAATACATTTTTGTGACACACTAAGGGCCCGTTTGGTTTGTAGATAGGTTTGGATTAAAATTAGGATTTGCTTTTGGATTAGGATTTGGTTTTGGGTTAAAAGAAAAAGTTGGAGAGAGAAAATATATAATAATGTATTATTTTATTTGTTATATAAGATATATATTTAACTTTATTAATTTTATATATAATCAAATAGTTAAAAAATATGAATGAATGGTCAAGCTACAATTTGGGCCCATAAATTTAATAAAGATTGGTAAATACCGGCCACTTGCCTAGGATTTGTGTAATCCTTCATATATGGTCATCAACGCCAAATATAAAATATTGGCTTCAAACCAAACATGTCATTTTGTCTTTAATCCCTATCCCAAAAGAGACGGACACATACCAAACGGGCCCTTAAGTTTTTATCAATTTTTTGTAACACAATAAGTCTTTTGATATATTTGTAGTGACACATTAATTGTTAACACACTTTTATTGGCAAACTAAGTTTGTGATACAATTATTTGCATGAAACATTTGTAGAGACACACTAACTTTTTGAATCCGTAGATTTGAAATGTTGCCCAGATTCCAAGCGACGGCTTGAAAAAACTGTACACAACTGCTACCAAACTGGTACACAACTAGTAAAAAAAACTTGGGTTTTATTGTATTTCATAACCAAAAAAATTAACTAGTATACAAACAGTAACAATATGCACATTCGCAACTGAGACATGAACTATGAATCAACATGATACGCACCTGCTAAAGCCCATCGCCACAACTATGAACCATTTTGACACTTTTTTAGAAAATAATATTAATTGATACAAAAGCATTCACACCCTAAAAACAATTATATTCACACCCTAAAACCAAAAATATTAAATGTTCAAATCTAAACATATATGTAGCGTGCAGCGCCTTGGTTTCATCATCTATAACAAAAACCGAATCTGTCTTCGTACTCCTACAAGACGAAAATGAAAACCGAATCTGTTCAAATCGTCGTGATCACTAGGTGTGTTTCCCACCCATATAATAGTTATGGTTACAAGTCATACACTATAAAACATTATGGCTTGTGTTTCGGTGGTTGCAACGATGGCAGTACGCAAAAAACGCTCAAATCACCAACTTAAAAAACTTAATATGATACATAATTTTAGGATGAGTGATGCATCATTTATAAACAGCAACTGATACGTCAAAATTAGAAAATAAGACTAGCCTATATGTTATACTCACACCCTAAAATCTAGAAAATAAACCGAAGAACAAAATACCAAAAACTCGGACATACAAAAAATGTAGCAGCGGCGTGGGTTTCAACTCCTTTAACCAAAACCGAATCCGACATCGTACACCCGTAAGACAACGATGGCATAAGTTGCAGTCCGGCTTGAAAGAAATTAGAAATGGCCTGTGGCCGCGGTGACTCGTGTCAAAACGGGAACCAGAAAGTCGTCGCCAAAGACACCGATAATGGTTGTCTGATGAATTTGAAAAACATGCGGCACTGTTTGATGAATCTGTGATTTTTTGGGAGAGAATTAGTTGTTGCAATTGTATTTTGTTTTAAGAATCAGAGTATACACTAAAGATTAAGATCTTGAAATTGAATGAAAGATATGGAATTTGTTGAGATATTCAAAATAAAATTCGATTATTAGTGTTTTTAATGAGAGAGGATCAAAGAAGTTGCTTAGTTCTTGAAATTTGTTGTTGCATGAGAGAGAATAGGGAATACCTTCAGGCTTCAGTGATAAAGATGTGGAATACGTTTGGTGAATGTGTGGTTAATATTGTGAAGATGAATGATTGGTGAATGAATAACGAATTACAGTTAAGAAAAATGAATAACGAATTAGTTTGGTGATGATGAATGTCTGGTGAATGAATACGTTTAGCAGTTTGGTGGAGCAAACGTATTTGTTAGCGGCTAATAATATGGATTGAATTTAAATATGAGATTATGTAAAATGTGAAGATTACTATAATAACCTTAAACAAATATAAATTTGTTTACATTTTCTTTTATAAGAAAAAGACACTTGCTTCATTCTTATTGGTTCCTATTGTACAACACTTTAAAGTGTTCACCACTTGAACATATATATATATATATATGATTTGCGTTCATGTGGTGACCGGCTTTAAAGTAAAAACAATAGGAACCAACCAGATTTAGCCAAGTGTCCTTTTCATTTAAAAGATAATGTAAATTATTATTAATGTATCCAGAGGTATTATAGTAATCTTAGTATTTACATTATCAAATTCTTTGAAAGATAATCCCACATTGCTAGCAAATGATTCCTAATAATCTGTTATACACAGTACGTTACATTTCAGTTATATCCCAAATTAACCATTTAATACCCATAAAATGAGTCCATGCAACTATGCAGGGTAAGCGTATGATTTCTTTGTGTTTGTTTTTTTGTGTCCTTCATAATTTACAGTTTAACATCGCATTAAGTTATCACGATTGTTAAACATACCCAGGTGAATTTGTTATAAAACAGATTATGTATTTGGGTTCTTATGTTTCGCTTGTTTATGTTCGCTTCTTGGCCTCATTTTGACAGATGAATGATGGGTTTTTCTTTTAACATCTTTGATGTCTTGTTGAGAAAAAAAATACAATCTTTGAAGATGGAATAGTGATTTGGTTGTTGTTGTGATGGGTTGTTGAAGTTAGTTTTGGTGTGTCGACTCCGAAGTATTCGGGTTTCAATTTCAATCTTTCTGTTATGTAACTTTGGCCGTTGTAATCAATGAATTGAGGTGATTGTGTACTCAACTTTTTTGCATGGTTGTTAAGGTGTTACATGACGTAACAAAAAGGAACTAAACACAGCTCCTAATTATTATTAATGTTATTACTTGTGTTTCAAAGTCTTATTTATGTGTAAATGGTACTAGTAGAAAACAACCCAATATTTGTTTGATGTGTATTTTTTTATCAACTATATATGTGTTAGTAAAAGTTAGTCCAATGTTTCTGCTAAATATGTCAACGTTAAAAATCAAGTGTGTCATAAACAACTTAGATTGTCAATAAAAAATTGTTAGAAAAATAACGTGTCATCACTAGTATGTCACAAAACAAATGTGTCATAAAAGTTAACGTGTCACTAAAAAAGTATTGGTAAACTAAGTTTGTCATAAGACTTAATTTGTTAATAAAAATGTATCATAAAAATTTGTGTTACAACAAACGTATCAAAACATTTTAGTGTGTCACTATATATTAAAATTTTCTAGTATGTCACTAAAAGTATACTATACTTTAAATGTATCATAAAAGAAGTATAAAAAAATTAATGTATCACAAAATATAATAAAGATAAATCAATTTTATAACAATAAAGATAAAATACTAGACGTGTATCACAAATTAGTAAAAGTGTATTAAATTATCATTTACTCCTCTTGACGTCAACCTTGAAGCTTGCTTTTGAAATTGGTAAAGAATGCCATTAAGTTTTACGTTTATTACAATAATGCCATTTAATTAACTAGACTAAATCAAATCAATCAAGATATTTTTAACGGTCTAGATCGGTTCTTATTGTTTTTATTTTAAGAATGGTCACCCATGAACAGCGACCATTATATATATATATATATATATATATATATATATATATATATATAGTAGTGTTATTGTGATGTACACTTTAAAGTAGACTATAATAGGAACATTTGTGGACCATTGGATTAATCATTTATGATGAGATCTAAACTTAATTGAATAGGTGGCATAGTTGTAATTACATGGAAAATGGATGGTTTTTGTATACATTAAAAATCAGATTGTCAACTCATTTCAAGTGCATTAACGTCACTTATTTATATTACGTTTATATTACTTTAATTTACTAGTAAACTTTTTTTCCATATTACTTTCTTTTCAAACGTTTGAATATTCTAATATTCAGCTATAGCATAGTTAATAATGACACACTAAAATTTTAGTACATTTTTAGTGACACACTATCAAATTTTAATACATTTTTAGTGACACATTATGTTTATCGCACAAATTTTTTTGAAATGTTTGTAATGACACACTAATTTTTGTGACACGTTTTTAATGACAAATTTAGTCTTTCGACACTCTTAGTTTTATGATATATGTATAGTGACGCAATAAGTTTCTTGACACATTTTTCTATGACACACTAGGTTTCATGAAACGCCGTATATTTGTAGTAACACACTAAGTTTTTCGACACACTTTTTGTGACACGCTTAGTTTTATGATACGTGACTCACTTAGTTTCATGATACATTTATAGTGACACGCTAAGTTTTTTGACACGTATTTGTTTATGACACACTAGATTTCATGATACTTCGTATATTTGTAGTAACACATTAAGTTTTTCAACACATTTTTTATGCCACACTTAATTTCATGATACATTTATAGTAACCGACTTACTTATCTCGTATGCAGAATCTTCACCATCTAATACACACGTACACAATGATATAAACAAAAACACAAACCACATCATTTCGATACATTATCCGATACATAATTAAAAATAAAAAGATTTAAACATAAACTCATGCACAACTTCTATCGAACTAAACACTCATCCAACTGATGCTCAATCTTTTTTAACAAATTTACATGACAAGATATGATCACCTGTTAATTTATTTTTTAAAAACACTATATTAATAAAAAAAAATATATATATACGTACAATAAATAATAATAAAGAAACATTAAAAAAAAAGGATAAGAACATAGTATACTGGTATGTATCATTCAAGACCACCAGTTCTTCTTATCAGTAACCATAAACAAATCAAAAAATCAATATTACATAAAAAAGAAAATTAACATAGATCTTGATCAGATAATCCATCTTTGTGACCTTGGAAAACATAGATCTAGATTCCGACAAAACAAAAAGTTGCGTTAAATCAGATTTGAAACCCACAAAAACCGTGATGGCAGCGTTAAAGTCCACAAAAACCGTGAGATCTTGGTCCGTTTTGATAGAAAGAAAAACCTTGAGATCGATATCTTATGTGATTTTGCATAAAAATTCCGGTAACAAAGATTTGAAACCCAACCATGAATTCCGACACATGGTGGCGGGATCGGAAACCGAAACCGTCGGCCACAAGAGAAATCTGGAAAAAAAAAGGTGGCACTAGATTTATTTAAATTGTAAATCATGAGAACTCATTATATATTGTTAACAGAATTCGTCTTCATCATAGATGATGAAAGACTCATTGGAAGGTTGTGTGTTTTTTCCAATTAGAGAGAGATATATTTTTATCTAATATATGTAAAGTGAATGGCGGTTTAGAATTAAAGCTAAAAGATAGGATGAAACAAAATGTCAATAATACCCTTACTTGTTCATTAGTGATTTTAATCTTATCTAAGTAGCAAATTTCCACTTGTCTCAACCTCATTGGTTCCTATTATATTCCATTTTAAAGTGTATACCATATGAACATAAATCTATATATATATATATATATATATATATATATATATATATATATATAGATTGGATCATTTAAAAAGTTGATCTCAAGAGAAAAGTGAGAGAAATGATCTCAACCGTTAGATCACCCCCTCTTCCCCTCCTTTTTTTCACACCAAACTACAGGGACCTTATTGTATTTTCCTTCATTCTTTAAGGGAATATTTTGTAAATTCGCACCTTTCATATATAATACCTATTTTTTTTTATTTTTTCCTTTTTCTTCTTTCTCTAGATACAAGACCTGAACTTTTTTCTCTTATTTCCAGATTCACGTAGTTCATGAAATCACGACCATGAAGATTCACGAAATCATCTCATCACAAAGTCATATCGTGGAATCAGATTCAATAATGTATGTAACTGATTTCGTGTTATCAGATTCCATATCATTTCATCATAATTTATCAAATTGAAGATCAAATTAAGGTATTGTCTGAACTTGATTATAGATTTGTTATTTTTGCTAATTAAAATTAATCATAAAGCTTATATATTGATTGTTTGAGTTAGGTTTTTACTTTTATGCAATTTGATTTGTTAAACACTATCTTTGTTTATAGAGGTAACGATGTTAAGAGTTTATTGACATCATTAATTGTATAGAATAGCTATTTTGAAACGAATTTGAAAATAAATACACGGAAAACATGTTTACATAAGACTGCACACCAAGTGTTTGATAAAATGTCTGAATGGAATTTTATAACTGCGATGCACTAATTTTACATTGTGATGCCCTAATTCTTGTGAATATATTCTAGTTACACTGGATGCCTTAATTAATTTAGGCAAGAGGATTTTAGATTTTGATGAACACACTCGCTAAGACAATTGTATGGACATCAAGTTTGTTGCTACTGTATGTATCACCATGTCATCATACAATGTGCTACGAATGCTAGGTTACAAGGTTCAAGAGAAAATTGAAAGTTGTTTGTCCGAGTAAGTCAAGTCAAATAAGGACACATGATATGGAATAGCGTTCTTTGACAAATTTGACCTTTTTCAAACAACTTATTTAAATCGGATCTTGACTTAGTTGAAATAGGTTTCCAATTCACACTTGTTCCAAAGGTCAGAGTGCTTGTTAATCAACTAAAAGGTGTTGCCCCAGCTATACGTAATTCAATATCATATATGAGTGAGGAAGTGAATAGCATCTCCACCAATCTTCCTCAAGTGACAAATTACCATGGAGGATCTACCTCACTTGTACGACAAAGCACCAGAATGACTATGGTAGTTGCATTGTACCTTATTTGCTTTTTTGTTTATGATGATTAGCAAATATTTTAAATGCCCGTTCAAGTACTAAACTACATATTTGATGTATGAGTATCAGAAGTCAAATCAAGACACATCTGGTAGAGCTTCGTTTGATTTATGTCTGAAATTCATTCACTTGACCAAACGGGTGCACTAAAATGACTCAAATAGATGCACTTAAGTTCATCAAACAGGTGCACTAAGTTTGTTGGCTTTTTTGGAAATAATGCTGCTCATATGATTACAACTGCTCAAGTGAATAAAAGAAAAAAATGCTCTAATTATTTATCACAAATGCATATAGTTTACTGATCTTCTACTTGTATGTTTGACAGTGTCTGGAGTGGATGTTAAAGTGCATATCCTACTACCGAACAACATGGAACATTCATACATAAAAGTTACCCCAATTTTGAAACTAGCGCAAAGGCATTGGTTTTGAATAAGGGTAATAGGATAAGTAAATAATACCATTTACATCTTTTGTTGTAAACTCCCTATAGTAAAGAAGGTATAAAATCTGTATGGATCTTGTATATATTAGTATCGTGTTCAGAACTATGAATTGACTTCAGATTCAAGATTTCATTATAATAAAGTTCCATATTCTGTATTTGTAATTTTAATATAAATATGTTTCTTTATCACACTCATTGCTTTGGAATGTTGTTATCAGTTGATGATGTAACAGTTGGTATCTCCTTAGAGTCTTTCTTTGAAGGCTCGTCAACTTGAATCTTTGCTTGGTCGTTAACCGTGTTTTTCTTATTATTGTTTGGAGCCGACTTATCGTCAATTTCATGAACTTAAAAGTATTGCACTTTTTTTAATACAAACGGATGAACTAATTATATCAAATGGATGCACTAAAGTTACTCAAATAGATTCACTAAAATGCCTCAAACAAATGCACTAAAGTAATATATGAGAATCAACACATCCATTAATGTAAACAATAAAAGAATGCATTGAGTGTAATGGAGATGAAGGGATAAAGCTGTATATTAAAAATAATATATTTCTTGTGCGAATAGGAGTAAAAAATATCAACCGAAAAATATAGTTGAACAAAAAATGTCAATAAACATACAAATAAATAAGTAGTCATGTTATGAACGAATTAATCTTATTATAAACTTAACTTGACAATCAGAATACAAGAGATACATTTTTCATTGACGAGTGATGCTACAATAAGAATACAACATCTCCTAAGATATAGTAAGCTAAACAAAAACTGTCAAATAATATTTTTACAAGCTAAGCAATGACTATCTTCAAATTCTTGCAAATTCTGAAACATCCAGAGAAGCCTCTCAAACCATTTACCGTTCGATGCCTATAAAGTCATCACCTTGTAATAAATCATCATCATTCAACCAAGAAGAAATGTCATATTCTCGTCCGACAAAATCATCTTGGTCACTAAATTCATCCATTCCAGGAAGTTGCAGATGGGGACATGTCAAATGTATATTTCTAAATAGAACCTGAATTAGTTGAAAAATCATTATGAGTTGAACAATCATTATGTAATATTTCATACAGATGCCTTATTTTTTTAATACATATGCCCTAAAATGTACACAAATTACTATATTGCCAAAAACCGCTTAATAATCATCATGCAATATTTCATATAGATGCATTATTTTTCTATACTGATGCACTAAAATTGTGTAGAAATTATTATATTGCCAAACACCCCAATGTTTACTACATTCTTTGAATAATCCTTATGCAATATTAAACAATTGTAACGTATAATGTTGATGCACTAATGTATAACGTAGATGCAATAAGATATTACCCTTTGTCAGTCTTGATGTGAGTCCACCAATGCCCATTGTTAAAGAGTATAACGTGAGCATTATATTCTTAGTATCTAACTCCCTTTTAATAACGTAATTAAAAAGAAAATAACTTGTCAAGATACCTCAAGAACATTTGTAACTTAAGTTGAGCTTAACGGAAGTCGATTGAAATCCATTCAAATTTAAATCTCATCAATGGAACACTTGTGTCCTTAACACAGTGTATACTCGGCACCTATACACTATTTGCAAGCATGTTGTGTAGACCTATGAAAAAAATCCTCCTGCATAACGTAAAATAATAATTGTTATCAAAATGTTGCATTTCCATGTTTTCTTTCCTAAGTGTATGCCAATAAATGAATTAAACAGATGAGATGACAAGTCACTGTCAAGATGGCGAACCACGGACCAACACAAAGAACATCAATGTCGATTCGTGCATTATATACCTATACAAGTTTTGAAGAAAAAATAGAGCCAAATAAAATCTTGCTACAGCCAAAAATGAAAAAATAAGTAACATAAACAGAAACTTACGCCAAGACCATAAGATCCATATGTCAATATAGTTGTTGAGGCAGTCTATTGAACCTACCACTTTTTATAACTCTATAAAGATTTAAAACTATTGCAATACCTTTAACTCTCTATTGTTAAGCTCTTTAATGGCGGCAATAGAAGCCAAATCTTGAAACATAAAGGTCACGAAAGCATAGCCTTTATTCTCAGTTAAATAACATTAATATACATATATAGCAACATAATTTTCTATAAAATATAAAGAGAGGGAGAGGGGGAGAGAGAGAAAGAGAAGGTTACCTTGGTGACTTCTCCAATAGATTCACCAAACTCTTTCAGAACATATTCAAATGCATCAAGAGGAATTACACCAAGCATACAAACAGCGCCAAGTATTTCCAATGACGCACTAAACATACAAATGGATGCCCTACTATGACAACCGATGCATTAAACATACAAACGAATACACTATAAAATACACGATGCCTTAATATCTTTGACGATGCACTAATCATACTCACAGATGCCCTAATATGTTTATAGACGCACTAAACATACAAGTATATCTTTGAAGTATTTCCATGATGTACTAAACATACAAATGGATGCCCTACTATGACCAACGGTGCACTAAACATACACACTAATACCTTAATATGGCTAATGATTCACTAATATTACTCACTAATGCAATCATACTCGCTGATGCTCTAAGATGTTCACTGATACAGTAATCATACTTATTGATACCCTAATATGTCCATTGGTGTACTAAATATACAAATAGATGCCCAAGTATTTCCAATAATGCACTAAACATACAATAGATGCTGAAGTATTTCCAGCAACCACAACCACATATGCAATAATACAATCTGATGCCCTAACTTGTAATTTTGATTATGCAAATATACACACAGATGCCCTCAGATGTCATATAATTCAATATTAAGCTCATATACTGAAAATTAGTGCATCACAGCTTTAAAATCTTATTCAGACATTTTATCAAACATATGGTGTGCAACTTTAATAAACACATTTTATATGAATTTTTCACAAATTTGTTCCAAATCTTGTATAAAACATGATGATATGATTATAAACTTTCAAAAACCTTAAAAGTCATTACATCATAGTTAAAACTTCTGATTTTGTGCACTTAAAAGTTACCTAATTAAAACTTATTCTAATTGTAAATTGATAATTATACTCAATTATATTATGTTTAAATCAATAATATGAACCAGAAACATTAAGTTAAACAAATGAATGGGAAGATTAATTCGTAAAAAAAACAAGCATGATTGAGAATTGATGGTATGATGTTGTGGTGGAGGAATGGTGTTGATACCAAGGCGCAGTGGTGCGATGTTGAATGGCTGGCGGTCTTGGGTGGCGTGGCGGTGGCGATGGAGATGGTGATGAGAGGAATCACGAATGCGTGTTTAAACTAATTACTTTGTGTTTCCATCGATGGTTACAAGCTAATCCATATATGTTTGCCTTTTTTCAAAATTTATCCTGAAGTTTGAGATGTTTGCAAAATCTACCCTGTAACTTTTTTTCTCACTTTTCTATCTAATTACACTTTTCTCTAGAACCGGACTCTATATATATATATGTTTCTTCACTAATTTCTATGTTCTTGTACTAAATGCACTGATGGCGAGATGTTGTAGCTAGGTCTCCACGGTGGCGATGGAGGTAATTCGCCACCTGCGTGGTCCCTCGAGGAGGATAGGCACCAACCACTGCCGGTAGTAAGAATTTCTGAATTATTTTTAACTAAACTGTATTTGATTGCTTGTTATTTTAAATTGATAACTTGTTATTTTATGTCATCATCACTTGAATTTGATTACTTGTAGGCTCTAAATCCAAAGCTACCGACCCCAACGCCAAAATTCGGAAAGGCGGTAAGGTGGTGCGTGGTCCCACAAAGAACACGGCACTCAAGGCGAAGGTGGCACAGGATCTTCGTTCGGTGTCGATCGATTTCCGGGTCAACCAGGAGGGCTTTTATACACATGGGCCGTCGTCACTTTCGCTGGGTTCTCCAACTATGTTGGGGAGCTGATTCACGGGACTAGATTCCCATGTTTTAGATTCATGGGCTAAGGTTCCAAAGCGGCCAAGGCCCACATCCATGACCAAATACACGTAAAGTTTTTAATTATTGTGTTTATTTATTCAAACTTGTTTGTTTATTTAAATTTGTATATTTGTTTTATTTATATTTTATTGCAACACTACTTTGATCTCGACCCACACATTTGGCCCGAATGGAGACAAGATTGTCGACGATAAAGTCGAGTTTTATCTCCAAAAGCGATACGATGTCAACAAATATAGATTCAAAAAAGATCACTTTACAAAGAAAGGTGGGGTGGAGAAGGTTGAGGAGATCAAAAGACGGTCAGTCCAAATAACAAGACGCAAGAGGATTGGGATGAGTTGGTAAATTTCTGGATCGACACTTTATAATAATAATAATTATCATTATCATCATTATTATTATTATTATTATTATTATTATTATTATTATTATTATTATTATTATTATTATTATTATTATTATTATTATTATTATTATAATAACTATATTTTTAGTAGGGTTTGTTTTGCTATTGCTAGAGGAGTGGGGGCCTAGTTAGTTTCTCGGCTCCCCACTAATTTCTTGTAATTTCCTTTGATTTTCTAATGAAGTGATGTTTCTATAATAATAATAATAATAATAATAATAATAATAATAATAATAATAATAATAATAATAATAATAATAATAATAATATTTCATTTATATAATAGTTTTTATAATTTAAAATACGCATGTTAAGTTTTAGACAAACCCAGAAGAAGATATCGAGTCAACCGACAAAACCGCCTGGCGAACACGAGTTCGAGCCTTCATGGATCTCGTTCGTTAGCTGCTATATGCCATAACTTTGTAAGAAACTATTTAATCATTTTATTTATATATATACATGGTGTTGGGTGTGTTGTTATTGATTTTATTTCTAAAGAGTTGGCTTGACACCGGTGCGGTTCTTGAAGACTTGATAGAGCTATACTATCGGAACCATATGAGGGGCGATGTCTTTGAGTCCCCGTTATCGAGGCCGATATGTAAGTATAATTTATTTTCAAAGTCACCCACTTTGATGAAATATAATGCATCACGACTTATATATTACTTTTCTTGTTTTTTTTTGTAACTAAATGAGAACCAAATGATACGGGATGGGGAAGAGAGCACCTCGATGGGACCCACATGACGACCGCGAGATTCTCCGCCACGTGGTGGTGGTGCGCGATGCGGTCATGTTCTGGTGTGGTCAAGTCTTACCGGCGGTGAAGTGAAGAAGACCTTTAGCGCCTCCCGAGCTCGTGATGAAGCCAGCGTGTCCTCACTTCAAGAAACAGTGCAGAAACAAACCGAGGAGTTGGCTACACAGAGGACTCAGATGGATCTTGTTAGTGCAAATATCACGATATTTAATCTATACAGTCTCGTTTGTTTTAATTGATGACAAACATGTAACTTGTAATACATAACATAAAATGTACAAGTTACTTGTAATCACATTTTGTCTCAACATACATTCAACACCTCTCGATGTCTCAAGTCCTCATATGTTACAACACAGGTTCGTACGTGTTTGTTATGTGGTATTATGATCAAACCCATTAACAAATCATTTGGAATGTTTAAATTACGCTTAGAGTCAATAAGTATTTTAATAGGTTAACCATTCTATTTCGAACTTCATTTTACATTATGCATTCACAAGTATTTTATATAAATATATCTTTTGTAAAATGTATAACAAATATATATACTTTTATTTGTACAAGTAAACTAACTATAATATTCATACAAGTACTCAAGTTTACTTACACTTGAAAAAATATATTTTATTTTGACAAGCACTTAACTAAATATTTTATTTTACAAAAGGTTACTTACATTTTATTTACAAGTAACTTACCTTTTTAAATAGGTATATACATTTGTTTAAATGTATTTTTTATAAAAAAGGAAAACATTTTTTTATTACTTCATGCATAGTGTCATCTAAATCTTTAAAAGATTTTGGAAGATATTCTAAGATATCAAATCTAATAAAATATTATTTTTTAGATTACATATTTGGCTATAAATAGAGCTCATTGTCTTCTCATTTTCTCATCCCTTCCAACACACATTCTCTCTATCTTTCTTTCATCTTTTAGATCTATAGATAACCATGTAGTAACATACATTAATCACCCTCATCATCACATGATCATAATGCTTCTAACATTCATCTTTGTTGTAAGCATATTTTACATTTTGATCAACCAAGAAAAGCTTGGAGATCTAGCCTTCCTCATTCACCAAAGCATATCAACATATGAAGATTCAAGATCTCTTGATATCCTCATTGATTGAATACTTCTTATTTAAGAAGATCATTTAGATTAGTCATTTATATCCATTAGACATTTATGTCATGGATCATCATTGTAAACATTATTGCATCATCACAACACTTTCACCAAACTAGATTAGATGGGTTATGTGTTTGTACCATAAAACACAAGGTTTGTTATGTTGGGCCATAAAACATAACGGGAGTGGTTGTACCCGGAAAGAACTCGACATCTAGCTTAGTGTGGAAATATTGTATAGGCGACGTTAGGTTGGTTCTACCTCGAACTAGAACCCGTTATTTAGCTTTCTACCGAGAAAAAAGTGTAGCGACAATTGTAAGGTTTTCTCGCCAAGAAGGGAGCTTGTTGATTTAGTGAAGTAACTCTCGAGTTGGGTACTCGAGGAGTGGAGTAGGGCTGAGAGGAGATCCGTGCCGAGACCACTATAAATCCTCGTGTTCGGTTTGCACTTTCCTTTCTTTATCTCTTTACTTTTATAATTGCTTGTGATGTGGTTTGATGTTGATGCTTATGTGACAACTGGTTTACTATGCTTTGTCACAAACAATAATTGGTACTTTCATATGAAAATGCTTCATGGCGATTTGATACAAAAGATCTAACGTTTTTAAAGCGGTAGCGTATTCACCCCACATGCGTTTCACAATGGTACCAGAGCCTCATAGCTCTTATTTTCAAAACAAATGGTTTTTAAAATAGAGCACGATCCATGTATCAAATTACCATTGAAGCGAAATATGATATGAAAAATGTTTTGCTAATTATACTTAGAAATTTTGTTGGTAAATGTTTAGATAAGTCACATTAGTAAAAATAATAAACAAAATATGTGTATTATATTTTTCTATCAAATCTAGTAAGTCCTACACTTTTTCGCCATGAGTAAGTACATTTTTCAACTTTACGTAGAAGACCACGTTAGGCGGAACCAAAAAGGGTTCCTCCCACTTAAATTTTGGTTCCTTGATGCACTTACGGTATGCGGTTTTGGCCAACTTCAAAAAAATTATAACTAATTAACATGTAAGTTAAGTAGGAGTCGAGCCACCTATCATTTTAAAGGGAATTGAGTCTACTTTCATTTAAAACTACTCTCATGACCTGAGTCTAAATTTAAATAAGTAAAATAGACCAAATACTACAAGTATGTCCAAGATATTAAGTTTCGCTTTAACATAAAAACTCAAAATTTTGAGTCAAGCAATTTAAGTTGGTATTCTTAGAACATTGATATAACTTATTTTGAAACTAAATAATTTGATAATATATTTAAAGAAAACTAATCAAGCTTGGTAACATCATCACATTTAAACTGTAAATGACTAAAAGTGTTTTTCTTTTTATGTTATGCTAAATGACCACTTGTTTATGTTGTTTGCATATATGTTGCTTAATTATTTACAAATTGTTGTTTACACTTGTTTGCTTGTATAATATACGTGTCAATCTTGCCATGTCATTTATTCGCTTGTTTTTCGATTTCTAGTTTATGCACAATAGGACATTTGCTAGATTTTGTGCACTAAGTTGGAAAATTGTTTTACCATCGCTTATAGACTTAGATCACTTCCTTTTCATAGGTTATACTAACATCTTGCATAACTTATGAAATGTCATAACTCACTTTGCAATGAGTACTAAGTAAATTAGTCAAGTACTTTGAAAAATGAAGGTTTTAAGGAGTGTTTGGTACAAGAACAAAAACAATGACGTATGATGTATTTAATATATGTTCACTTTCTAGAATGATAACTAAACTTTAAATAATCATGTGAACTAACTTTGTCGTGCAGGGGGATAACATTTTGATGTTATCAAACTTTCACCGTTTTCACTATTTAGTGAAAATCACTAGCCCTTACTTGAAATACATGCTCCCAGTGTGTTTATATGTGTGTTATTGCTTGTTCCTAACTAGAAATAATTATTTACATATGTTTTAAGAAAATTTCGTGATTCGAAAGTCCACGGCGCTAAAAAACGCGTCTATAAACATTTCAAGACGCGGACGGATTGCCTAACGGACCCAAAAATTGGTTCCGCCCTGCTATAAATTTTAAGTGCCATATTTGTATCTTGTCGGACCGGACCGGAACCATAAATCGGTTTCGGTCAAGTAAATCTTTGGTGCAAAGTAAGCCATCAGAGTAAGTTTGTCAATTTTACTAAATCCGCAATCTAATTTACCAAATTTTGTTTCTCAGTGGTAGTTGTTACTGCTTTTCATTTATATTAGGACTAGTTTAACTTACCTAGACAAATAGGATATTCATTCCCAAAAACTCAAAATTCATTAAAATCCCAAGGAACCCTTCCTCTAAAGGAGTAAATTTGTTCCTTTCAATCCGTGTAGATGTCCGACTTCTAAGATTTTACATTTATTGAAGTTCATTTACTGCATATCTTTCATATCTCACTCAACACATCCTCAATGAATTGACTTAGGATGTTTGACATGCTCTTAAACACTTCCATCTCATTAGAAGCCACCATCTTTGTATGGATTAACATCAAATCGAACATTTTTCTCCATGAATCCTTAGTTCCATAAATTAACACATTTAGGATAGCCATTTTCACACCTTCACTATTACTTCTCCTTAATCATAGCATTTCTTAAAGCAAAAGTCAAATGACTAAAACCTCATCATCTTCAAACAAGCCACTTAATAAAACCGCTAGGATTAACATTCGACTACGCTTTCACAACTTGAACTTTTGAACTTTCTAAACTTAAGTATTCCAACTCACCACCTAAATCACCCACCATTATGACTACT
>OU343223.1:131399673-131427144 GCA_910596185.1 Chrysanthemum makinoi | reverse complement strand
CCCTAAATAACTATCAAAACCAAAACGTCATTACATCATGAAGATGACATAAAACGAACACCTCAACAATCACCACAGAATATTCAGTGAGCAAACCTAACAAAGATTTTTTAAGTAGCACGTTATCAGTTGAAGAAGACACCAAACTAATTAACACCTTGTATATATTCACCAAAAGCCATGCATGGTGCTTTGATCAACTTTCTGTTTATAGATCATAGTTCTGATTTCGAAAGACTTTGACATGAAGACCTTTCCTATCCTCACTCTTCTTGTGCTTGTCCTTGTTCTTACATCTATGGTCGAAGGTAAACTGTTTAACAGCTTTCGTTATATATGTGTATGAGTTTGTTTAATATGCATGCTTTATTTGCGTATAGATAGCAAGGCTACGATCGTGGAGAACTCAAAGGGAACCTGTGTCACTGGCGATAAAGATAAAATAGGTTCTTTCTGTTGCATAGTCGATCGCAAAATTGTCAGTTGTTGGCCTAAGTTGACAGTTTGTTATGAAGAGTGCAAAATGTAAATAAGTACCATATTTTATGTTAATCAAGTTGTCTCTTGGTATAAAATGATCTTTACACAGATCTAAGTTGTAATATTTATGACATAATTATTCAAATTGGTAAAGACTTGCGCTATGCAGTACTGAGTATCGATCGCCATTGAATTCTCGCGTTATGTAACAAGTTATTAAGTCGCCCTAACTAAACTATTTTAAGCTTTAGAGCAAAGAATCTAGACTGTTGGAAATACCTTTATAGTAATTTACATACACATTCTAACAATCATATACCAAAACAATTTGACAACACTTGGGGGCTTTCAAACTTAACCGAGCATGGTGCTAAGCGAGATTGCTTGCCATTAAAGAAAAATGGGCAAGCATACATCCTACTTCAATTCATTCCTTGTCCTTACCCTTTGCTAATCCACTAGCAACTACAAAAGAAAAACAATATAAACATTTAGCAAAAATGCTTAGTAAGTAATGGTATAACAAGCTACACCTTTCGTGGAATAACAAGCTAAACAGTGCACAATATAAATTGTGCTATACACCATAGCTAGTCTTTCAACTAGCTAAGCTAATGATATAGGGGCATTTATCTCACGCCAACATAAACGGCCTAAACACGATCAACTCAAATGGTTGAACCTTATCCCATAGTTAGCCCATCTAACTAAGTTATACCTAGTAATGGATCCAAAATCCGCTAACGCACCCTATATCCTATCATTCATCATTACCATGTAGCAAATATGATAAAGCTAACAAATACAAACCATTACCATATATGAAAATATGATAAAGCTACAACTATGATATAACCAAATACTTTCCTCAAACCGCAACTACTTATAACAAAACACCAATCTTTAACTCTTCCTTCCTATATTATCATCATTTGATATGTAGCATACAAACATTAACATTATACAACTAGGGTTCATTCATAAGTTCATCTATACCAAGGTGTTTCTAAACCTATAAACCATCATCAATTGTTACCTATTAACAAAACTCCCTAATTTCTCAATTAGGGCAAGTATTATAATTTATCACAATTAATCATAGGGACTTCATCCCTCAACTCATTACCACACTAATTTCATATCAAAATACAATTACCCAACATCATCAAATCATAACTCATGAACCCTAATTGTTAAGATATAAAATCACTAGCAAAGATCCACTCCAATTTTCTGGAATTAGTTTGGGTTTGTGGCAAAAGTAGTCCCTCAAGCTCTATTTTTAAGGTATTAATCACTTTTAACTTTCAACACTTACACTTAACTTACTTAACTCATAATCAAGAGTAACCAAGGTCACAAAAGAGCTTCTAAGTACTTATAATAATCAAACATAGTCATACAATTATTATGATATAATATAAAAGTACCTCATTTGGTTTTACAACCTTAGAGAGCGTTTATGATAATGATAGAGCAAATATATTGCTTAGACATAATTGAAATGTTGCAAAATGTGTTATTAAAATCATAGACTATGTGGATTGATTACGACTAAGGATGTTTTAATGCTTTTTGAATAGTGTTAGATATAAGATCATGTGTTAGTATGAAGCTATGTCTATGGTGACTTGTTAAAATGTCTAAGTGCAATGGAAATGCATGATTTGAGTAATGATTGATATGGTATGTTGCCGGGCGGGATAAGAGCACGGCGGTCTGCCCAACCGCACATGGCCATGAATTTTGAGGGGCCTCAAATTCTAGAAATGACCCAATATATATATGTATCTGAAGGCATATTTTGTGTCTATAAGGCCCATTAAAAGTAGCTGGATATTCATTCTCACTTATATAATTATTAGGAAGTATAAAACTTCTTATCATCAAGCAATGTTGGATATTTGATTTTTTTCATTTGCTTTATTGTTCATCACATATTACTGAGTTGGATTAGAAATTTTTTTAATTGATGCAATTTTAAAGAAGCATTGTACATTTCAAGTTGGGTTTTGTAAAACAAATAAAATTTTCGTTTTTAGAGGACCTCTTTTACAATCACGACATAAAGCCTCCGAAATCCACGGGACGACATGTATGTTGCGTTGGGGAAAATGATTAAAGTATGGTTGCTAAAAGACATGATTTAAAATATATGATGAGATATAGATGTTTGATTATTGTTTGGAATTCATGATCAAAGTATGGTATGGTAGAAACACATGAATTAAGCTACTTAAAGTATGATGCGCTTGTAAGAATTGAAAACGCGAATCATGTTGATATGTCAAGGATGTTAAGATGTATGCGATGATCATTAAGATAAAGGAAAAAAAAAAGTTGTTTAGTTACAAAGAAATGTATATGTTTTGCACGTAAAGTTAATAGTGAATAAGATTTGTCATTATTATATGATTTGGTAGAATTATGTAAACTTGTGTATAGTACATTTATTAATTCATCTATCAAATTGTGCAATGATACGATTTTGCCGGGTTGTAATGGTAAATAAAGTATAAAATTTTTTGACTTTGTGAAAGTAAGTGGAAAAGTAAAATGTTTTACGATTGTGAATAAAATCGTTATATGTGTATGTATCCACTTTGTGGTAAAGCATATATATATATATATATATATATATATATATATATATATATATATATATATATATATATATATATATATATATATATATATATATATATATATATATATATATATAGATTGGATCATTTAAAAAGTTGATCTCAAGAGAAAAGTGAGAGAAATGATCTCAACCGTTAGATCACCCTCTCCTTCCCCTCCTTTTTTTCACACCAAACTACAGGGACCTTATTGTATTTTCCTTCATTCTTTAAGGGAATATTTTGTAAATTCGCACCTTTCATATATAATACCTAATTTTTTTTCATTTTTTCCTTTTTCTTCTTTCTCTAGATACAAGACCTGAACTTTTTTCTCTTATTTCCAGATTCACGTAGTTCATGAAATCACGACCATGAAGATTCACGAAATCATCTCATCACAAAGTCATATCGTGGAATCAGATTCAATAATGTATGTAACTGATTTCGTGTTATCAGATTCCATATCATTTCATCATAATTTATCAAATCGAAGATCAAATTAAGGTATGTAACTGAACTTGATTATAGATTTATTATTTTTGCTAATTAAAATTAATCATAAAGCTTATATATTGATTGTTTGAGTTAGGTTTTTACTTTTATGCAATTTGATTTGTTAAACACTATCTTTGTTTATAGAGGTAACGATTTTAAGAGTTTATTGACATCATTAATTGTATAGAATAGCTATTTTGAAACGAATTTGAAAATAAATACACGGAAAACATGTTTACATAAGACTGCACACCAAGTGTTTGATAAAATGTCTGAATGGAATTTTATAAGCACATGCACTAATTTTACATTGTGATGCCCTAATTCTTGTTAATATATTCTAGTTACACTGGATGCCTTAATTAATTTAGGCAAGAGGATTTTAGATTTTGATGAACACACTCGCTAAGACAATTGTATGGACATCAAGTTTGTTGCTACTGTATGTATCACCATGTCATCATACAATGTGCTACAACGTTAGGTTACAAGGTTCAAGAGGAAAATTGAAAGTTGTTTGTCTGAGTAGCAGAAGTCAAATAAGGACACATGATATGGAATAGCGTTCTTTGACAAATTTGACCTTTTTTCAGCAACTTATTTAAATCAGATCTTGACTTAGTTGAAATAGGTTTCCAATTCACACTTGTTCCAGTGCAGGTGCTTGTTAATCAACTAAAAGGTGTTGCCCCAGCTATACGTAATTCAATATCATATATGAGTGAGGAAGTGAATAGCATCTCCACCAATCTTCCTCAAGTGACAAATTACCATGGAGGATCATCTACTTGTACGACAGCACCGAATGACTATGGTAGTTGCATTGTACCTTATTTGCTTTTTTGTTTATGATGATTAGCAAATATTTTAAATGCCCGTTCAAGTACTAAACTACATATTTGATGTATGAGTATCAGAAGTCAAATCAAGACACATCTGGTAGAGCTTCGTTTGATTTATGTCTGAAATTCATTCACTTGACCAAACGGGTGCACTAAAATGACTCAAATAGATGCATTTAAGTTCATCAAACAGGTGCACTAAGTTTGTTGGCTTTTTTGGAAATAATGCTGCTCATATGATTACAACTGCTCAAGTGAATAAAAGAAAAAAATGCTCTAATTATTTATCACAAATGCATATAGTTTACTGATCTTCTACTTGTATGTTTGACAGTGTCTGGAGTGGATGTTAAAGTGCATATCCTACTAACAACAACATGGAACATTCATACATAAAGTTACCCCTAATTTGAAACTAGCTAAAGGCATTGGTTTTGAATAAGGGTAATAGGATAAGTAAATAATACCATTTACATCTTTTGTTGTAAACTCCCTATAGTAAAGAAGGTATAAAATCTGTATGGATCTTGTATATATTAGTATCGTGTTCAGAACTATGAATTGACTTCAGATTCAAGATTTCATTATAATAAAGTTCCATATTCTTGTATTTGTAATTTTAATATAAATATGTTTCTTTATCACACTCATTGCTTTGGAATGTTGTTATCAGTTGATGATGTAACAGTTGGTATCTCCTTAGAGTCTTTCTTTGAAGGCTCGTCAACTTGAATCTTTGCTTGGTCGTTAACCGTGTTTTTCTTATTATTGTTTGGAGCCGACTTATCGTCAATTTCATAAACCTAAAAGTATTGCATTTTTTTTTGATACAAACGGATGAACTAATTATATCAAATGGATGCACTAAAGTTACTCAAATAGATTCACTAAAATGCCTCAAACAGATGCACTAAAGTAATATATGAGAATCAACACATCCATTAATGTAAACAATAAAAGAATGCATTGAGTGTAATGGAGATGAAGGATAAAAGTCAGATATTAAAAAGAATATATTTCTTGTGTGATTAGGAGTAAAAAATATCAACCGAAAAATATAGTTGAACAAAAAATGTCAAGAAACATACAAATAAATAAGTAGTCATGTTATGAACGAATTAATCTTATTATAAACTTAACTTGACAATCAGAATACAAGAGATACATTTTTCATTGACGAGTGATGCTACAATAAGAATACAACATCTCCTAAGATATAGTAAGCTAAACAAAAACTGTCAAATAATATTTTTACAAGCTAAGCAATGACTATCTTCAAATTCTTGCAAATTCTGAAACATCCAGAGAAGCCTCTCGAACCATTTACCGTTCGATGCCTATAAAGTCATCACCTTGTAATAAATCATCATCATTCAACCAAAAAGAAATGTCATATTCTCGTCCGACAAAATCATCTTGGTCACTAAATTCATCCATTCCGTGAAGTTGCAGTGTGATGGGACATGTCAAATGTATATTTCTAAATAGAACCTGAATTAGTTGAAAAATCATTATGAGTTGAACAATCATTATGTAATATTTCATACAGATGCCTTATTTTTTTAATACATATGCCCTAAAATGTACACGAATTACTATATTGCCAAAAACCGCTTAATAATCATCATGCAATATTTCATATAGATGCATTATTTTTCTAATACAAATGCACTAAAATTGTGTAGAAATTATTATATTGCCAAACACCCCAATGTTTACTACATTGCTGAATAATCCTTATGCAATATTAAACAATTGTAACGTATAATGTTGATGCACTAATGTATAACACAGATGAAATAAGATATTACCCTTTGTCAGTCTTGATGTGAGTCCACCAATGCCCATTGTTAAAGAGTATAACGTGAGCATTATATTCTTAGTATCTAACTCCCTTTTAATAACGTAATTAAAAAGAAAATAACTTGTCAAGATACCTCAAGAACATTTGTAACTTAAGTTGAGCTTAACGGAAGTCGATTGAAATCCATTCAAATTTAAATCTCATCAATGGAACACTTGCGTCCTTAACACAGTGTATACTCGGCACCTCTACACTATTTGCAAGCATGTTGTGTAGACCTATGAAAAAAATCCTCCTGCATAACGTAAAATAATAATTGTTATCAAAATGTTGCATTTCCATGTTTTCTTTCCTAAGTGTATGCCAATAAATGAATTAAACAGATGAGATGACAAGTCACTGTCAAGATGGCGAACCACGGACCAACACAAAGAGCATCAATGTCGTATTTTGCATTATATACCTATACAAGTTTTGAAGAAAAAATAGAGCCAAATAAAATCTTGCTACAGCCAAAAATGAAAAAATAAGTAACATAAACAGAAACTTACGCCAAGACCATAAGATCCATATGTCAATATAGTTGTTGAGGCAGTCTATTGAACCTACCACTTTTTATAACTCTATAAAGATTTAAAACTATTGCAATACCTTTAACTCTCTATTGTTAAGCTCTTTAATGGCGGCAATAGAAGCCAAATCTTGAAACATAAAGGTCAGCAGCATAGCCTTTATTCTCAGTTAAATAACATTAATATACATATATAGCAACATAATTTTCTATAAAATATAAAGAGAGGGAGAGGGGGATAGAGATAAAGAGAAAGTTACCTTGGTGACTTCTCCAATAGATTCACCAAACTCTTTCAGAACATATTCAAATGCATCAAGAGGAATTACACCAAGCATACAAACAGACGCCCAAGTATTTCCAATGACGCACTAAACATACAAATGGATGCCCTACTATGACAACCGATGCATTAAACATACAAACGAATACACTATAAAAATACACAGATGCCTTAATATCTTTGACGATGCACTAATCATACTCACTGATGCCCTAATATGTTTATAGACGCACTAAACATACAAGTATATGCTGAAGTATTTCCAGCGATGTACTAAACATACAAATGGATGCCCTACTATGACCAATGGTGCACTAAACATACACACTAATACCATAATATGTCTAATGATTCACTAATATTACTCACTAATGCAATCATACTCGCTGATGCTCTAAGATGTTCACTGATACAGTAATCATACTTATTGATACCCTAATATGACCATTGGTGTACTAAATATACAAATAGATGCCCAAGTATTTCCAATAATGCACTAAACATACAATAGATGCTGAAGTATTTCCAGCAACCACAACCACATATGCAATAATACAATCTGATGCCCTAACTTGTAATTTTGATTATGCAAATATACACACAGATGCCCTCTGATGTCATATAATTCAATATTAAGCTCATATACTGAAAATTAGTGCATCACAGCTTTAAAATCTTATTCAGACATTTTATCAAACATATGGTGTGCAACTTTAATAAACACATTTTATATGAATTTTTTCGTCAAATTTGTTCCAAATCTTGTATAAAACATGATGATATGATTATAAACTTTCAAAAAAACCTTAAAAAGTCATTACATCATAGTTAAAAACTTACAGATTTTGTGCACTTAAAAGTTACCTAATTAAAAACTTATTCTAATTGCTAAAATTGATAATTATACTCAATTATATTATGTTTAAATCAATAATATGAACCAGAAACATTAAGTTAAACAAATGAATGGGAAGATTAATTCGTAAAAAAAACAAGCATGATTGAGAATTGATGGTATGATGTTGTGGTGGAGGAATGGTGTTGATACCGTTGTGCAGTGGTGCGATGTTGAATGGTGGCCGTGCGGTGGCTGTGTGGCGGTGGCGATGGAGATGGTGATGAGAGGAATCACGAATGTGTGTGTTTAAACTAATTACTTTGTGTTTCCATCTGATGGTTACAAGCTAATCCGTATATGTTTGCCTTTTTTCAAAATTTATCCTGAAGTTTGAGATGTTTGCAAAATCAATTCCACAGTAACTTTTTTCTCACTCTTTTCTATCTAATTACACTTTCTAGAACGGACCTATATATATATATATATATATATATATATATATATATATATATATATATATATATATATATATATATATATATATATATATATATATATATATATATATATATATATATATATATATATATATACATACTAGTGTCAAAACCCGTCCGATGGACGGGTATGACTTGTGGTTTTTATTTTTATGATTTGTTTATCATATATATACTATAAAGTAATTAAAAGTTAAATGAAATGTTAAAGATGTGTAATTGATGTTTACCATAATCCATTAAACGACTAAAAGAAGGTCAAGAATTTCATTTGTTTTTGTATTTTTTTTTTCTATTTGTTGTTAGTTGTTTATGTTTATTAAAGAAAAGCTACAATATGTTTATGACATATGGTGCAAGACAAACTTTAACATTAAAGTGTCATATTTACCTTATTTCAATATACTCTTTTCTTTGGACATAAAACCTGGTAGTGACGATGAAATTTATAGTATCCAATGACGGATGAAAAAATTCAAACAAAAATAACAGAAACTTATTATTATTAAGGATATAACTATCCACCGGTTTACCTTCCCTTTTATCAAAGGATACAATTCATAGCCATCTATAGGAGTCTAATCCAAAATGATTGAAGATTAGTCTTTATGTTGAAGCATAAGTCACCCACAAATATAAGTATTATCATCTTCCTGGAATTTCCATTATACATATTGATTTGATTGATTGATCGATTTGGTTGGTACCTTTTTATCATATTGCTACCTAGTTTCCTCAAATCACATCATTTTTTTATTCAATATCCATTATATGAATTACAGTGTGTCCGGACTTCTAGGTTCCTGAACGATTTTAGTAGAGATAAGTAGATGAGTGCTCTCGAGATAGATTATACGTAGACCCCAAATATGACATATTTAGGGTGGACACGAATAAACAACAAAGTATATGAAACTTAAGATGAAATTCCATGAGTTTAAATAAAAATAAATCATACCATACAAATGTCGCCGTTCGATGCCCACTATATACTCATCCCGTAAGAGCCGCAAATTGTTCTAACAAAACCATGTTCAATTCCTTGTGCCTAAAAACAAATAAATATGCACAACCGTACGTTATTATCACATTCTTATTATATAGCATTATAGCCTAATGTCAAAAGTTTGTAAACTTTGTTAAATCTAGATACACATTTCTACTATACCTTTAATTTTGCATTACTAAATACACCTATTGACTTGTAACGAAATTGATGATGTATGACTCTTTTTGAACAAATATATAGGTCCCTTTTTGGAATAGATCATTTTTGGACGCTAATATAGCCTAATAAGTTTTAATGTTTATTATAAAAGATTAGTAGAAGCAATGATAGAGTTCAAGAACTCATTTGCCATTTGGCCCTTAACTAAGAGACAACAGTAACGAGTTTTGATTTCTTAGATGTCAAATATAAGAAAGTCGATGAATATCATGTGCACATACTATACATTTGATACATATGGAAGTACACATTTAAATACATTTTGTACTAAAACCAAATACGTAGTAATGTGATAGTATGGTCAAAGAGATGGAAACAATGTATTTACAATCTCAAAAAATTTTGATACCTCATATAGATTTATTGTACCAATTAATGGCCACATATAATGGTGTCTATTGTTATTTATAATTTGCAAATAAATATAGACATATCGTGAGGGAGGTCCCAATATTCAAGCCCACTTACACACAAAGTTCTCGGTATGCATGCATGCATCTACTCTATTACAAAGCTTCCAACTAAAATAGACAAATAGGAGCATCATCAAATAGATTGTAAGATGGTTTTTCGGCGGCAGACACAACATTCTAACGTGTGTTCGGGTTTAGAGTACTCCAAAGATCGATTTTGCTTTTTCATAATCTAAAACACATATCTATTGAAAAAAGCATATCCCATCAAATTCAAGGGTATTTTCAATTCATAATATACCATTTTCAAAAAAAAATGTTTATATTTAACTCTATCCTATATATTTAAATGATACTGGAACAAATTTGTGCAAAGGGAAGCTCACCTTTTCAACTATAGTTGCCATCTCATACTCATGATTGGATCTGTGTTTTGGAACTATTGTAGACCATGTCATAATAAACCATTTTTTTAAAATCAAACAAACCCTTTCCTTAAACTATCATCTCTTGGTGCCCTGTGGCTCACCCTTTTGATGAAAAATGTTGGTTGCTTTGGCTCAGGTAGATGCATATTTTCATTAGTAAGCATGGAAACAACTTAGGTAGGTTGTCCTTAGCATGATCTTGAGCACACAATAGACCCATATGAACGCTTCAACATAGACAGGTTTTATCCATCTAATGAATAGCTTGATAGAAACTAATATATCTCATAACTTTTCTGGACTTGAAGGCAAGACTTTTCTCAATGATTGATCCAAAACTTAAATAGTATATGGAATTCCACTTAAGAAGGTATGTGATCCTTATGTTCCCTCCTCGCATTTGCATCACATAATTTACTAAATTTCTAACTTTCGAATGATTTGAATGATTGAAGAGTACCTAATTGGCATTTGTATTTATGAAAATTTCCATATCAGTAGCATTGTATATCTGTTTTCTCGTTTGAAATCAATTGTCAAATGTAAACTTGTGTTTTAACAACAATGTGAAATTTCAAACATTTTATATCTCCGCATTAATTTTTTCACTCTGTATATCTCACTTAATCTCGAAGGAAGATTATGAATACTTATCATTAGCCCGTCCGATATGATGATGACGACATTGTCAATGGAGTATGCTTGAAAAAAAATACTATGATAATGCTACTGTTCGTAACAATGAAAAAAATAAATGTTTATCCCATATGAGACACTAAATGTTATTGAAGTATCAAAGATAGTTTGGCCGGTAAAAATCAAAGCAAAGCTCCATGAATATAGTTTGTCAAGACCAGTTAAACGCATAATGATGTAGCATAAACTTTCAAATTATAACACGAACATTCAACAACCATAATGATTGTCACAATTCTCAAATTCCGGCCATTTCTTAAATTAATTATGCATCATATTAGTTCATTCATGACATTGCATTTCACATTTAACGCGTGAATTCTATATTAAATAAACGTTATCGCGTGAGTTATTATTTTAAATATTTAATCCGTTACTTTCAAAAATGATCCCGACATATTTTTATACTTACATTGAGTTGTAAAAACTATATTTTGAGTTCAACTAGTGTTTTGAAATTATTTTGTACATGAATCGTTAAATTTATATTATTACGACGTTTTACTTAAAAACTATACGATAATTTTTATATCACTCAAATTTCACAAGGAATGTATTTTTACAATTTTTATGATCTCATTATACTCTAATTTGATCTATTAAAAATTTACTTGTACCAAAACGTTACCATTAACCTTACAAGTTATAGTTATCTACATATGTACTTACACTTTTTACAATTAGTTATACAAGTATATATGCAATATAAAAAAAAAAAAAAAAAAAAAAAAAAATTATTATTTGGGAACCATATCCCCATAAATCCGGCTCCAATGGGTAAGGGAAATCAAATTGGGTAGATTTTCTTCAAGGCAAGATTTATACTTCAAGAAAATTTACTTCACTCATTAAATGGCAATAATGCAAGTACCAAAATTTTTCTCTTCTTGTTTCTCTTCATCCAAAACCGGCCATAGAGAGGTCTTCCAAGGGATCACAAAATTTTGCTAGCTCAAGTGTTAACACAATCTAGTTATTACTCTTTATATGGTTTTGAAATAAAAACCAAGAGTATTTAGGATTAATCCTTGTTACTAGCACCTCATCATACTCATTTGTAAGCATATTTCTTCCATTTTCAAGTTTCCTTATCATTTCATATCCATCTTTTCATTTTTTTTTGAAGCAAGTATGCATGATATGTGATTTATACCATTTTATTTCATGGTTTTAGAGTTATTTATATACTAAGGTCATCCTATAATTATCCCCTTGGTATATGTTGGTCTTGATGATGTTTAGGAACCCATGACACCCTAAGAAGGTGTATGGTAGGATTAGACTAGCTTTGGAGTTGATTTGAAGGGATTTGAATAGGTTTAGTACGAGAAAAACTATTTTCGATAAGTATATAAAAGTGTTCTGTCCTTGTTTTGTTTTCTGGAAAATCCGACAGTAGGCACGAAATTTTGGCCTTGATATTTAGAAAATATACTTTAAAACGAATCCGTGGCCGCTTGAACGGATTAAAACGGAGTTATAACGAAGAAGTTATGGATTTTACAAGTTTGACGACGAAAAATATATTTTTCAGAAAATTCAGCAACCTATTTTTAAATTGTCCGGGTCAAAAACGAGCCTTAAGCTTCATAAATTATTTCGACTTGTCAAAAATATATTAGTATACTTTGATACGATGCTAAGGACATATAATAATGAAAAACGGATTTGAACGACTAAGATATACACGTTTTCATAAACTTGCCGTAACTATTATTTTAGAAAAACTATATTATTTTTACGAGATAAGTGTTACGGTAACTAAAATCACCATATTTAACCACTATTATCTTTATGTTCGACCTTTATCAAAAAACTCCTGAACTGAAACTTCTAGATTTCGATACAAACTTTCCAAAACCGTCGAGTTCGTTCTCTAACGTTCGACGTGCACCATTTTACTAATTAATTTTCGAGCCATTTTGTTATTTCATGAAAATTCACGCACATTGTTTTGCGACGAAAAGTGATAATTTCACTATAAATCATTATAAAACCATTGTAGGATGACATTTTGACGTAAAAACTTGTAAAGTGATTTTTGAATGGTCAAGACGTCAAAAGAGTAATTTTTCGACGATAAGTATTATTTTCAAAACTCGCAAATGGTATAAATAATATACGAAATGCATGCATAACATTACATTGCAACTCATTACATATCATATCATTTGTAATAGGTCCGTTTAAGCATCATTATACCCGTGTACTCACCTTGTCATCACACACCGCCATCGTGAGTAATCACATCCCTTTTTACCGTTTTACTATACTTTTGGGGCGAAATGCATGAACCATATTTTGAACTAAATTGATTATTACTTCTATGAACTCTCTAGACTAGAACTTGTGGACTCGAATCGATCCTTGAACTTAATTACGAACTTATGACTTGTTTAAACTTATTGAACTGCACGTTGTTATGATCTTGACCTAAAGTCTCCCCATTCGGAGCATCACTATAAAGTCTCGCCTTATGGTGGAGCGGTCTCAATAAATCTCTAGGTGGTCGAGTGACAAAGGACTCCCTTGTTGGAGCAGGCAAAGTCTCCCATGTTCTGAGCATCACTATAAAGTCTCGCCTTATTGGTGGAGCGGTCCCCATAATTCGCTTAGGTGGTCGAGTGACAAAGGAGTCTCCTTGTTGGAGCAAAGGCAAAGTCTCCCATGTTCGGAGCATCACTATAAAGTCTCGCCTTATTGGTGGAGCGGTCTCAATAAATCTCGCCTAGGTGGTCGTGTGACAAAGGAGTCTCCTTGTTGGAGCAAAGGCAAAGTTCCCATGTTCGAGACATCACTATAAAGTCTCGCCTTTATTGGTGGAGATGTCTTGATAAATCTCGCCTAGGTGGTTGTGTGACAAAGGAGTCTCCTTTGTTTGAGCAAGGTAAAGTCTCCTATGTTCGAGCATCACTATAAAGTCTCGCTTTATTGGTGGAGCGGCTTCAAATCTCTAGGTGGTCGAGTGACAAAGGAGTCTCCCTTGTCGAGCAGGCAAAGTTCCCATGTTCTGAGCATCACTATAAAGTCTCAGCTTTATTGGTGGAGCGGTTCAATAAATCTCACTTAAAGGTCGAAAGTGACAAAGGAGTCTCGTCACGGAAAGGCAAAGTCTCCCATGTTCTGGCAGAATTAAATTATTATATACTTGGTACTATATTGTGAACTATTATGACCGCTTATACTTGACCATTATACATACTACTTTTGACAATGGGTTGTGAACACTACCGTGTTGCAAGTTTTGTATGGGCGGAACTTGAACGGAGGGATTTACAATGCCTTTGCTTTATGACCTCATTTGGCAACGTGCATGAGCATAACTACGCTATATTTTGTAATGGTTGTGTACACAAAGTTGAGTTTTGTGGGCGAACTTGAACCGAGTGGATACACAATGCCTTTGCTTGTGGACCTTTTCAAGGACCAAAAGCTTTAAATATTTCTACGAGATTTCTTATTTTGCTAAGCGTTTTACTCACCAACTATTTTCATAGTTGACCCGCTTTTTCTCATGTCAGGTGATCGTTAGTAAGCTTTTCTATCAAGTCTTGCATAAAGAAGTTTTCACTTGTCGCTACAAATCGTTATGTAATAAAACTCAATATTTTGGAATCTAAACTTTGTAATATATTCGCCGATGTCGGCTAAACTAGTATTGTAATGGAGTACTATTTTCTTTAAATCTTACGCTGGTATGTTCTATTATCTTGTGCTTATGTTCCCTCCCGCTACACCTCGTATTCCCATGGTGGTGTGACGCATTGGCACCGAGCAAAGGTTATAGAGAATGCCGATTTTTCAAAAATAAAAATCACAGCTATAACCGAAAAAATTTTTATTTTATTTTATTAAACATTGAACATCATTCGAGTCATCTAGTCCTATTGCTAGATCAAATCATAAATTATACATAGCCTGATCAACTATGTCTAATTTATGAAGAACCATGCAATGATAAGAGGAGTAAATTTTAAATCATGTTTAGTCGAAGTCTTTGAGTCCGTCACCGGGTTGCATTGGTCGGGTGGGTATGCATAGCATGTTTTATGTTCACGCCTACATTACCGCACCTTGTTTATATCTCCATCTTTCGACTTGTTAGACATAGCATGTCTCGCTCCTGTCATGTTTCGGATCACTATAACACATTACCACCGTTCGCACCTCATCCTGACTTCGTTCAATGTCGTTTACTCAACCCGATGTTTTGGTCCATCGAAGATCATGGTGCAAGAAACACACACCGTGAGGTAACAACAACTAAGAACCCAACCACTGCAAGCAGCTGAGTATGGCGTATCGCTTGACAAATGATGTGATCGTCCGAGAACTAACAAAAGCAAACGATAATGGACGAAAGCGACAGGAGGATCACCAGGGAAACCGAGACCAGAATCAACAAAACAAGAGGCACGAATAACCCGTAACTATGGGGCGACCACCCAGAGCGCCAAAGGATATGCAAGTCCACATCCTTTGTGCACTGATGTAATTATCATCACTGGAGACTCAAGGTGCGGCAAATGTGGACAGACGCCACTTCACGTAAATTGCTCAAACGAACCGGAAATCAAGGACGAGAAAAGCATGTTACGAGTGTGGAAGTCTAGATCACCTTCGAATACCGGCCCAAAGTCAAAAAGAACTCACAATCAAGGAGGTAATCGTCCAAACCTGGCGTTGGCAATAGAAGGCCCACAAGATCCGAACATTGAAATTCCTCCCGCACGTGGTCGAGCATTCTATTTGGGTACCGAGGAAGCCCGCAACGCTTAACGGGTACATTCTTTCGAACTACTACCTTATTTCTGCATCACATAATTTTGAGTGCATAACTTCCTTCCAATCTTTACCTCGTTCACGACATCGATTAATTTGAGACCTATTGATATCGACCTTATTTGTTATATATTTTGTTGATTGGATTTGATTGTGTAAGCAAATCAATATCGGCGAATCTTTCAAAAGACTTCATCAAGGATGTGGCATCCTATTTTCTAACAACTTGTTTCTAGCTTGATCTAGTGACAGTTCTTGTTTGATGAGTTGCGAAAATCAAGCTAAGAGACAAGTTTACTCTAGTCGGTTTAGTTTAATCTCATGACGTTCTTGTTTGATGAGTTGTGAGATTAGATTATAATCGACAACCTAAAGGTCTTTTGAGAGCTACGTTCGATATTGGGTAAGTTTACCCTATCAAATCTAATCACGGGCACGTACTTAGGTGAATGGGGAACCTGCAGCATGGGCATTGATATGATCATTTAGATTGTTCGAGACGAGCATGAACTTTTAGAACTCTTGTCGAGGTTCGGACCATAGTATCGTTAATCGAATCATGAGGACATGATTCCGCTGACATGGGAAGAATGTCACAATTCTCAAATTCCGGCCATTTCTTAAATTAATTATGCATCATATTAGTTCATTCATGACATTGCATTTCACATTTAACGCGTGAATTCTATATTAAATAAACGTTATCGCGTGAGTTATTATTTTAAATATTTAATCCGTTACTTTCAAAAATGATCCGACATATTTTATACTTACATTGAGTTGTAAAAACTATATTTTGAGTTCAACTAGTGTTTTGAAATTATTTTGTACATGAATCGCTAAATTTATATTATTACGACGTTTCTCTAAAAACTATACGATAATTTTTATATCACTCAAATTTTACAAGGAATGTATTTTTACAATTTTTATGATCTCATTATACTCTAATTTGATCTATTAAAAATTTACTTGTACCAAAACGTTACCATTAACCTTACAAGTTATAGTTATCTACATATGTACTTACACTTTTTACAATTAGTTATACAAGTATATATGCAATATAAAAAAAAAAAAAAAAAATTTTTTTTTGGGAACCATATCCCCATAAATCCGGCTCCAATGGGTAGTGGAAATCAAATTGGGTAGATTTTCTTCAAGGCAAGATTTATACTTCAAGAAAATTTACTTCACTCATTAAATGGTATAATGCAAGTACCCAAAATTTTTCTCTCTTTTTGTTTCTCTTCATCCAAACCGCCATAGAGAGGTCTCCAAGGGATCACAAAATTTTGCTAGCTCAAGTGTTAACACAATCTAGTTATTACTCTTTATATGGTTTTGAAATAAAAACCAAGAGTATTTAGGATTAATCCTTGTTACTAGCACCTCATCATACTCATTTGTAAGCATATTTCTTCCATTTTCAAGTTTCCTTATCATTTCATATCCATCTTTTCATTTTTTGGAGCAAGTATGCATGATATGTGATTTATACCATTTTATTTCATGGTTTTAGAGTTATTTATATACTAAGGTCATCCTATAATTATCCCCTTGGTATATGTTGGTCTTGATGATGTTTAGGAACCCATGACACCCTAAGAAGGTGTATGGTAGGATTAGACTAGCTTTGGAGTTGATTTGAAGGGATTGGAATAGGTTTAGTACGAGAAAAACTATTTTCGATAAGTATATAAAAGTGTTCTGTCCTTGTTTTGTTTTTCTGGAAAATCCGACAGTAGGCACGAAATTTTGGCCTTGATATTTAGAAAATATACTTTAAAACGAATCCGTGGCCGCTTGAACGGATTAAAACGGAGTTATAACGAAGAAGTTATGGATTTTACAAGTTTGACGACGAAAAATATATTTTTCAGAAAATTCAGCAACCTATTTTTAAATTGTCCGGGTCAAAAACGAGCCTTAAGCTTCATAAATTATTTCGACTTGTCAAAAATATATTAGTATACTTTGATACAAAGCTAAGGACATATAATAATGAAAACGGATTTGAAACGACTAAGATATACACGCTTTCATAAACTTGCCGTAACTATATTTTAGAAAAACTATATTATTTTTAATGAGAAAGTGTTACGGAACTAAAATCACCATATTTAACCTCTATTATCTTTATGTTCGCGACCTTTATGACGAAAACTCCTGAACTGAAACTTCTAGATTTCGATACAAACTTTCCAAAACCGTCGAGTTCGTTCTCTAACGTTCGACGTGCACCATTTTACGACTAATTTTCCGGAGCCATTTTTGTTAATTTCATGAAAATTCGGACGACATTGTTTTTGCGATAAAAGTGATAATTTCACTATAAATCATTATAAAACCATTGTAGGATGACATTTTGACGTAAAAACTTGTAAAGTGATTTTTGAATGGTCAAGACGTCAAAAGAGTAATTTTTCGACGATAAGTATTATTTTCAAAACTCGCAAATGGTATAAATAATATAATAAATGCACATAACATTACATTGCAACTCATTACATATCATATCATTCGTAATAGGTCCCGATTAAAGCATCACATTATACCCTCGTACTCACTCTTGTCATCACACCGGGCCACAGTGAGTAATCACATCCCCTTTTTACCGTTTTACTATACTTTTGGGGCGAAATGCATGAACCATATTTTGAACTAAATTGATTATTACTTATGAACTCTAGACTAGAACTTGTGGACTCGAATCGATCCTTGAACTTAATTACGAACTTATGACTTGTTTAAACTTATTGAACCGTACGTGTTATGATCTTGACCTAAAGTCTCCCATGTTCGGAGCATCACTATAAAGTCTCGCCTTATTGGTGGATCGGTCTCAATAAATCTCGCCTAGGTGGTCGAGTGACAAAGGAGTCTCCTTGTTTGAGCAAAGGCAAAGTCTCCCATGTTCGGAGCATCACTATAAAGTCTCGCCTTATTGGTGGAGCAGTCTCAATAAATCTCTAGGTGGTCGAAAGTGACAAAGGAGTCTCCCCTTGTTGGAGCAAGGCAAAGTCTCCCATGTTCGAGAGCATCACTATAAAGTCTCAGCCTATTGGTGGAGCGGTCTCATAAATCTCGCCTAGGTGGTCGAGTGACAAAGGAGTCTCCCTGTTGAGCAAAGGCAAAGTCTCCCATGTTCGGAGCATCACTATAAAGTCTCGCTTTATTGGTGGAGCGGTCTCAATAAATCTCGCCTAGGTGGTCGAGTGACAAAGGAGTCTCCCTTGTTTGAGCAGTGCAAAGTCTCCCATGTTCGAGCATCACTATAAAGTCTCACTTATTGGTGGGCGGTCTCAATAAATCTCTTAGGTGGTCGAGTGACAAAGGAGTCTCCTTGTTGAGCAAAGGCAAAGTCTCCCATGTTCGGAGCATCACTATAAAGTCTCGCCTTATTGGTGGAGCAGTCTCAATAAATCTCACTAGGTGGTCAAGTGACAAAGGAGTTCCCCTGAGCAAAGGCAAAGTCTCCCATGTTCGGAGCATCAACTTAAATTATTATATACTTGGTACTATATTGTGAACTATTATGACCGCTTATACTTGACCATTATACATACTACTTTTGACAATGGGTTGTGAACACATGTAAAGTTGCAAGTTTTGTATGGGCGGAACTTGAACCGAGTGGATTTACAATGCCTTTGCTTTGTGACTCATTTGGCAACGGTGCATGAGCATAAACTAGACGCTATATTTTAGCAATGGTTGTGTACACACTGTGTTGCAAGTTTTGTATGGGCGAATGGAATCGAGTGGATACACAATGCCTTTGTTTTGTGGACCTTTTCGTTGACCGAAAGCTTTAAATATTTTACTTGAGATTTCTTATTTTGCTAAGCGTGTTTACTCACCAACTATTTTCATAGTTGACCCGTTTTTCTCTCATGCATTTCAGGTGATCGTTAGTAAGCTTTTCTATCAAGTCTTGCATAAAGAAGTTTTCACTTGTCGCTACAATTCGTTATGTAATAAAAACTCAATATTTTGGAATCTAAACTTTGTAATATATTTGCCGATGACGGCTAAACTAGTATTGTAATGGAGTACTATTTCTTTTTAAATCTTAACGTTGGTATGTTCTATTATCTTGTGCTTATGTTCCCTTCCGTTCCACCTCGTATTTCCGCCCAAATAGGGTGTGACAATGATCAACCCATTTGCCACCAATAATAGATAAATATTTACAACCTCCTAAATTTTTTGTCTTAATTAAAAAAAACTTTGTAATCAGGTTTAGTCTATTAATTAAATATGAAGTAAAAATGCCAACAAAGCTTTAGTGGGTCAGCTCAACCCGTTTTGACCTGTTGCACAACCCATCTGACTTTGCAATTCTATTAATACCAATATGTGATATGGTTACGTTTTGACTCATTTTTGCTCAAATATTGCCTCAGTATAATGTAAAAATTCAAAAGGTTACATTTAATATTGATCTTGTATCTATATTTTCCTTGTGTCGAAAAGAAGAAGAAAAACAAATAAATAAAGAAAGCTGATTGAATTCAATTTTCAGCAAAAACTATATTTATAATACAGTAACCCAAATACATAGGAACTAATAACCTAACTTTCCTTGGGGCGTAGAACGGTTCCGTCCATTATTCCTATATGTAGCAAGCCAGTAACTTAAGAAGGAATAGGTTCACTCGCCTTGAGTTGTAGGATGCTTTGATCTATTGTTGGCATGTGCAACGACGGGATCGTTTTCTGATTTTTGATTGATACCTGTAACAGAATCATGTTACAGAGATTTAGTATAACTTAAACCGTCTTTTACATGTTACGCCAATGAAACTTTTAATCACCACTAATAGCCATAGTACTTACAGATACATGTATCATCAGCTTGTCGAGGCATTACATGCGTATGCAAAGAAGAAGTCGAAAAAGCATTCATCGCTGCAAGCATGACAACCTCATATGGCATGCACGGAAAACAGTCTTCGGTTCGTTTAAAAGTAGCAGGTATTTGCCGGTGCTGCCAGTGTTCACCAGAAACATTCTCCATAGTTTTTGAAGCAACAACCGCACATGGCTAAACATGAACGTCTGCAACAGATACACTGCCATCATCATAAGGCACAATTCCTTTAACACATTGTTTCTTATGCACAACAGGATAATCCATAGTCGTGTAATCCGGTTCCATTCCATTGTTACCAACCCAAGTAACTTTCTTTTGCTATTCTCAGTTGTATGCACACGGCTACTATAACTGTTATTTAAAGTTTGTGTGGTGCAAGCTGTAAATACATATGAAACAATAAGAATCAACATAAATGAATATGTATTTAAAACCAAAAGAGTTGTATACTCATGTGTTGATATACTATTTTGACTGTCACCAGCAGGAGCTTCAACACCTTTAGAATATATTTTAGGTAAATTCTCAACAACCTTCAATAATAAAAGAGAATTGCAAAGGAAAATCAAATGTGAAACTACAAGCAATGAAATAAAAAAGCAATACATAGCAAGTATATTAATTTGAATATGATCAACTCTATTAGAACTTTGTGATATGTATACATAACAAATTAGACGCACCTCGCTTGCATTTCCAAGAATCTCAGCCACCATTGCATAAAGGTTCTACCATCCGGCGCATATGATCTTGTAAGATTCCGATGGGAATAAATAAAGGTAGAAGAAAATATGAATCTTTTTTGGTTAAATATACCTAGAATTGTCATCCAGCAAATAGGAGTCACTGTCGGGATCATTGGAGTCGTCTGACATTAAAACTTTAAATTTGAAAATGACCTATACAAAGATGAGAATGCGAAAAGAGATTATAAGAAAAAAGGATAGAAGTCACTATGGTTCGCTACCTGAGCCAACGTGTTATGACCCGCACTAAAGACATCCCTTTCAACCCGAGCCTATTTTCGACCATTTTGGCACCTCTAATCTTAGTTTTATCCGTACTTCAAGGGGGAAACACTATATGTGTCGTCACTGTCATGTGAATAGAAGGTGCAGAGTTTGTAAAGTTGGTGGATACTCAAAACATGAAAATTTAAGTATCAGTTAGGTTAGAGAAGGGACGGGTATCATAGATGTAAGCATACATACGGGAGACTTATAAGACAGATTTTAGTTGTGAGTTCATCATATTAAATTTTAGACTTCTGTTATATAACTTGAAGATTAAAAACATCAGGATTGAATATAACCTTAACTGGAACCTGGGAAAAAAATATAAATAGTAAAAATTTATATACCAGAAAGACGACCTCCTGCCTTACACGGTTAAGTTCATCTGATGAGTTTGCGGGCTGATTCAATGAGAGGTTAGACGTAACTCATTCTGACTTAAAGCAAAAGAAAAAAGGCGGGAAGTCTACCCATTTCTTATGAATGGGTCCATTTGGATTATTTGTAATATTGAATGGGTCGAACATGTAGTGAAGGCATATAGATGAGTACCTCTGCCGAAAAATCAGTATGAATTTCCAGTATAAGCAGCATTTGTTTGTTGAAAAGCAAATATGGGTACTTAACCTACACATGTTGCACTACAAAAGGAAGAGTAAACAGATTCGCATGTGGCCTGTTACATAAGAAATGTCTAGGAATATCGGTTTATGAAAGAATGACCTTTTCTCAGCGATTCATGTTGTCCAAAAATTCAGGAGTATGTTTGACCAAACTTTTTATTTTTCTAACTGCTAAAAAGCTTTTGTCTTGATTATCTATAGGGCACTGATAATAGAAATATTTGTTTCAAAGAAACAGATCCGGCAATGTCATTCAAGAAAAACCCCCGGCGTGGCCCGTATGATACTGCTGCTCTTCCTTCATTTTGCCCTATTTCTAAAATATCTGATAACCAACTAACAATTTTTAATTTTGTATGTTTGAGGTATTTTTCTTTACCTGACGCCAACGTCACTTATTAGTTTCCTCTATTGTATGCGTAGATTTGGAATGATATGTTTTCATTACCAATTTCTTTGTATGTAGGTGAACAATGGTCAGCACCCACAAAAAAAGATAAAAAATAAAAAATCAATAGAACCAATAAAGAACAGAATTTTAGTGAATCAGTGAATACCATGCATTTACCTCAAGTTCTGCACGAATGTTAGAAACTTCTACATCTCTTCCATCTTTAGTCAGTTGTGCAACTTTTAGAGCAGCCTGAGACACAACTTTTTGCAGAATAAGTATTCACAAAGAAACAATCTTAACGCAAATTCATATCTACTGCCAGTTTGAATTATATATACCTCTCTTTGATGTATTGCTATATAAAAAACAAATCATATAAATATATTGCTAAACTTGGCGTTTAAAGCTTTGATAAAAAAAATCAGTTAAACCTAGATAAACACGTGTTTCGGGCCATCCCGAACCAGCTTGTTGGCTGTTGCCTACCCTACCCATCTAGCCACCTCTAAACATACTATGGAAAAGTCAAGCCTACCATCTCTTCATGAGTCAAAACCATTCTCTGTGTCATTTTACGAAGAGCTTTTGCTTTAGATTCAGTTTCTTTGAGCTGCTCCAAAGTTCTTTAAATACATGTCGTTGATTATACAAACTCCAAATATATGGCTATTAAAAAGTATATACATTTAAAATTCAACCAAATATTTATCACATATGCATTCTAAAAGTTGCAATTGAAAGCACTTTAAACGGGAATCTGATGGACATGTATGACTTTGTTCTAGGTCCCAATATTCAGCAGATTGGGTATCAAAGGAGCCTGGCAATTCCCGGGTTTGCGTGGTGAGCCTGGCCAACTCCAGATTGCAGCGAAATCACAGTCATATTAACTCTCTCTTCCTGTAAAATGGACGAAAAATACCAGTTAAACAAACAGGCCAAAAACGACTTTGCTATAAATCAAGAGTCATGTTAAATGATTCACTGAGATTACATGTAACCGTTGTGGTATCGTCAACACGTCATAATCATCAGCAAGTTGCAATCCCAATATGCTACTTATTAGCAACAGAATACATATAAATCTTTTATATAAATAGGACATATTTCAAACAATGTTTGGGCTTTCTCGATAAACACACTTATATGTAGATAAACAAAGCAAGGTCGTGTCAAATAACTTAAATGACTTCCAGTACATTTATTTTTCCTTCAAGACAATTTGTAGAAATTGTTTAGTAATATCAACACTTGTAGGGTGTTTGGCTAAGCTTTTTGAAAGCAACACTACATGATAGATGTTGAAAAACAGGCTTAGCCGCTGAATGTATCAGCCTTTAACAATGGCAAAAAACTTGTTTACGTCTCATGTAACTATTACACTTTTCCAGCCGAGTTTTTAATGATACGACAAAAAAATCCAGAAAAATCACCAAAACCTCAAAAACTGTATGAAGCTTATACCCTTTGAAACTGACTTGAATCGTTATTATGCTACTTTAATCCCTGAAAGCATGTTCAATCAGAAAATCGAATCCTGATAAGGTCTTTATAATTTCTTATTTTGACTATAGATTATAGAATTCTCAATATATCCTCAAACACTAACTCATATTCTGTGAGTATGACAAAATACCTAGAAAGTTCTGAGAAATCCATGTCGGCAAATGTAAGCCTTGGATAACTATGGCCTCCATTCCTTCTACGCTTCAAAATCCAATAGATAAGGATCTGTTCATATCCAAATAACCTTATATTCCTCACGTCAGAATCAGTCCTTCAGTATAAAGCCTGCCTACAAAATTAAATTATCAAACAAACGATTCATTATGCTTCCAAGAAAATGACATAAGCTTAACAATAAAATACTATGATGCTATGAGAAAGATGACCGATAATTAGATGATTCAGTTTAAAAGACCCTCATAGAGTTGATTGTTGGATATAGGGGTGTTTGGGATAACATTGTTTGAAATATGTCATGTGTATAATGTGCACTGGTGTATGTCATGATTACTCTTGGTTTCCTGTATTCATACATAAGGCGTAATAACTTAAAGTATCATTTTCAACAGTGAGCAAGAAAACTTTACGATTCTGTTATTACCTGATCTTAAAACTATTTGGATCACACTCTTACGCAACTTCCAATCCAATAGATTTGACACGTGCAATGGGTGGCAGCCAACAGATGTTACAAAGAAAATAAACTACAGATTATGGGGTACGCAAAATTATAATGAGGGACAAAAATCTAACCAAAGCTTCAGGCATGGAAGGAGTCATGGGAATCAACTATTCGGATGCAAGCTCTTAGAGCCTTAGAGTTCCAACAGCCAACTACAACGAACAAAAGAATGAATGTAAATATATGGTTATGTACTAAGGGGCGTTTGTATGCGATTTTAGAATTTAAAGTTGGATGGCAATGCAAATCTGCTAAGTTAAAGATTAGTGAGAGGGCTACTATGTTTGCCATTTATTTATTTATTTATTTAAGTCAACTAACTTAAAGTTTGAAGTTTAAAGTCTACAAAATATGTTATTTCAAAGTTTACAGTTTAAAGTCTAAAGGGCTATTATGCTTGGAGGAGCTTTTTGACAGGGAAAAGGGAAGTTACAGGTTAATTGTTTGATGACGATAGTGTAGATCATGACTGCAGCTGTATGCATTCCTGATATTAGGAGACCGGCGTTAGAATAATTCCCCTGCTACAAAAGCAATAATGAAACAGCTTATTAGAATAGTTATTCAATAAGATATTCATGTGATTAAGATTCCAGTAATTAGGCCGTTTGGTCATTTGGCTAGAACTTTTCCTGCTAGGCAAACTCGGGTCATTGGTCCAAACCCTACGTACCTTTTGAAATCTGTAAACAAAATATACTTCTTTTATTGACCATATAAAGGTGCACATCAAAACTAAAGAAAGAAGACGACCAACCTGAACCTATTCATCATAAAAAGCATATACGAACACAAAACTAAACAAAGAAGACGACCATCAAACCTAAACATCAAATTACCTGAACCTATTCATCATAAAAAGCATATAAAGTTGCACATCAAACCTAAACCTATTCATCATAAAAAACATATACGAACACAAAACTAAACAAAGAAGACGACCAACCTGGAAAAACTGAATTCTATATTGAACCCAATATCTAGTTAAACACATAAGTCGAAAAAAAAATTAGTGATTATAAACCTGTAGAATTAAATAGTCGACAAAACTTCTTAGGGATTCTACATTCGAATAATATAATAGGGTGTAATTATGAAAAAAATAGGTTAAAAATATATATATCATATTTTTTTTAAATTGTTATCTTCATAATATAGATTCCTAAAATACAAATTGCAGGATTTTTTTAGCATATCCTTATTTATATTGATTTGAAAGTTATAAACCAAAAAACAATTTACTCTAGTGGTAAGTTGTTTACAAAACTTATGAATGACCCAAGTTCAAATCCAATACATGTCTTCTTTTTAATTAAACAATTTTAAAATTAAAAATTAACAAATCAAAAACGAATTTTAAAATTAAAAAAAAAATTGTACATATATTAAATAAAATGCCACATGTCATTAAAAAAATTAAAAAAAAATGCCACATAAATATAATGATGACATGGAAATATGACTTGGCATTATGGGATGCCAAGTGGCATTATGACGTGGCATGCCTCCTCTTATATATAATGTAATATAGATATATATCTTATATCCGAACTTTCAAAATAAGAAAAATGATCTCAGAATTTTAATAGTTTATCACCGTAAACAAAATAATAAAAAAAACATTGTTCGCCTATCAATTACATGGTACCCGTCGCTGCAACGTTCGGGTACCTGCTAGTTTAATTAGAGCATGCGGTACCTTAACTTGGGAAGTGAGTTAAGGCTTAACTTTTTTGAGTTAACGGATGCGTTACCATACCGCCCAAGTGAGTTAAGGGGTGCGTTACCACCTTAACGCTGCGTCAAGCAGCAAATATTTAAAAAAAAAAAAAAAAAAAAATTGCATATTCGCCCCCCTAAAATTTTACATATTCGCCCTTAAAATGCAGTGTTTTTTTTAGTTAAGGTTGAGTTATGATAAAAGGTGTTTTTTTTAGTTAAAGTAAAAAAATTAAAATTGATGTGGCGCTGACGTGACATTGAGTGAAACTTTAACTCAGGTTATGACACCCAATGCTCTTAATTGATTATTGGAAGTTAAAGGCTTTAAATAAACGAACATCCAAAATGTAGGATTAAAATGTTGCAAATAAATATTAAGAGGTTTAATTAATCGGCCCAGTAAAGTAAACAGAGGAACGTTTATGAATCAAGAAGTACTTATTGGGTATGAATACGTACCAACGTACGTGAAAAAAATGCTTAAAATATTTTGTGGTAATGCAAATTTCATTTCTTTTTTGTACCTCACATTACATATCAAACATGGTTAAAATGTGTTACATGCATCAGTGAATCTCACGATGACTTCTCGAAGTTAAAGTATGCGATAGCCTCTCGAAATTACGTACACAACTATCAAAACCAAAACGTCATTACATCGTGAAGAT
>OU343223.1:131072795-131399573 GCA_910596185.1 Chrysanthemum makinoi | reverse complement strand
CCAAGTACTGTTCCGCAAGTATTTGGGTAACGTATTCTTTTTGATTGATTTCTAATAAAGAATATGATGTTGAAAATTACTTTGTGTGTTTTACTTATGTTAATTTCAGTCATTGTTCACTATTAACTTGTTTTAATATTTTTAATTGTTTTAAACGATAGTGAACGGGGAACAACAAGTGGTATCAGAGCAAGGCTAATTATAAAACATTTTTTAGGCCGCTCTAAAAGTTTTAAACTAGGATCCTAAATGGTGAAATTGATGTACCCCAACTAGTCGATAAAAGGGTGGAGCTTATTCAAATTGTTGCCCCTAGACTTGAAGTTGGCAAATTCAACAAATGGAAAAGCGAATGCTTTGCTATTTGATTGGGATGGAACCTTATTATATCAAGTGTATAAATGAAGGTCCATTTGTCCCAAAGACTGCTGAAGGTTTGCCTAAACCTAAAGCTCAGTGGACCCAAGATGAAAGGAGAGTGGTCAACCAGGACCAAAGACTCAAAAGTATCATAATATCTTGTCTTCCCGGCGATATTATGGAGTCGCTATGTTATAAGCTGTAGTACAACTAAACAAACCTGGGATGACCTAGTTCATTGTCATGAAGGCCCATCTGATACCAAGGAAAACAGGATAATGGACCTGAAACTTGAGTATAACACCTTCAGGGCTAAGGACTCAGAAACTCTCTCTCAAACTTACACCCGGTACAAAACTCTTTTAAACGAACTATCAAATGATGGTGTTAAGTTGTCCAAACATGAAATCAATGTTGGTTTTGTTAATAGTCTCCCTGAGAAGTGGTTGAATTTCTCTCAGGGACTTAGGAATGCTAATCATATCCGAATCTTGAGCTTCACGAAATTTATGGGAAATTTGTCTATGAGGAAAACCTCATCAACAGACGATACCCTGACTTAAAGAAGTCTCAGGAAGTCAAGAAGTCCCTGACCACCACCTCATCACCAATATCAACTGCTTTTTATTCTAACAATGTTGTTCAAGATTTTCAGAAAATTGATGATGAGCCGATGAGAGATCAAGTGAGGAGTACCTAAATGACCTGAACATTGAATTTCAGGAAAGGGCACTCCTTGCTAACTCTCGAAGGTTTATAAAAGAAACAAAGGTTTTTCAAATGCCAAAGCAAATGAGGACACTGAATGCTTTAAGTGTCACAAAAGAGGTCATTTTGCAAAAGACTGTTTCAAAACAATTTTTGAACCCTCTTATAAACCATCAGTCAAATCAGTCCTCGAGCTTTAGCAAATTTCAACCAAAAATCTATAAGTCTCATCAAAACTTTCAAAACAAATCTGATCAAAACAAAGCTGTTGATTTTGAAGCTAAGTATAAGAAAGTCAAAGCTAAGCTTGCATTACTCGAGGCCAGTCCCTCAGAAACAGCAAAAAGTGTTCAATGCAGGGGTAAAACAAAGGCCTTGTTGCTGAGACCTTCGACTGGATGAAGAGCCGTGTCATCGATGATGAAATGGTGCATGTCAGTGCACTGATGGCCCTCTCAAAAGAGGACAAGCTAGTTGTTGGAAAGAATCATGCCAGGAATGGAGAATGGGTCAATATCACAATGAAGAAGGTAAATATCTTACTTTCTATGGATGATGACTCGATTGGCGTCCTATATGAATTATCTTAATCTTGACCTTAAGTTCGTAGAAGAGCAAAGGCTGAATCTTTTTTCAAAATACAACAAGCTAAGTTTTGAATTGAACAAGTGTAGGGATGAACTACTTCTTTTAAAACAAAATAAGCTTGAGGCTATCACTTTGCAAATTCAAAACACTGAATTAGTTAAAAGAAATCAAGCTCTTCAAGATGAACTTAAGATAGAAAAATATATCATTGCTAGTTGGACTGCTAAGAATCCAAGAGTCTTTGATGTTGTGGGAGCCCAGCAAAAAGAGATTCATAGGTGAAAATCATCTCCCTGACTCTCATAACAAAGACCAGTCTCCCAAATCATTTGTGTCTGGTGGCATGATTACCAATGTGTTGACTACTTCCAAGCCCAGTGATTGGATTGAACGGGTTAATCCTGATAGTAAGCTTCCTAATTTTGGTTCTGGAAGAATTCTAGAGCCTGAGAGTCAAGCTCTTAAGAGCATGCTTGGACTCCCTGATGTGCCCAGTAATACTGAACACATTGAGTCTGGCGAGAGTCTAATGCAACGCCTTCCACCCCTGAAACCTCTTGAGGTGGCTGCACCAAGCTCTGAGTTTACTCCAATGCAATTCAATCCTCATTCACCAAAAGAAAGGTCTGGACTTGGTAGAACCATCCTCAAAAGACCATCAAAACCAACTCAACAAGAGTCTACTCCCACTGAGACTTCCACATCTTCAGCTCCCACCGAAGCGACCAAATTCAGAACGGTGAACTTGTGAGAAAGCTAACTGAAAAGATGGAATCCATTGAAAAGGTCCCTGAATCAATCAAGGAGACAAAGTCAGCTTCCTCTAGTTCCTCAAAGTCTAAGTCAAACCCCAAATCTAAGCAGAAGTGTGATCTATGCCACTATACCAGTCATACCACTGACAACTGCTATAGAATCCTTTTTGTATGATCTGCAAAAAGGATGATCACGAACTTCGATCACTTACAATATGTAAGTTCACTCAGTGAAGCAAACTATACCAAAGTTGGTCATCGGTATGCTTCATCCTCCAAGTCAGCTCACAAACATAGAGCTAAACTCTTTCCTCTTTGCCCACACTGTGGCTTCAATGATCATCATCAGGATGATTGTCTCATGAACAAATGCTGTGATATATGCGGTAATCCAGCTCATGAGACATCCCAACATGACAGAATCATTCATGCAAGGAGAGGTACAAAACAACCCGAGTCACCGAGTCATCCTCAGTCTCCAAATGCAAAACCTGTGGTAGCACAATGCACTCAACCACTGACCATGAGTCAATTGCCAAATTCAAACAGACCTTGAGACCCAAGCCCACTTGAGTGTGGGTCACTAAGAGAAACTAATTGCATTTACTACTTGTGCAGAGACAAGCCAGGGAGCCTATTTGGCATCTAGACAGTGGATGCTCAAGAAGCATGACTGGTGTGAAGGAGTATTTGCACAAGTATGTAAAGGAACCAGGACCCAAGGTAGTATTTGGTGATAACTCATCATGTCCCACTGAAGGTTATGGTTCAGTAAACTGTAATGGAATAGTTTTCTCTAGAATAGCTTATGTCAATGGTCTAAAATAAAATCTCATCAGTGTCAGTCAACTATGTGATGCTAAGTACATTGTGCAATTCAATGACAAAAAAGGTACCATCTTCAATGCCAACAAGGAAGTTATGTTGATAGCTCCTAGGATAGATGATGTTTACGTGTTAGACATGTCAACACTCTCCCAAGATGGAACTTGTCTCTTTGCTAAAGCCACTGAAACTATCAATTGGCTGTGGCATAAGAGACTCTCACACTTAAACTTCAAAAACCTCAACAACTTGGCAAAACAAAACAAGGTCCTTGGCTTACCATCACTGGTTTTGCAAAAGACAAACCATGCTCTGCCTGTGAAAAAGGTAAACACCATAGAGCATCATTCAAAACCAAACAAAATTTCTCCATCAAAAGCTACCTTCACCTCCTGCACATGGATCTCTTTGGACCTGTGGTCCAGATCAATCTAGCATGAGAAGTATACACTTGTCATTGTTGATGAGTTCTCAAGATACACTTGGTTATACTTTCTTTCCAAAAAGAGTCAGCAGCGGTGATACAATAATTTCATTCATCGGGAAGATTGAAAACCGAATGACATTACTGTTAAACAAATCGAACCCGACAATGGTACTGAGTTCATAAATCAAGAGCTTGAGAGTTTCTGTGATGAAAAAGGAATTTCTCAAAATTTCTCATCTCCTTATACCCCTGAACAAAATGAAGTCGCTGAAAGGAAAAAAAGAACTCTCATTGAGGCTGCTAGAACCATGTTAAATGGCTCAGCCCTCTCAAAGCATTTTTGGACTGAAGCAGTCAAAACTGCCTGTTACACTCAAAACAGGTCAATCATTGTCAAAAGACATAATAAAACCCCATATGAGATCTTCAAAGGTAGACTTCCTGACATCTGCTATTTTCATGTGTTTGGATGTCCTGTGTTCATTCATAACCACAAGGATCATCTAGGCAAGTTTGATGCAAAATCTGATGATGGATACTTCTTAGGCTACTCACTGATCTCCAAAGCCTTCAGGGTTTTAACACAAGGAGACAACAAGTTGAGGAAACCTTTCATGTCACCTTTGATGAAAGTGCTGAAAGCATCAGGTTCACCAACACCTCAGTGGAGGAAATAGGAATTGATAACTCATCAAGATATCCTCCTGATGAGTACAACACTGAATTCAGTTCCTCATATCAAGCTGATGCTGACATCTCATATTATATCTTACCTCACAACCTTCCCCAACCAACTATCAGTGAATTCATTGATGATCAATCAGTCCCTACTGGGATAGGTAATACTGAACCAAATGTTCAGGAACCTGAGATTCAAGAACCCCAACTTGAACAAGACATCTCAACAGATGCTCTTAATGATTCTGTGGCTCAAGCACCAGAACTCACTCATGAGTCTCCAGTAACCTCTTCAAGCTCAGATCCTAGACCACAAAGTAAGTGGACAAAATCTCAGGACATTGAGCTTGTAAACATTATTGGTGAACCCACTGAGGGCATGCTCACGGAAGCATGGCCGCTAAGTTAACTGCAGCTTCACCCAATGAATGTCTATATGCTTGATTACCTATCGAAATAGAACCCAAAAGTGTCATTGAGGCTCTAAAGCAACCAAGCTGGGTTCAGGCTATGCAAGAAGAACTGCAACAGTTTGATAAAAACAAGGTCATGACCTTGATCAAATGTCCTTAGGATGTTGTAGTCATAGGAATGAAGTGGGTTTTCAGAAACAAAATGCGATGAAACGACACTGTCATTAAAAACAAATCCAGACTTGTAGCCAAAGGTTACAGTAAACAAGAAGGCATTGACTATGATGAGACATTTGCTCTTGTTGCAAGAATGGAAGCCATCAGAATCTTCCTTGCATATGCAACATACATGAACTTCAGGGTCTACCAAATGGATGTCAAAAGTGCATTCTTAAATGGTGATCTCAAGGAAGATGTGTATGTTCAGCAACCTCCGGGCTTTGAGAGTAGTGAATTCCCGACTATGTCGCAAGCTTGACAAAGCCCTATATGGACTTAAACAAGCTCCCGGGCATGGTATGAAACTCTCACCTTCCTAATACAAAACAAGTTTGTTCGAGGAAAGATAGACAACACCCTGTTTGTCTATAGGACCAAACAAGATGTGATACTGGTTCAAGTGTATGTTGATGACATCATCTTTGGCTCAACAAACTACAAACTTTGCAAACAGTTTGAAAAACTGATGACAAAGAAGTTTGAAATGAGCATGATGGGTGAACTCACATACTTCCTTGGACTACAAATCAGGTAAACTGATAAAGGAATCTCCATCAGTCAAGAGAAGTACACCAAAAATATCTTGAAGAAATATGAGATATCTGACTACGCCTTAGTGAAGACACCAATGGTCCTTCCTAACAACCTTGGACCTGATCTCACTGGAAAATCAGTCAATCAAACCCATTTCAGAGGGATTGTTGGCTCACTGATGTATCTAACTGCTACTAGACCAGACATATAATTCTCAGTCTGTCTAATAGCAAGATATCAGTCCAATCCCAAAGAATCCCACCTCACTGCAGCCAAAAGAATACTCGGTACCTAAAGGGAACCCCAAACCTTGGACTCTATTATCCAAAGTGCTCAGGGTTTGATCTCAAGGGTTACTCGATTCGATTATCTTTGGGCTGCAACATGGACAGAAAAAGTACCTCGTGGTCCTATCAATTACTTGGAGGAAAACTGGTTTGTTGGAGTGCTAAAAAGCAACAATCAGTGGCTATGTCTTCAGCTGAAGCTGAGTATATGGCTGCTGCAGGATGCTGTGCCAATGTTTTATGGATGAAAAGTCAACTCAATGACTATGACATCCATTACAAAATGGTACCCATCTTCTGTGACAACACCAGTGTAATTGCAATCTCCAACAACCCCGTCCTTCATCAAAGAACCAAACACATTGATATTAGATATCACTTCATCAGGGACCACATAATGAAAGGAGACATAGAACTCCATTTCATCCCTACTGAATATCAACTGGCTGATATCTTCACCAAACCCTTGGATGAACCTACCTTCGGAGACGAAACTAATTGGGAATGCTTGACATTGAAAGTCATGCATCTGGAAACCAATCTCAGTAAGTTCTCTGAAATGGTTCCTCCTTCCTGAACGAAACCCACAATTCTACCTCTCACTGAATGAGTAAGACTCATTCAGGGACCCTGACAGTTAAAATTGAGCATTGAATGAGTAACTAAATAATCCAAGTATCAGTTACTTAAATATCCTAGGTTGGTAACCATGCCAATTTAATATAGGAATATATGTCTCTTTGTCTTATTGTCAACCATATCAAAAGTCCCTCACAAACTTACCTCATCCCCACTTGGCATTAAATGCCTCCTCTCACATAAAATATCTTATTGATATTTTATTACTGCAAAAGTGCACTTTTACTGTGCACTGCAACTGTTCCCTTGAAAACCGGGATTTTTACTGCGGGTAGTGGAGTGGAGGCATTAAATGTGGAAATTCAAACGTTTTCTAAAACCGACTCTAAATATTCCCATTTATGCACATTTAACCCCTCTCACCACTCTATAAATACCCCCCTTCTCAACCATAAACACACACACAAATTGTTTTTGTAACAAAACTCTGCTAAAATCTTTTCTCAAACTCAAAACTTTGTGTGTGCTTCAAAATCTTCAAATCTTTTTTCTGAAAAACATTCTTTGTAAACATTTACAAAAGTTTTTCATCACAAACTTGAGAGATAAAAAAAAACTCTTTGATTGTTCTTGTCAAATTGTTCTTATCAAAACCCTAAATTTTTTGAAATGGCAAGTACACAATCTCTTCAGTTTGCTTCACAGTGGGTAGGTGATCTTAGCAATGTTGAATTTAAAACAAATAATGTCATAGGCAATTTTGAATATCCTCAAACTGTCCCAGCCTATAAGGACATTATGAAATTTTTATATAACTGCCCACTGAAAACGGCCTTTGTTCAGTGTCCCTCAATACTGTACCAAAACCTCCTCAGGGAGTTTTGGGCTATAGCCAAGGCCTTTGACCCGACACCCCTCTTGATGAGAACAACCTTAGATCTCTCAGGGAATATCTCATCAGGTTCAGTCTTAATGGGGGGCAACAATTCACCCTGGATTATAAAACTTCTTGCACCTCCACAAGGTTAGATTACAACAAAGGTGTTTATGTAGCCCATCCTGAACCCTCCACAATGAAGGATGGGTTAAAACAAATCGTTTTAGATCCAACTTTTTTGGACAAGACCCCAGTCACCAAGCTCATTTCCCGTGGCTTGGAGGATCCTATTCACTTTTGTGATTCAGGTCCTCGGCGGGAACCACTCATCCACTGAACAAGTTAACTCTATTCAGTTGATGATGGCATACTTCTTGATGAATGGGGTCACTGTCGACATAGGGGAGATCATTTACAGTGATATCGTAACCAAGCTACAGAGCAAGACTAGGACGAAATACGTTTCATATCCTAGGTTTGTCTCTTGTGCTTTGCAAGTGTTACTGGGTACAAACTATCCTCAGGAAGAACAATTTGGTGCTTTACCTGGCATCCTGAGCCAATCAAATTTTCAAAAGGACCCATCCCTTGTCACAAATATTGAGTTGACGACCCATATGGTTGCTGTAAACAACCAGAGGGAATCAGTGTCTCCTAACCCTGCTCCTATAAAGAGAAGGGGAAGTCTCGTGGGACTAAAACCAAACCCAAGTCTCAGGGCCATGAGGCTTCAGGAGCACAGCCTAAAAGGCAAAAGAAGCCCCTGACTAAACAGACACCCGCTGGTGACCAAGCAACATCCACCCTGGTGACAACGAAGGACACCGATAAATCACAATCAGTGCCCTTGGTCCCAACTACTACTCCCCAAGATCCAGAGGGAAACATACAACCCGGCGGTAGGGAGCGCCTTCCACATCACCCAAGGATGACATTAGCAAATCACAGCCTTTGTCTGAGGGCACACTGAATGATCCCAAAGACTCAGGGGGAAACAAACAACCCACTGATAGGGATATCACCACCACTGACTCCGCTAAAGGCACTGGAAAACACCCGCCAGTGTCTCAGGGGTCTCAGGGACAAAGACTTCGGAGGGACAGAAACAACCCGCCGATATGGAACCCAAAACCAATCGACTCCGGAGAGGCACCGGAAATGCCCACCGGTCTGAGGAGTCAACGGGACAAAGACTTCGAGAGGGAAATATACCACTCGCTGATATGGAACCCATCACCAACCCCTTGTTAACCGTTGCTGATGTTACTGGGATACTATTTTCTGAAGATGAACTTGCTGACAGTGATGATGAAATTTTATCAGCAGGGGAAGAAGTGGACGCCGAGGTTCAAGCTGAACAAGGACCTCGGCCGATCCACGGAGCATACTTGAATCACCATTCAATCGACAATGATGACTCCTCTTCCTCCACTGAGGAGTTCCAAAGATTTGATAATGTTCTTCCACTCACCGAGGCAGCTTGTTGATGGATCACCAAAGCTTCAAGGCGGTTATACTCTGGGGTCACTGAAACATTGTGGGAACAACACACTGAAGCTGCTGCCAGTTATGCCGATCTAAAGGCAGAGGTACAAGCCTGATGAAAATGTTCATGAGCACGGGGATCGATGTATGACAATCTTCACAGACTGGACGAAAACTTGGCTAAATTTCTCATGCACCTTCAGGGTGTAGGCACAAAGATAGATGAAATCAGAGAATTTGTCAAAGAAGATCCAACGCTCAACTCTCAAGTGCTGAAGGCTACTGAGGCTTACTTGAAACAATCTTCCACCTCGCTGAACGGTCGAAATGCTCCAATCGCAAATGTTCGAGGTCTTCAATCTTCGATCCGATCTCTTCAAGCTACATTGGGCTCTGTGAATACTCGGTGGCTACTTTGGCTCAGCATCTTCTTCCGTGGCCGGAATCTCGGGCCCAGAATGACTGCTCTGGAAGTTTCTCAAGCAAATTTGGAAGCAAAAGTCACTGGTATTCAAACCGACACTTCAGATATCAAGGCTATGATCTCTGAAATTTATCAAGCCTTCAAGGGACAAGCGACTCTGCCCCCTCAGCACCAACACCAACTCTTGCCCTCACTAACGCCCGCGAACAGTTGAGGGGAGAAAGCTGAAGAAACTCCTCTTCACACGAGGGGAGACAACACCACCAGTATCTGCAGCTCAAATCTCATCATCACCACCAGTCTCAGCAATACCTATCTCATCAATCCCACCACCAACATCAACAACAACAACACTGACAGTGATTACACCAATAATAACAACAACACCCGCCTGGTAGCATCTTCTTCTTCGGGCCGGACAAAGGAAAGGCATAATGACAACCCCTCCTGAGCCTGAGAAGATTCCCTTTAAGATCGGCGACACTGAATACCTGCTCACACCACAACAGCTAAGTGCCTATCTTGCAAAGAAGAAAGGAAACAGAAACTTGCTGAGGAAGAAAGAAAAGCGGAGAGGCACCGGTAAAGGTGGTGCGAAGAAGCTGAAAACGTTGGAATAGATGATAAGAAGCTTAAAAAGGGTCAGGCAGGACAAAAGTTCAAGGAAGCTCAGGCTGCTCAGATGGCTGAAATGAGAAAACAGTTGGAAGAAAAGAAGAAAAAAACTGAAGCTCTCAGGCAAAGCAGAATTAAGCATTACAACTGGACAATGACAAGCCGAAGGCTACCTGAAAAGATCACAGATGTCAAAATCATCCCCAATACCAAACCACTGGCCATGAACGTTTACAGAGGGGATGATAAAAGACACTTCGAGGTTCATGATCCCCTAAAATTCACTGACTTTGGGATCACTGAACTCGAAGAGCTTGGTCCAATTATTGAAAAGAAGAAGAATGCGGTGGTTAAGGAGCTGATGAAGATGCTCAGTAAAAGATATGAAAGATTGAGAGATGCACCAGCACAACTGAGGATTCAGCTTGCCTTAACTGCACCTCAAGGATCTCAACCACAATCATCCACTGGCAAAAGGAAGAGAGTTGAGTTCCAGCCTGAGATAAAAGTGCCTGGCTTCGAATGCAACAGGGAGCCGCCTGAAGGTGTTAAGTTTGTAAACTGTTTGGTGATTGAAAAGCAGCGTTCCAAAGGTGGAGCGATATTGATAAGGCTGAAGTGGCAACAATGCTGAGCTACATACCAGTGGCTTCTCAAATTCAGTCTCCTTCAAATATCAAGTTTTGTGCTAACTTAAATGCCAAGATAAGAGAGCATCCTGACAGGGAAACACTGATCACAAAGAAAGTCAAGCTTGAAGCACTGGGAATCCATCTAGACTGATCATTTTGATTTATGTTTTTGTACTAGTGATAGGAGCCATGTAATCTGATCAATAAAAGATGTATGTTTTTGTTAAATTACTCAGTGTTCCTGATTGTATTCATTAGTACATTCAGTGTAAGAAGAAGCCATTTGCTCACTTACACTGATCAAACACTTAGGCTATTTGTATATCCAAATAGGGGGAGACTGTTGGGTTCAGTAAATACCCAAACCCCTTAATCTAGGATTTGAATAGAAAATAGCCCAAGTGTCTAGTCCGTTAAACACTTACAGGTCACTGAGTGCATAGTCTCTCAGTGAGCCATCTTCAGGATACTCAGTATGAGGCAACAAGATAGTCTCTCCACTCAGCAAGGCGGAACTTAAAAGGTGAAGACTGAGTCAAGAAGAAGATGGTGGATTCAGTGAGCGATGACAATAACTCACTGAATCCCTAAGACTCCTCTCCAACTCTTACACTGAAGACAAACTGAAGTAGAAGAATGAAGGATGTAAAGACTGAAGAATGAGCGGGACAAGGCGGGATAAGTTTGAATCAGATAAGACGAAGTACTTATCAACCAAAGTCAACTTTTCCTGAATGGCAAAAGATCAGGCTCAGTGTCATCACTGACCTTAGGAAAGTAGTCTTGTCTCTTACCTAGAATAGCCTTTGTAAACAGAGACAAAATGCATCAGAATTTTGTCTTCTGTAAGATGTCGGTTTGTCACTTAGGAAAGAGTTAAATCTCATACATGTATAAATAGCATAAGAGATGGGGTGAAAAGGTTAAGCTTGTGAATTGTAAAAACACACATACACGCAAGCCATCTTTTCACTCCTACAAATACAACTTAATCCCTGAGATAGCTCAGTGGGTTCTAAGAGTTGTGCTCAGGACTTAGCCCGAGCTTAGAGAGGAGTCACCAAACTTTGTCATTTCAATCCCAAGTCTGTTCGCAAGTACTTGGGTTACGTATTCTTTTTGATTGATTTCTAATAAAGAATATGATGTTGAAAATTACTTTGTGTGTTTTACTTATGTTAATTTCAGTCATTGTTCACTATTAACTTGTTTTAATATTCTTAAACTGTTTTAAACGATAGTGAACGGGGAACAACATCACCTCCACCTTCCAAAGGCACAACCAGATCCACATCCAAGTCTGTAAAGAAACCAACCGACTCTTTGATATCCCGAGCTAAAACAAAGATTGTCAAAGCTGTCAATCAAGTCAGGAAGAAAGACGTGAATAAAAAAAAGCTGAATCAACTCGCTGACAGAATCAACTTTCTTCAAAACGGGATAAAAGAGATGTTGAAAGAAAGGGAGCATATCCAGAAGCTTCTCAAAGGAGATTTCCAAAGGGAAATGGATAAGACGGCAAGAGAATATACTCACAAGTTTCTTCTCGACACTGTCCCTGGAGTGACAAGGGAGATATTTTCCAGAAAACTTACTCCAAATATCGTCGCATTGGTTAAACATACAATGGCCAACGAACCTGATCTCTCTGAAGCTGAGTTAATTTCGAAATTGGTGATGCAAATGTCTAAACGATCTGCAACCTTTACTTCGGATGAAGCTAAATTTTTTGAGGCTCTACTAGATTATCAACTCAAATCATCATGCAAAGAGTCAGCAGGTCAACCTAAACGACCAAGAGATGACGATGATAAGGACAAGGATTCTGCACCTAAACGTCCAAAGAAGTCTGGTGAATCTTCCTCTATGCCACCACCAACCCAAAGGACTCCAACAGAAATACGATCTCCTCCACGTTCTACTGCTGATAAACCTCAGGACTCTGAGTTACCACCATCCACAGAGAAAACTGGTGATCATTTCGAATACAATGGTGGTGATGATGAAAAGTTCCATGAGCCCCAACAACAACCCACCTCTCCCGACACAACAAAGAAACCAGCATCCTCATCAAAGCCAAAGAAGAAGAAGAAGACGACTAAGACTGATGTTGTCTCATGACTAGATGACGATACAACCGCTGACTACGACTGGTTTTCTCAACTTTGTGATGCTACTCCCTCACTACCTGAAGGTCAATAAATGGTAGATTGCCGTACCATGGAGCATGTCAAGCTATTACAAGAACAATTTAAAGTGAAGAAGATGACGAAGGCTGAGCTCAAGCGAATCAAGAATGATGCCTTCCAACTACTCAAAGATAGCTCCGAAAGTGCAATTGAAGTGGAATACCACCTCGACAACATTGCACGAGCCATGTCGAACAACATCGATTGGCTCAATCCCGAAGCTAACATCGACTTCACTCGACAAGACAAAGCTCCATACTACACAGATTGGACCAGACCTCTACCCACAATTGGCCGACCGGATCAACCAAAGATTCCATACCGCTACTTCTTCAACAAAGACCTAGAATTTCTTCTACACGGTAGCGATGTCTCCAAGAAATACGCTACATAACTTACACTTCCGTTCCCGGCAGCAATATACTCCAACATCATAGCAATCGAGGAAGATGCCACCCACATGTTCTCTGACAAAGTGGAAAAATATGATCTTGATGCAATGTATGGGATTCATCATTGGCCAGAACGCCGAAGAATCTACTACAAGAGCTGCCAGGTACTTACATCAAAGAAGGAAGTGTTTAGTGATAAAGGGATTGTTGTTATTAAGCATGTTACTCTTTCGTCAAAATGGGACTACACATTTCTCAAGAAAATAGTGGTCAAACGACAAGACGAAGAGGACTATGACTTATGTGAAGCAGACTTTTAGAGATTGTATCTCAACGACATTGAAGATATGTATCTTGCCAAGGTACAGCGACGAATGCGACATTTCTCTACAGAAATCCAACGTGAGTACATCAAGTCCTTGTTAATCTTCATCAGAAGCATAGTGATCTAGGAACGTGTAGAAGACATTCAACTTGCCGTGGAATCGTATCAGATGCGTGTTAACCTCACTAAACCACAGCTAGACCTTCCCGACATCAACAAACTTCCTCAATACACCCACATCAGCAAACCATTTGGAGTAGTCTACCGTACTGAACTACACCGAAATTGCTTGATTGCGTGCAAAGAGCTTCATAAGTTTGGAGATCACACACTGAAGAAAGTCAGGGACGGGTTAGCTTATCGATTAAAGGCGATACAACAAGGCATTGGGTCACCTAAGCGATGGAATTCAAGGGAGAGACGGGATGTTAAGAAGATCATCACTCGCATTGATGAAAGGTTGTTCAGAAGGGACCAGTTCAGAACGTTGGAGAGCTTCGTAGGTGGTCGTCCCAGCATATCTCTCACAGGCTATCAACGTCCAGAACGCATTCCTAGAGTTATTGCTGGATTACCTGAATCTCCTGGTAACCCTTGATTTGTTTCATTATCATTACTTGGTTGTGTGATATATATTTAACAATGGCTTGTGCACATATAACAGTGTACAACCCGTTCTTGTAATGAAAGGACCCTGTGGTACGTTTCAATGCCACAATCCTTCTAAAAGGAGCGAAAGCTTCTTACTTTTGAGTAAAACTATCAAAACTTTCATTTTCAAAGTTTTGCTCAAAAGAACAAGTATTTTCCCTTATGATTTTCAAAACCTCAAAAGCTAATAACACTTGTTGAGGGGGAGTAGTTGATTAAAACTTTGTTCACAAACTGTTCTTCGTGGTAATCTTCCCGCAAAACTCGAAATGGACATATTCGATATCAAAATTTCATCAAAAATAACATTTATATGCCATTTTTGAGGGGGAGAAAAATTATGTGATAAGAAATATGTTGTGAAATTGCAAATGAATCGTTGTGCTACAGACTTAACCAATGAATTGACGAGATCTTAAATGTTAGTAACTCGAAAAGACTTGTCCGGGACGGGTAATAATTTCAAGCTAGCTCGCTAGTGATGTAAACGTGTCTCGCAAAGGACTTGTCCGAGTAGAATGTACCATTCGAGAAACTCTTGGTAGACATGAACTTTGACGGGTTTGACAACCTTTCGAGGTTTGTCCACACCTTCAAGGTAGTTATTAGAGCTAGTTGTCACCTAAAAGCTGACAATGTAACTCTTTAACTATGCAACGTAACCGTGTCTCACGGGGGATTGTCTATCATGAGTTGATCAATTCAAAAGTGCCCGCTCTTCTCTCACCGTGCAGATTTCTGTCAAAATTCTTAAGCACGTGTGAAGGGGGAGTATTTCTGCAAAATCTTAAACTCTCAACAGTGGTATTAAATGTTTTTTACTCATAACCACTTTGAGAGATTTTTCATGAAAATGGTTTTATGGCAACATAGGTTAGTCATGGAGTTATAAGGTGACTAAGGTTAGGAATAACCGTCCTATGATCCGCCAGAGCCGGATGAATCTACCCAAGGACACCACCAATAGTTAGAATTAGAAGTCCTTAGGTATGATTATAAAAAGGAGAAAATGAGAATCGGAGAAAGAAGGAGTTGAAGAATTAAAAAGAAATGTAAAGCAAAGGGTGAAAAGAAATAGCCCTCCAGATTATTCAACTTATGGCAGACACCGGGTTCAATTCATATGCTACTGGTTGTCACTTGATGACACCGGTATTGAAGATCAAAGTCGTCATGGACCCAATGACGCATGCACTAAACCTTCTTAGCCACTCAAGTTTCTCTCAACAGAAGCTTGTTTCATTCTCACAGGGAACCCTACATAAACTATCGACTTTCTCTTAGAGATTGCTGGTATTGAAGAAGGAGACCCTCTCCCTAGTCTCCGCTCAGGAAAACCAAAGTGCACAATTGAGTCTAGAGCCATGAGATTCATCAAAAGATCTCTTAGGTACACTTGACATTCTATCATTTTTCGTTCAATAATAAGGATGCAAGTGATACATTATCGAGTCCTTCACAGATCTTAGCAATCTGTCGACAACATTTATGAGAGGTTCACACATGTGATCCTCAGTGATTGAATGGAAACTCCTGCCAGGGTCAACATCAAACAGGCCTGACAGCAGGTCACTTCGGTAACTCCCCGTGGATTACGCTTAGTGTGTCTCAAACGGTCTACAGTCGTGAGGTGATGCCGGTATACCTGCACTCATCTAAACTGTAGGTGTACTTCGGTACATCGTGTTATCTCACTTGTGGGACTCCAGTTCAGAACGCCTTTGTGAGAATTAGAGATGTGTTTTCACACTATGCTGTTAACTCTCTCGAAGTTCAAACTTGTAAGCGCTGGATTATTTCTAACCCATGTTTTATGTTTTCTTCTTATGGATGCTTGCGGGTGGAAAAGATCGTGCAGATTCTCCACATGCTCATACTTACAACATCACTAATTGAAGTTCTCTCAAAAGGCAACACAAAGTCAGAATGATTCTTCGTCAAAGCCAAAGAATCTACAAAGATTAAAGACTAAGAGAACTACATCAGTACTGAAATCCAACGTTAAAGAGCGTGTGAGCATGTTGGAGAAAGACGTGGAGACACTGGAGCAACGAAGCGGACCTAATGCAGACAACTACAACATACTATCTCTACCACCACAAAGAACAAAGATCAAAAAACAAAGATAATGATGACGTCAAAGCAGAATACTTCAAAGGAAATAATTTCCCTACACTGGGGAGATTGTTCGAATCAAGGCACTTCTTCTCACAAAAAAGAAGAAGGCCAGAAGACGTCAAAGCTACTATTACATCAGCACCTACAACGTTTAAAGATCAAATCATCAATCACTAACACTTAGGGGGGGATTGTTGGAATCACTCCTAAACTAGAATTCAAGTGTTAGTAATTAATATGTAATAGTTAGCTTAATTATGGCTTTTATGTTAGTAATCAAGGCTAGGCTCATGTAGAAAGCCCATGAGCCTATCCAAAGCCCAATAAGGAAAGGATGGGAACTTGGTGTGTTGCCCTAGTTCCCTCCTATAAATAATATTGTAAACCCTCACTTGAGGGTTGGTTGTTCATTCACTTTCAATACTCACGCATAAACCTTTATTAATATCCTACGCGTATTGCTTGTTTGTGTTCAACCGATCACTCTTTCATCTCCTTTCTTATATGGATGCTTGTGTTACAAATATTGGAACCTAACACGTGTGTTGATGGAAAGTCTTAATATATGTTTGTAAAATTTAGTTGTTTCCAAACAAACCATTGTTGACACCCCTTGAAACTTAAAACCATTCCCTGTTCATACATAGTCAAGTCAAATTATGTCAATACATAGTCATACTCAGTGAGGTGGAACGGATAACAAAGACAAAATGAGTACCAACACAAATTATGGCCACACACATCAGTACCACCTTTTATCCTTGAAGTAGTTTACCAATTCGTTGTCTGTCGTCTGTCGTCATCCAGTTTTACAATTTTACCCTTTCATGGGTTATTAGGCTGTGGAAATGACTTTGCAGATTTCGCTCACTTCTTCTCTTCATCGCTTTTTACTTCACATGCCTCTGCAGGCTCAGTTGATGATTGTGGTCTACCGTTGTGATTGTGTTATGATATATTTTTGGATATTGGGAAATCCATTTATGACTAATTGTACTTACAATTTTAGTTCACTTGTAACTAAATTAAAGAATGTGCTAATTGTAGTTGCATTGCTCCATCTCGCACCTTTTGTACTGGTTAGAAATAGAAGTGCGTACTTTATTCTTGCAAATCTGATGGCTTTGTATTGACATGTTTCAACTAGCATAACCAATATTCCACCGCTCATTAAGCGTCCAGTGACTAGCAAGATACACATGCAATATATGTAGTGGATTATCATTCCCTTTACCTATATAGTCAGCTAAAATTGAATCAGTTGTTTCCGACAATCTCATATCAAACTGACGATTAACCCCCTCCCCACCCCCTATCCACCCACCCACCCACAGACAAGCGTTGACAAAAATAGCATCAAACAAACTAAATTAAGTAGACATGATCAGAATAGTATTGGATGATATAACTTAGAACTCTTTATGATGTTTTGAAGGGAACACCGAACACCTAGTAAATAACATGGATATGAGTCGAGCAATGATATAAAATGTATTAAAGACAAGATTTTGTATGTTTTATATAGGAACTAAGATGATCTCAAAGAAACCAAAAGACGGAAAATGATGGATGTCCAAAACAAGCTCATGTACTAAATGATGTCAAGAATCAGAGTAAAGAACTACAATTCAATAGAAACGGTGTAATAAACAAGTTAACAACCTGAGTAACAAGTCAAAACAAATTCGAATGAATTGGGTAATCTTTCTATATGAATCAAAACGGGTCACGTCAGGTTAACCAACAAACACTTCCAAAGCAATTTATATAACAAAACAATTTATATGTTAACTATAATTAGCAAAGCAAATAATATCATGATAAAATCTTTTTTAGCAAATCAAATAGGAATTTTATGGCATTAATAGACTTTAAGTGACTTTCAACTCGATCGACCCGTATAATATATTACCTTTCTCATTTGGCCATTTATAGATAAAGTATAGCCTACATCAACACATCTATCTCTAAGCATATCACATTGTCACATCTGCAATTTTAACTAAAATTGCATAACAACAGAGAACCTATAAACACTACTGTCGCATAGAGTAATGCATTTAGAAGACGATATTAGTTAAAGTAATTAGATGAATATACCACAAGTGATTTGTAACTTGCGCAAAGATGCTGTAGTCAAACAAGTAATACTTTATGTCATAACATGTAAGCCATCAATTACCATAGCCAGGGGCGAAACAGTCTTTGCATGAGAAAAAAGGTCACCAGCAAAACTTTTTGGCATGAAATCGGATAATTGTCATCAACAAAAATGAGTTTTCTATTCTACACATCTACAAAAGTTATGCCTATGAACATGTAAAAGGTCGCACCTTAAATGTACAATAAAACATCCTTGGCCACATATGCTTGTGCTGATAACATCAAAACGTATTCCAAGTTCGAAACCTGCAATACAGCCAACTTCTATTAAGTCAGATACCAAATGTACACATATCCAGGCCAATCCTCAACTATCATATGTAAAAACTTTTGAGAATTCTTAAGAGGAGTTTTCACATAATGGCAATTCACATAAACATGATTAATGAGATGAAAACAGTTAAAAATGAGGCTATTGACCAACACTCCACATTAATGTTTTGAGATATAGAAGAAAATGTTTTGCGTGATACAAAAGGTGCAACAGTTGAGATTCAACTAGGATCCTTCAAGTTTAGCATATATATGATATCCGTTGGTGAGTGAGACCCATCACGTGATATAGGTAGAATGAAATTTAATATGAACAATACTCTCTTTCACTTGGAGGTTTCAGTTTATTAAGTAGAAGTACCAAACCCATAAGAACTGTCCTAAAGGAGGACAACCATTGTTGAACAGATTAAAACAGAAGAAGACACATAACATGTTACACAAGAGTATACAAAAGACGATACCATGTCTCTTCTGAACATAAGGCACCAAAAAAGTGTACACTTAAAAAAAATAGAAGCTGGAGTAATAATTTTTATGCAAGTCAATTTTCTACAGTTTTGAACATTACCCCCTGTTGTATTGTGGGTACGGTAGATGCATCATGGGTGGTGGTGGGTGAAGACAGGAATTAAGCCTATACCATAAACATTAGACATGAAAATGAAGACTAATGTTTTAAGATAGCAATTTGCGCATAGGCTGCCAAGCCTGGGGAGGAACCTGATGCACGCGACCTTTTCCACACATGTTACTCGCAACAACATCAATCTTCATATGTTGTTTACCATCAGAACACTCAGGAAGCTCTTTCAAGTCAGGCACAAGATTTATGTCAGATTCATTCTTTAGCCTCTTCCACCTCTTTGTAGATAATGTCCCATCATCCTCAAAATCAACTTCGTCTCTTTCACAGTGCAAATAAACCCATAACTTCCTATCCCAATCAAATTTCAAGCAAGGATCGCGTTCATAATGCAAACGGTCCAAAGCTCCACTAACAACATCATTCAAATGTGCATCAGAGACATCCTCGACTATGTACTGTGAGTCCCTAATCAAAGTACAAACATCTGCCCGTGTTCCAATATTTCCTGGTAATCTTGCAGCTGCATCTCGGACCAAACAATGAATGCTAACATCAGATGGTCGGCCCCGTTTTAGCATAAAATGGTCCCGCACTTTTGAAGTTGGCGTTCCAGGACCTTTTCTAATTGGAGCTACAGTTGATTTTTTGCCATCTAAAGCTGTATATGCAAATGCCCGATCAGGAATTAGATAACGGATAAGTTCTTCTTTGCGGAAGTAATCTTTTACTTCTTTAGAACTTTGTGTTATAGTGTTCGGGCTTTTCTGAGTGTTTAGACCTGTGAATCTTTCTTTCTCAGTTAAGCTGACTTGCATTAACGTTATAGGGGGAGCAGGAAGACTTCCAAAATTTTGAAGGGCTTCTTGCCTGATTTTTAACCAATTAGCAAAAGAATCAACTAACTTTACGAGCACTCTGTGAGGAAGACCCCAAGCATCTGGTGATGTTGCCTCATTAACAGCCTCGTGATACTGATCTGATGAATTTTGAGAAAGCGGACCAACCCAAGACCAGCCTTTTATAGACTTCTCATAGAAGACGAGTGATTTCCATCCTTTTACTCCAAATGGAGTAGCTTTTATAGAAAATATTCTTAAAGATCCTCTCACGAGATCATGAAGCGGTTCGTAAGTTTTAAGAATTTGAGGATCTCTGGGGTTTGACTTAACACGGTTGACAATTTCTTGAACCGTCAAATAAGGCATCTTATTTATGTTTAAAGAATGATGCTGGCCAACATGTGAGGGATCTTCTGGAAGGGTAGTAATCATAGCCATCCGGACAGCCGACAAAAGGTGTATAATTGAAAATGAAAATCCTTTATGAACTGTAGGAGTAATTAACGTAAATGGCTTCTTCTGAGACTTGTTTTCTTGATCATCCAAATGCACCAAATCCTCTTCTATTCTATGTGTATTGGACACTGACTTAGATCGCACTGAGTCGCAACTTAATAACTTGACATTATCTTCCACACCCATTTTGGGTCTCTTGAAATCCATCCCAGATTTTATACCCGATATAAAACAAGGATTACGCCACTTGCTTTTTATGAAACGATTGTCATCATCCCTTTCACCAAACTGTTGTGACAAGTCTGACACTGGTTCTTCACCTCGTGCCAACATTATCAAGGCTTCTACAGCTGCCATAACTTGCCCTTCATTCTGCACAATACCTCTTCTGCCCTTCTCTTGTTTCCTTATGTGTTCCGTATGCCGAGTACTGTCAGAATGTTTTAACTTCATCAGCTTTTGCTTGCTTTGAGAATAATAACGTTTCCAATCAGATGAATCTGTCTTTTTTTCTTCCAGGAGTCCGTACAACAAATTCTTATCAAATTTCATGAAATTTAACACTTTGAGCTTCTCTTTAATGTCATATCCCCTGCGGTTTATCAAAGTTTCCCTCATATGAGTAAGCTTTTTGACCATCTTATCCTGATACCTCTGCACAACATGATAATGGTGGCGTTTCTGAACTATCCCAAGATCATTCCGATAAAGAGCTACTCTTGGTTCACACAGACCCCCCTTCAGCATAGTAAAAAACTGAATACTCGGGACCCCAAAATGAAAGTTGCAACACGTAAACAACTCTTTCATATTCCGCAAAAACATCTCTTCGTCCATATCAGGAAGATACTTTGCAAGACTAAAGCGTTCATCATCATTAAGAACATTATTCCACACATCCATAGACAAAATATCCCTCAAATCATGAAGATCGTACAGCTCAAATGGAACACTACAAGCTTGATCTCCAACTCGACAAAACTCCTCACCAGACTCACACAATTCAAGCATATCAAAATCATCAGACTCTGCCCCCGAATCATAATCCTGATATACGACTCCATCATTATACGTGTCCATATCAGCCACCATTTGAATATCACTTACTTCACTCGGTATACTTTCTTCTCTACTACGAAACAAAACCTCATAATCCAATCTAGCACTATTTTCTTCATTAACATAACAATATCACATTCCCTACATTTTGCAAAATACCTACAGGTAAAAGTAAGCAAAAAAAAAAAGAAAAAAAAAAAAAAAAAAAAAGCTCATTCAACATGCTAGAATAAAAAAACGAATTACAAAAATCAAACTCAGCCTAAATCAGATATTCATCTCGACACAGTCACGCGTTGGCTAACAATACTTGTTCTACACTTCTACACATATTGGAACCAGTACAATAGTAATAAGGGCAAATGACCAAAAAAAGGTACTCTATATGAGCAAATAGCAAAGAGACCTAACATATACGCCTATATTTACGCCTAACCCATTAACAATTTATCACATCATTCATGCAATTTCTCGCTCTTTATACTCACTTTTGATTTTTACATGTGGCATCATATTGTTCTTCAGCATATTTTTAGTCATGCATTTAACATGACAATCTTTTTCCGCTCTACATAAGTCCAATTTCTATCTAAGGAACTCACATTTTTTTACATCCTTGTTGGCATGTTTTGCTTATGTGGCAATGATACGAGATACTAATAATAAAATATGCAAGGGGTATTTGTTTAAGCTTATATATGAGCTTATAAGCTTATATGACTTTTGCTTATACTTTTTAGAGTAAATTACACCGTTCGTCCTTGTGGTATACGTTGACCGACAAGTTTCGTCCTTTGACCAAAAAAGGTTTACCGTCCATCCTTAAATGGCAAACGTTATGCATCGTAACTAACGTTCGTTAAATGCCCACGTGTGATACCAACGTGAGGGTATTTTAGTCTTTTTCTCCTCTCTTCATATAACCCTCTATTTTCTTCTCTTTATTTTACTCTTTTCATGTTTACCTCTCTCCTCCATCACACAGATTACCCAAATCCTTATTCCCCCATTTTCTTCACTAAATCTTGAAACCATCTATAAACACAAAGTTCAGATCTTTCATCACAATTCCCTTTTTATTTTATTCTCATGAATCAAAAATCTATTTCCAAATAAAACCTAAATAAAAAATTACTTTTTCCACAAAACATTATCTTTATCTTTCTTCTTCAAGTCTTCAAGCACACATGATAGGTGGGTGACGATGACAAGTGGTGGTGGGTAATGAAGACCAGCGACGGTGGTTGGACGGTATGTGGATGTGTACGGTGGTGTTTGCCTTGTTGGATGGGTGGTGGAATATCATATGGGTTTTGATAATCACAATAACCATCATTCTCATCCCCCAAAATGAAGTGTTGCGGTCAACGCACCACAACACCGCCGGCCACCACCATGCCACCCCCATCCCCAAAATGAAATGGTGGATTATTAATGAATTTTGTAGGTGTATTTTATTTTTAGAGATTTAATGGTACTGTTCTTTTTTTGAGGTTTTGGAATAGTATAAATATATGTAGTGATATAGAGATGTAGGGATGTATTAAGAGTGTTTTTAAGGGATCTCATTTACGGATGTAGCCGTTATTGGATTAGAGTCGATTCAATTTTATGGAAAAACATTGTATAATGGTCCATGTATAGAATTTGTCCGTGTTCTGTTCATAGAGTAGCAAATAAATTCGTGCAGATCTAAAGTGTAATTTAGAACTAGTGTAACCTTGGATTTGTTTATTTGGTAGGAAAATGTAAAGTTTAATGATAGGAAAATATATAACAGTTGGAGGTTTGTTTTCTTGTGTCATGGTCTTTTAACAATGTCTTTGTTGGTGCTTGGTGTTTTTGGTACAGTTCTGGGATGTAGGTGTTTGTGTAAAAGAAAAAAGAAAGTAATAATGTTGTAAGGTATTTATTTGCTTTTGAATTTATGTTCTTGAGTTGGTGGATGAAGATATCAAGTGTAGTGGTTGGGAAAATAATCAAAAGGTGGATAAGTGAAGAAGATGAAGTTGAGAGAGAAATGGTAAAAGGACAAAAATACCCTTACATTTTTAGACTTAACGATCGTTAGTGTGTTCCGTTAAAGCAAAGGACCAACGGTAGATAACGTTTGGCATTTAAGGACGGATGGTAAACCTTTTTTGGTCAAAGGACGAAACTTGTCGGTCAACGTATACCACAAGAACGAACGGTGTAATTTACTCTACTTTTTATTTTACTATTTTTCATCTTTAGTCACAAAAAGCCCAAAAATATGGGCGTATGAAACATAAAAGGAAATCATATAACCACGTAAGCCCATATTTAAGCTTAAACAAACAATCCGTGTATATGGAACACGGTTTGTAATGCCATGTCATTGTTATGAGTCGCACGGTCTATCAGTGTAACTTTTGAGTGGCACAGTCTATCTATGCGACTCATAAAATTTTGACACGTGTCCTCTTTTATTAATGACAAAAGTACAAGTGTTTGTTGGAGTTTTTTCTACAATGGCGTGACTTTCCTTTTCTTTGCGCGACCGACTGCTATTGTACTTTTGTACAATCAATTTTTGTCTTTTTTCTAAAGAAATTAAAAAAAATTATATATGCTAGACTTTTTTGTTTCTTTGAAGAAAGCAAAAAATTGATCGTCGCACAAAAAAAAAAAAGGAAAGTGACATCGTCCTCAGTCTAAAAAAAAACACTTGTAATTTTGTCATTAAAATGACACGAGTCAAATTGTCATATGAGTCTTAAATAAATGCAATTAACATACACAAGAAAATAGAAGCTTACGAAAATTGAAATGATCAAGTACCTCAATTCTGTAAAACTGAAGCCCCGTAGTGAACTTAAACAAGAAAATGATATCAGTATCGCATCGAATATGAGTCAAAACCCTAGAAATGTGATAAAGAAAACGATAATGCGCAGTGGTGACGGTTAGGGTGAAAGTGACGGTGGATGATCGGAAATAATGGGAGGTTATCAGTAGACAGTGTGTGTGTGGGAGAGTGAGTCAGTTACCGCTTCCTTTCCCGGTTTTATGTATTTATTTTCATTATTAATTAAGCGCTTTTTTGTTCCAAAAAAAAAATTAAGCGCTTTAAAAATTACTAGAGGTACAACTGCAAGTAGGGGTGAGCATTGGGTCAACCAGACCCGAACCGATAAAAATCGATCCAAATCGAAAATCGAAAAAAGGAAAAATTTCAAATCGAGAACCGAACCAAAAAATATATATCAAAACCAAAACCGAACCGAATAACTCGGTTCGGGTCGGTTTTCGGGTTTCGAGCCGAAAAAACCGATGAAAACCGAATCGATCCGAAACCGAACCGAAACTGACAAAAACCGAAATAAATATACAAAACCAAAACCAAACCGAAAAAAGTCGGTTCGGTTCGGTCCGGTTTCGGTTGGTTTGTCGGTTCGGATCAGTTTTCGGATGGATTTGCTCAGCCATAACTGCAAGGAATGAGTTTAACAAGTAATATTTTTTTAAGGTAAATTACAAAAAATGTTCCTGTGGTATCTTGATTTTGCACTTTATGCCACTTTTTAGTTTTAATTACAAATAATGTCATTATTGTAATATTGTTCATATTGTCACAATTTATGTCATTTTCGCTAATAACCGTTAAAAATCTCGTTAGTCACTGTTTCTAGTCGGGGTATTTTAGTCATTTCGTGTTTCCCGCCTTTTATCCCACCCACTTCCTTGTTAACGTTTCCAAGACAACCTAATCACAGGGACATAACTTGCAACATATAAACTTTTGTATATTACCAGTATCGTATGATCAAACTCAAACACTTTTTTATACACACACAATCAATCCACACACTGAATCAAACATGGTAGTTGGACATTCACTTTAGCACATTCGAACACCAAATTTTCCGATTCATGAGCTTGGTCTTATGGTAACCTTCGATTCCTCTTGTTTTTAATTTAACTTGTTGTTTTATTTTCCCAATATTCTTATTCGAACATGCATGTATAAATTGTAGGTTTTGTTAAATTCAAACTTTTAAGTTATTATTTTTTTTTCACTCCAGATTCTAATCAAAATTGTTCACGCTTAAAATCCACTACGATAGTGACTTTACAAACCCACCAGACCGAAGATATCGGTTTGCACATATAGAATGTGTTGACCTCATTGATTGTGACTTATTTTCCATTCATCAATTTGTTGGAATGTTAGAGGAGCTAGGATTAGGGGATGATAAGATTTTGCTCACACATTGATCTCTGGTGAGACTTTGGATGATCGGTTAGTCCCATTAATGGTTGAGGAAGATGCGGTGACGTTGTTGAAATATGTGCCTCGGTTTAAGGAAATAAAGGTTCACATTGAAACTGATGTTTCATTGGTCGAGCAACATTTGATGGACATGGGGACTATTCGTGGTAAGGGTGTGGTCATTGAAGAGATAGAGGAAGATGATGTTGTTAAGGAAGTTGGGAAAGATGGAAAGGATGTTGTAAGGAAGTTGAGAATGATGGAAAGGTGTTTTTGTTAGAGTGGCATGGTGCTACTGACCATTTTTCATCTAGTAAGGTTGAATGCTATAATGATGAGAATGATTTTTTCCTAGATTTTGATGATGAGCTTGTTGTTCCAATATCATGGTCTGATGAAAGTAAGAACAAAGAAAAGGAAAGAAGGCATTCCGATGAGTTTGACTTTAGAAGAATATTGGCAGAGATTAATTTTGTACTAGATGATGGCTATGAGAAAATGACGGAGAAGATAAGCCAAAATAATGTTATCCAAGAAGAGGCTATGGGAGCTATAAATTCAAGATTTGACAGCATTCTAGACAAACTGTGACAAATCGTAATTTCAGGTCATTTTACAAACTTTGAAATTTTCACTATTCATCTCGGGGAAATTACTATTCACCGGTTACTATTCACCATTTTACTATTCATCGTTTTTGAAGTAGATTTGATATTTTGAAAAGGTATTTCAAAATTTACTATTCACGAAACACTATACATTCCCGGAGAAAATCACTATTCATGAGTCACTATTCATCATTTTTCGTAAACTAGGTTTACGAGTATCAAATACGCGTAACCTGGAGGGTTAAGCTGCGTATTCATGTAAAATCACTGAGGACATTTTATATAGACTAGATTTAGTCTACATATCATTAGTAACATCATTATCATATTAGTTCATGCATGGTTTTGCATATTTCATTAAACGTTTATTTTCCTATTAAATAAACGCTATCGCATAATCAATTATTTTGGAGAAATTGATCCGACACTTCCAGTAATTATCCAGATATATTTTTATACTCATTTTAAGACTATAAAACTTATATTATTAGTTTACCCGATGTTTTCAATTTATTTTGTATATAAATTGTTATGTATAAATATTTACGACGGTTTTCGTAAATTCAACTCGATAATTATTATTTCACTAAATTCTTGTAAGAAATGTATTTTTATAATTTTTATGACTTCGAAATATTTTATTTTGTTCCGTTAAAATTTATTTCTAGCTAACGCTACCCTAAATACTTAATTATACATACAAATTATCTATTATACTTGCACATTTATACACTTGTCATCAAAGTACATCACTCTTTCTTTCTTTTTTTTATCCTTGCCGACCAAAAGAAGTGATTCACCATGGTCTTCACAAAAATCTTTCATTTGAAGTACACATATGCACATTTACCATTTAATATCTTACATGAGTAATTTTTCTATAAAGCAAACACATAGGTATCACACATTTAAAGGTGAAAACCAAAAGAAAATCTCTCCATTGTCCTTGTGGTGATCGGCCATAGCAAGAAGAAGAAGGAAACCATTTTTTTTTTTCATGATCCAAGTGATTATCAAGTCTTAGAAGTAATCTATGTTAAGGTTTTGAAATAAAAACCTATAGATTAATAAGGTTTTCATCATCTTTTTCACATAATTATTCAAGTAAGCATTTCATGATCTTCGTAGCTCTTTCATATTCATATTTATGTTATTTCATCATTTTTGCAAGAAAACATGCAAGTTACATGTGAATCTATACCACTTTATTTGTTTTTAAGTACTTATAATGAATATATATCATCCTATAATTGTCATCAAAGTACATCACTCTTTCTTTCTTTTTTTTTATCCTTGCCAACCAAAAGAAGTGATTCACCATGGTCTTCACAAAAACCAATGGGCCTTTAGTCCAATGGTAAGAGCTTCCAACCTTGTGTCAATAGACCGGGGTTCGAATCTCTCCATTGGCCTAAAAGCTTTCAATTGGTACCATCCCCCACCGAAATGCTCGATTGACCGGTCAACGAGGGGCCTATTGGAGAAAATGGCCAGGGTTCAAAGCCCAACCTCTTGATGCATACCACCTGGGACATGTGCTCATTGCCTGGGGCCGGGTCCTTAGGGGAGGGTCCGGTTGGCATCCTTAGGATGCATGGGACCAGGGTGATCCCACCATTCTTCACCTTTTTGGAGATATCATCCTATAATTATCCCTTGAAACATATCATTTTTAATGATGTTTAGGAATCCATGACACCCTAAGAAGGTGTATGGTAGGTTTAGAATAGATTTGGTGTTGGTTTGAAGTGATTGAAACAAGTATTACACGAGAGAAATCATTTTCGACAACAATAAATAGTGGTCTGATCTTATTTGTGAAAACTGGAAATTTCGACAGTTTGTAAAATATTTTGGGCTAGATATTTAGAAAATATACTTTAAAACGAAAACGTGGCCGCTTGAACGGGTTAAAACGGAGTTATAATGAAGAAGTTATGCTATTTTCAAGTTTAACGACGAAAACTATTTTTCTGGAAAATTCAGCATGTTGTCCAAATTTTTACGAGTTAAAAATGAGTCTTAAGCGTTATCTAAATGAGTCGATTTATCAAAAATATATTAGTATACTTTAACACGAAGCTACGGACATATAAAACGTAGAAAACGGACTTATAACGATTAAATTACACGTGTTTAAATAAGGTTGACGTAACTATTTTCACAAGTATAACATATATATATTTCCTATTAGCAAAAACTAGTTGTCGCTAGTGACCATGTTGAGAGTCGTTTTTAACATCGATAGAGTACTTTTTAGAAAACAATGTCTTCTAGTAAAAGTAAATTCACCTAGCCTATTTTCCAAAATGTTCAACCGTTCGTCAAACGGAGTTGTAATGAATAAAATACGGTCACTCAAACTTTGCCGAAAATTACCCTTAAACTATATTTTTGGTACAAGTACCCTACTTTACCCATGTTTTTCTCCATGATCGAGACCTCTATGATAAAAATTTAAAAGCTAAGACTTTGAGATAATGCTACAAGCTTTCCAAAACCATTGAGTTTGTTTCCTAACACTCGATATTCACTATTTTACGACTAGCTTTTCGAGGTCATTTAGTCACTTTCACAAATTATCAAAGTATATTATTTTGCGACGAAAAGCTATAAATTCTTGATAAATCACTAAACGACTATCGCAGGAGGTTGTTTCAACGTAAATACTTGTAAAGTATTTTATAATATGACGAGATGCCATAAACATATATTTCGACGATAAACATTATTTTCAAATGTACAAGTGGTATGGATATCATATGAGTTTGCATGCACGACATTGTTTCATGATTTACATTAGAACATATCATTCATAATAGGTCGCGGTTAGAGGTTGCGCCTCATTTCATTATTGCCATTATATCATCATAAACATTGCACGTGTGAGTTTTCATAGCCCCGATTTATTCAAGTTTATACATTATTTCAAACCTACGGGGGAGAATACATTGCACATCATTTTTTTTATACGGGCCCAAGTATATTCAAATTCATTTACATTGCTTAAGTTACCTCATTGCCAATTGAATGTCCCCATTTCATAATCATGAACCGTTAATTTCGAAGAAGCGGGTGAGTGGATAGAGCTATTGAGGGTGACTCCTCCATCCGTGTTGGTGGTCCCAACTGGTCAACGGATGCATTTCATTTTATCATCATTGAGTTGTTTGGCAAAACACTCTGGGGCTTAACATCGAAACAGTCTAGCTTCGGTGGCATGTGCTTAAGCAATTGTACCATTTTTGTGACATATTTGTCATACATAACTTATACTTGTGTTGGTCGTATAAAACATTTTCATAAACTCTATGAACTCACTCAACCATTGTGTTGACACTTTTAGCAATGTATTTTCAGAAGGCATTCACTTCACTTGGGTTTTATGCACTTTAAAACATCGTTTGGATTGTAACAAACTTAATTCCGCACATGTCTAATTTCAATTGGGACCTATCTTTTGTAAACTCTGAATGTTTTATTATATCAAACGATGTTCTTTTCAAACGACACTTTAGGTCGTTCAATATATCTGTAACTGTGATGCTATGACAATCAATCCCCAGGAATTCCATTCCGCTGCAAAACAGGTAATTTGGGGGTGTGACACAAACATAGTCAAGATGATATTGAACAGGGTAGGGATGAACCTGAGTTTGAGGAGATGTCTTATCCATGATACAGATGAGGATATGAAACACTTGAAGTTGTAATTTAGTTATGTGAGATCTTGAGCTAGATTACAATAACAAGGTGAATCTTTATGTTGTGTGAGACCTCAGCTTAAATAATTTGCAGTTTCTAAATTAGACAACTTAATTAAGTTAGTTAGTGAGACCTATAACTTAAGGCATAAGATGGGATAAAACATGCTTACGTTTTGCATAATTGTTTGGCAAAAAATTGTAAATCCCATATTTTCTAGGACTTGAAAACTTGTTTGTCAATTATTGTTCTTCGACAATTACATATTCTATACTTTCATCACTAGCAGATCAACTGATGTGGTGAAACTATGATAATGAGAGTCCTAGATTCAAGGAAAATTCTATGGTTAATATGAATATTGACCTAAGGGTATTTTATTTTCTTGAAAGATTTAATTATCGAAAATACTAAAAATTGAATTTTGTTAATTCTTTTGATTGTATTAATGCAACATTAAACCGTAAACGTTGTTTGGGCTTTGGTAAATTGATCTAGTTCTGTTTTCAAACAAATGTTTGATCAAGAAAAATTTACTAAAAAGACAAACATAGACTCTTTTCCATGGAAGAAGAGTGAGACTCAATCCTATTCCTTTTCATGATTGAGAAACGTATGTTAGGAACATTATAATTGTCTAAATTCTAATATGACTCATAGCAATTTTAATAGTTAAGAAAATTGAACACCATGTTTTCCTTAAGAGATTTCATTACCCTCTGTTGGTGATTGAATTCTTATATGACATTTTGGTCAACTAGAAAACATGTTTGACATTATATGAGTTATTACATTAGAATCTAGACTAATTAATTCAAAATTGGTAAAAGACAAACTAGTATATTTTATCTAGTTGTTTTGATTTGACCAATTAAAGGTGCTACACACCATTGTGGGGATAGTAGACCTATTAAAGAAGAAATTGCATGCTCAATTTTTCAAGTTAATAGCATGATGGATGATTCATCATCTACAAAGTAGAATACACTCTTTTATTACCTAAGTAATTGTTACGAATGGTCTTTAAAAGGGGTAGCAACGTAATAGCACGCTATTTTTCACTGGTTAATGAAACACTTACAATGTTGTCAAATCCAGTGGGAGTATGGTGTATTACTGAATAAGACATTATTGTAACGTTGTCTAATTCAGTGGGAGTTACAAGATTTATTATCTTGGTAGTAATTCCGATTATTTCTAGAGTTTCTTGAAATAATACATTACGTTCAAAAATGTAGACATTCATATTCTCAAGGATAGTCTTGAACGTTTCCTTGATAATTAAGTGCTCCTACATCTACTTGTAATGCTTATATATCTATGACACTATCATATTGCTCACATAAACAAACGAATGTCATGGTGTTTATCTACTACATGATGTTGTTCTATGCACAAGTGGGAGAAGTATTAATTGTGTGCAAAAGAATAAACACATACACATATGATTAATGGATTCTCTTGATCGTAAGGTAAGATATTAACATTCTAATAAGATTGACTTGTTTAGAACATGTGTCAAGATTATAACATAGACTACTTTTATGTCTTATATCATTCAAATTATAGAAACACTTGAAGTTACATTTTAGGTTAAGTGAGATCTTGGCTAGATTGTAATCTCAAGGTAAATCTCCACTTGTCGTGGGATCGGGCGTGGATGCTTTTGCAGTTTCTTAAGTTGGACACTACTTGGAATGACATAAATAAATAAAGTAACCTAATGCTACTTTAAATATTTGTGTATTCTTGGAATGACATAAATAGTTTATTAACTTGGAAATTAATTAATTGAAACCATGGCGTGGTGTTCATAATAACTTTAAATTATAAATGTTTATGTGTTTCTTTGTAAACTCACAAACATGAAGTCTTTTAAAGACTTATAATATAAAGTAAGATATTATAACTGTTATGTCTTTTGACATGGTCAAAGAATACTTATGTTATAAAATATGCAATTGGCTTGAATATTCTATTATACCATTAAGTTGACTTAATTGGTAAATAGGTAAGCCAAATGGAATAAGTTTATCTTACATATTGTTAGATTGTCTTACAATATTAATTCTAATGAAATACTGTATGTATATGAAATGTTCAGTTAGAAGAATCAAACATTTGTTATATTGTTTGATTCAAGATAACTATATATTCTTTTCTTCCAAAAGTTATCAAGGTTAGAAAATTGAGTATTGATTGGATATACTTAATAAAACTCAAACCTAGAAGATTATTAAGACACTATTTTATGAATCACATTGAGTCTTATATTAAAGTTCTAATTTGTTAAAACTACTTATGGAGTAGCTTATTAATGAACAAGATTTACGAACTGTCAATGTGTTTTGTAATATCCAAAAAGGAAACAATTTAGTGTTGTTCTAATTGCTAAAGTATTTATAGATAGTCTTTAAATTACAAAAGCAAGTGGGAGTTTTGTTTATATCTTGAAGAGATTAAATTACAATTACAAAACACATAATCTTCTGAAACACACTAGTGAATAACATCATGAGGCTAAACATTTAAATGATAGACCTCAAGATGGTGGAATTCTCATTCATAGATCCGCAAGGACATCTCAGATATTTGATATGATGAGAAATATGAATTACAGGATCATGGTAAACCTGTTAATCATAATGATATATTACCTAATATTGAATTGTGGTAAATTATTCATACTATGAATGTTAAGATGCTGTCCAAAAGGTGATCAACTTTGGAAACTTGGTTTATCTTAATAAAGATGAGTTTCTTCAAAAAGAAGGAAAATCCTAGTGGTTTAAATCTTTGTGTAGAAATCATATGGACAAAATTGTACATGTGTTTAATGCATGACTTGTGACAAGATTATTAATCACACTTAAGCAATTAAATGTGATTGAATATTCTTTCCTTGGCACATTAAATATATAATGATTATAATTGTCATACTTATTTTCATTAATATGAAAAATGACAATTGAATATTAAAACTCTTTCTTGTGTGATTGCTTTTGCGAGGACGATAAGTAATGCAAATGAGTTTTATGAATTCACATAATCTTTGAAAATGTACAAACAGCAAGAATCCATGAATGGATATATGCATGCATCTAGGAGATGATTCTTATGTTTAACTATTAAATCCAAGTTTTGGTTTTAAATTAAAATAAGATAATTTCTAAGTATTCCTGAAAGCTAGTGGGAGTATTATGTTTATTTTCTTTAAATCTTATATGTTGTGGGTAGTGACATTCCATCTAAAACTAAATGTTATGCTCTAGTTTGGAATGGAACTTCACTTGAAAGATTTAGAAAATAAGACATACAACCTTGGAGTATATGTTTATTGTTAGTAAACATGGCGGTATTAAATAATGAGTCTAATAGAACATGATATATCATTTGGAAAATGGATATGTAGAACATGAATGAAATCTTAGTTTGGCACAAGGAATTTTCATGTACATCATGTTATTGTTGTATCATGCTTGAATGTAAGATGATTTGACAACATTGATATCTAATGAAGTTATTAGACAACTAGTGTAATGAATATTCTAATGGAATATGTTTGAATCTAGAATCACATTCCTCAGCCTGGATTTGCTCTCAAAATTCTATGGATGAGCAATACAACAATTGTTGTGAAATTGTCATAGCTAACAAACTTGAAAGTTTGAAGGCATCAAACATTACACTGTAGATGTTGAAGTTTACGAAATTTTTAAAGAGCATATTGTTGTTTGTAGACAATGATCTTTGGTATAATTGAGATGACGCTCAATACTAGTCATGGGAGGATTTCATCCTTGTTGATGGCCATGCGAACTAGTTGTGCTCAACTAAGAGCATAGTTGCATTATACAATAAAGAATAAGAATACTTTAAACTTTAAAATGTTTGAAAGTTTGATTGCCATAAATTAGTGGTTGAGGATGTCACACACTTTATGAAATATTATGTGGCAATATCGAGATATTTTAAATGCACACATACAAGAACTTCACTAGTAGAATTCTTGAAATAAGTATTCTCAAAATTCTGATAGATCAAAGTTAGTTGAAATTATGCCTTGTCAACAAGTATGATTGTCATTACTTGAGGCATAATTCATTAACAAGTATTATCATGCATTGATCTATTTAGTATTTGGATAAGGGATGTTATGAACAAATATTATTTAAATGAAATAAAATATTGGTTATGTTTATTTTTCATTTTCTTAATATTATATCCTATATTTGCATGTTTAATCCGTGAATAACTTATGTTATTCTAAAAGTCCGTTGTCGATCAATGATGTGGGAATGTCATTGAATTAAGACAAATCTGAGTTTTGGTAGAATATACTTTAAGTATATTGATGCGTGGGACATGCCAAATTCACATGATATTCAATGAATTGAATATAGGACAGATCCCAACTTTACATGATGATACTTTATGGATTTTTGTCATTAAGTATATCATGAAGTGTTTATCCTCAACTTGAGATACCGGATAAGCCTGATATGAATGCAAAGGCATTTGTGTAAGATAGTCTAACGCTATCCGTGAATCGGTAGTTATAAGGGCAATTTTCAGAAGTGTTACAAAGTTCATGAGTTATGTTTGTAGTCAAGAGAATTTGTTCCTTTGAATTTGTTTCAAAGCATAATACTATATTTGGGCCCTCGTAGGGTTGACAAGATGTTTGTAAGGCCTTACCCAAGATCTACCGGAATACGTTGATGATTTGGTAATCCTGTTCAATCAAATACAACGAGAAACAGAATATTAACTTATGAAATGACTTGATCCATATTCATAGTTAATGTAGTATTAGTAACAAAAGGATAAGTAAAATGATGAATCATTAAATGGTTTTTCCAGGAGACCAAACTCGATTCGATCTGGGGGCATTGGCGTGTTAAAGCTAGACTAACCAATGTCATTACTATATTAAGTAATATCCAAGTGGAAGCTGAAAGGTTTATGGATAATTATTAATATATGTATGACCGGACTCGAACTTGAGACTTCGGGATTGCACACATTACGTATGAGAATCAATGTATAAATAATTAATATATAAAATGTTATATTTAATTATTTGATCACGAAATAAATACTTAATGATATTTAATATTTGACGAGTTTTGATTATCGGTCATTAAATGTCAACGGGATATGAAGAAAAGTTAACAAGTCAAGAGAAGGTTTTAGGAATCCTCTTTTGGGCTTGTGTTTGGCCGAAACTATAGAATCCCACATCGGATACTATAGCAATCTTGACATCTACCATAAGGCTATAAATACATCCCCATGTATTCATCCTCTGGTACACTAGATTTCAATAGAAGGCCAAGCTTCCTTTTTTTTCCTTCTTATTCTTGGTCGACGAGTGAATCCCCTTTGTAAGGGATTTACGAGTGACCTTGAGCATAACAAAAGTGTTTGGTTAATCTATTGTGATCAAGAACCTAGCTTTTCTCATTGATTCGCTACTAATACGTGTACAGAACGAAGAGCAAATACACTTGTGTTTGCATATCTTGGTAGGTCGACAAGGGTTTTGGTCGACATTCATAAACCCTAATTTATTAGGGTTTAGGGTTTCTTGTTTATTGATCTTAATTAGGGGTTTTCATAAACCCTAATTGCATTGATTCAGGTAAAGATGCATATATTTTTAATTCGGTTAATTAATTTACAAGTATTATTCCTATTACTTCCGCTACATGCTTTGATGATGTTTACTTGTTTTATATAATTGTTATGATTAGTAAAACCCAACAGAAAGTTGTGTACTTGAGATTTAAGAAAATAAGATTGAAATAATGCAGTATTTATAAGCACCAAGAGGCGCGGGGGACGGTCCCTTAAATATGGACGGTCCCCTATATATAAGGGACCGTTGCCCCTTAAGGGATCTTCCCTTAAGGCGCTCCTATTTTTGTCAGGATGTGATGAAATATTTTTTCTGGTAAAGGTGTTATCTCCTTGGGCGGGAAAAATGGTTGTTGGAGATTTTAATTCAAATTTATTTTTCTTATTAAAACATTTCTTTATAATAAAAATAAGACTAAAATACACTGTTGGTCCCTAAACTTGTACCTGCGCATCGCAGTGGGACAAACCTTGCCCTTTTCATTGTTGGGAGTCCAAAACTTAGGTTTTATACTCTAGACAAGCCCCTTGACCAATTTTCCGTTAGTCAAAGTCTGTTAATTTCCCCATGTGCCTTGCACATGAGGACAAAATGGTCATTTTATTGTTTTGGTTATACCATCACTACCACCACCCTCCCTTTATCTCTTTTTCTTACTTCTCTCTCTAAATTTCTGCTTCTCTCTCTAAAATTAACACCATCACCATAGAATGAAAGAATGAACTAATTCTTTAAATTAAAACAATAAAATCAGTATAATCTTGAATCTCTTATAAAATGAAGTACATGTGCCTCTACATTTCAGAATCTATTAAGAATTCTCTTCCACTATATTTTCCAGTTATTGATTCATTTGCTTCAACTGGAACATGAATTTTGCTTATGTTCTTTATACAGACCTAGAGAGAGGTACTCGTATATATCCATTTCCTTTTCAAGATGGTTGGTAGTATGAAGATGAACCCAATGAGAAAAAGAACTGATAACGTCTTAAAATCATATAAATCTTTGACCGAATTCAGATCCCCAAGAGCAAGCCCAGCCTGAAAACACAGAAAAGTCAACTGGTAAAAAACAATGATAGTCAACTAAATATGCCGATATGATTCAAGCATTTATAACTAGAATTATGTTCTATTTCTGTATGCAAGAAGACATGGGTCCAATAATGAATCAAATCATCTGATAGTTGTGTATACAAAAAACAAACAATCATACTTAGATGTTGTTTCGCACTAAAAACAAATCGTTTGGCACCAAAAACAAAAAGGAACAGCCCGATCAAAGGTGGAATTTCTATCATTTACTTGGAAACGGGTTCATTTAGACTTCTGTGTCATTTCTAACGGGTTAAATTAGCGAAATCAAGAAAATTTGTAGCTGAATGAAAATGGGCTGAACATGTCGAAATCACCCAAAGTGTATTTTTAGTGTATACAGGATACAACCTCCTAAAGCGTTTTATTCATAGACATATTATTTTGTACTCATTTTTATCATATAATTGATAAAAAAAATATAAAAAAAATAAAAATAAAAATAAAAATAAAAACTTTAAAAAGTGGGAAAAGTAACTGTTTGGGGCGGATCTGACATGACCCATCTTGACCCTTTGCCCAACTTGTTTGGCTCGTTAGACCCATTTGACAGGTTTCCTTCAAAGCTATTTTTAAACCCGTTATATCAAGAATAACCGATTGACCCATTAGTAAGAAATTGGGTCGAAATTGGCACCTCTGCACAAGTGGAATAGATATAACACAGTGGTAGAGCAGAACTTAGATGTACCTCTGCCTGAAACAGTTTTAGCTTTCTAGGTTTGCACGGACCTAATGGTATTATGTTATGTAACCTTTCATGTTGCCACAAAGAGAATAAGGTCATCTCTAATGAACTCAAGTATACATTCTCAAAGAATGCTTTGATATGAATGTGAGAAACATTAAAGATATCTTCTGTTAAACTTCTTTAATAGGGCTACATTGACATATCCGACCAAGTACAACCTAATTTAATTATCAAGTCTATAAGTAAGTTGCGATGGGTATTCTATCCACAATCTTTTTTCTAAATTTAAGTGCAACCTAATTTAATATTCAAGAATATACTATTGAAAAAGTCTTACACTATCAGGCAATGCCACCTGAAAGTTCCAGTGGTGACATATGTATACCTAGATATAAGTCCAGTATGAATATGTGATTGAGGAATACGCAAAGAAAATAGGACCTACTACCTAGTCATACAATTGAAATTGATAACATCCTCATATCAATGAGGTTACCAATAAAACTGATAATTAAAAGATAGAAGAGCATGAAGGGGGTTTTGGTTCACGGCATAACTTGAAGTAAAACCAAGTGTATAAGATTTGTTAAAAGAAAAATCCTCAACCATCTTCTCGGAGTACCTCCTTATCCTATAAGCAATCTCTAGGTTACTAAGAATATGTTTCTGATCTCGTCTTTAGGTATGAATCATTGGGATGCTATGTATGAGTTACTGGGATACAAATCGGCCATTCACCTAATTCCGAAGTATGGAGCCTTACAGAAATAGAGAGAAACAAATATAACACGTGAGTAAGCTCAATTACCTTGTCACACAAGGCCAACATTTGCTTATTATGTAACTGTCATTAGTAAATTATTGCCAATTCCTTATATGGTACACTGGATTGTCACTCTTCGGACACTAAGATATCAAAAAATGTCTCTGTGCGATGAGATCTTGAACTAAAGAAAGACAAATAGTCTAATCTGATTAGGCTACATCTATGATTTTTTAAGGTGAGTCACGTGGAACTTGATTAGTTCATTAAGACTCGAACACTAAATTCATTTTCATTTACTATTATGTTATACAGATATTCAAGTGCAATTTTAGTATTATCAGCAACAAAATGCAAGAACAAACTGATGCGTCCACAAACAAAACTAACATTTACCAAGTTACAAAACAATTCATATCACATACCAAGTCGAAACTAAATCAAACAATACTACATTAAGATCAAACCAATATTAAAAAAGTACTTACTTAAGGATCCTAAGATCGGAAATGCGACGCGGAGTGGGGAGGGGAAACATAAAACAAGCACAAGCATGTGAGATGAATTGAAGATGGGTGTATGTTAATTAGTGTTTTTAATTTGGGGATGTATGGTTAGGGTTTAGGTTAATCCGACAGATTGGGGGTAATTAGCCTTTTGACTAACGTTCAAAACTTCTTATTTGAACAATAAATAACGTTGGCGATGGAGAGAGTGATGGTGACGGTGATGGTGAAGGTGAAGGCGATGGTGATGTTGGTTGGAGAAGGTGAAGGTGAAGGCTGGGAGAGGGTGATGAAATGAAGATGTGTTTTGAGGTTTTTATATATAAATGGGCAAAATGGTGATTTAAAAAGAATAACTGGATTTAACAACATATAACGGGATGTTGACTAACGAAAATATGGTCAAAGGACCAGTTAAGAGTATGAAACTTGGAAAAGGGACTCCGGACGATGAAAATCCCCACTTTTGTTCCACTGGGATGCGCAGGTACAAGTTTAGGGACCAACGGTGTATTTTAGTCTAAAAATAATTTGTATAATTTATTTTTGTAAAAAGGTTTTGTCACATTTATAAAAATGTGAGTTTTAAGGACAAATCTATGATCACTTAACATGTTATATATTTTTTTTGTTCATACCTTAAATGATATTGTGTCGAAATGGACTTTAATGACTAAAAACTTGTTTACGTATATTTTTGCGTAACGTGTTTTTACATTTTTTTATTATCAAAACATACGGAGGTTGAAAAATATAAATAACGTTTTTAATAGTATTTGTATTAACAATCTCCCCCTTTTTGATGATTACTAATATAAACTCATTTTATGTAAAAATATAATTAAAGAAGTTTTTAATGAGTTTTAGTCCACTTCTCCCTCTTTTTGTAAAATCAAAAAGGTGTCGTCGATGTGTAAAGAAAAAAACGACAATGCAAATGCTCCCCTTTGATCGATGCTCCCCTTTGTTGAGAGCACCGGGGAATCGAGCTATGAAGATGTGCTACAAAAACAAGATAGAGTAAAAACGCAAGTATATATATATATACACACATTATATATAACAGGAGGCATGACATGTAGATTAATCAAGATATGTCTACCTCATTGCCATGTAATTGTTTTTTAAAGCCATGCCACCATAAATTGTCCACCTAAGAAATAATTTTCAAAAATTGTCCGCCTAAGCAATAATTTTCGAAATTAAATTCAAAAAAATAAGGCTTGCATGACTCAAACCTAGGTTATTTTGATGAATAACATGTGTGTTTACCACTAAGGCAACATGATTTTTTGGAATATATGTTGCAAGTCTAAAATTATAAATCTATGCAACCAATTATGTAGGAGAATCCCTACAACTTAGGTAACCCTAAACAAAACATATACGTAAAAAATTATATACAGTTCATTCATAATATATCTTTTCTCAAAAACCCTAATATCCTTTTTCCCTCACAATCTCATCTAATGATCGTTTATGTGTTTTCTTCATCACAGGTTTGTAAGAAAACATTGATGTTCGCGGACAATCTCTTTGAAGACTCGAAATCACTAAGGTATGCGTTTGAAACTAACTTTTATTCATTCATCGCTCCTTCATCTCAACCCTAGACCTAATAAAATCGTCATGCCTCCATATTGAACCACCATCATGTGTTAATGAATCTGATGATCTCATCCATCGGAAATCAAGTTTATACACTTATACAATTGTTTTAGGTGGTTGCCGAGAATACACTGGTGCAATTCATCTTAAGCTTAAACTTGGTTTTTCTGATTTAATTTTTGACAAATTATGTTATTTTTAGCTGCGAATTCATGAGCAATCATCGAGGACATTTCATATAGACTAGGATTAGTCTACATATCATTAGTATCACCATATCATATCAGTTCATGCATGGTTTTGCATTTTTCATTAAACGTATAATTTCCTATTAAATAAACGCTATCGCGTAATCAATTATTTTGAACATTTGATCCGACACTTCCAAAAATTATCCTAATATATTTTTATACTCATATTAAGATTATAAAAATAATATTATTAGTTTACCAGGTTTTTTAAAGTTATTTGGTATATAAATTGTTATATTTATATTATTACGACGGTCTTCGTAAATACTACTCGATAATTATTATTTCACTAAATTTTTGTAAGAAATATATTTTTATAATTTTTATGACATCGATATATTTTATTTTGTTCCGTTAAAATTTATTTCTAGCTAACGCAACCTCAAATATCTATTTTAACTTACAAGTTACCAACTATACATATACCTTTATACATTTACTAATAAAATGCATCATCCCCTTTTCTTTTTTTTTTACTCTTGTCGACACAAGAGGATGACACCACAAGTTTTGACATAAAAATCTTCATTACTTAGGCTTACATATGCAAAACTAGACATTACACTTGTATTTGAATTAATTATAAACAAATATTATACACATACATACATACATCTTTAGGTGTAAGTTGCAAAATATCCTCTCCCATTTCCATCTTCTAAATTGGCCATGGCAAGAAAGAAGAAGAAACAAAATAATTTCTCAAGGTTCATGTGTTTATCAATCTCTACTAGTTATATATCTTAAGGTTTTGAAATATAAACCTCTAGGTTGATTATGTAATTTCAATAAAAATCCCTTCATCATTCAAGTAAGCATTTCATGATATTCATAACTCTTTCATATTCATATTTATGTTATTTCATCATTTTTGCAAGAAAACATGCAAGTTATATGATTATCTATATCACTTTATTTGTTTTTAAGTACTTATAATGAATATATAACATCCTATAATTATCCCTTGAAACATATCATTTTTTATGATGTCTAGGAACCCATGACACCCTAAGAAGGTGTATGGTAGGTTTAGAATAGCTTTGGCGTTGATTTGAAGCGGTTAGAATAAGTATTACGCGAGAAAAATCCATTTCGACAACTATAAATAAGGGTCTGATCATTTTTGCTAAATCTGGAAAATTCGACAGTTTGCAAAATATTTTGGGCTAGATATTCAGAAAATATACTTTAAAACGAAAACGTGGCCGCTTGAACGGGTTAAAACGGAGTTATAACGAAAAAGTTATGCTATTTTCAAGTTTAACGACGAAAACTATATTTCCGGAAAAATCAGCATGCTGTCCAAATTTTTACGAGTCAAAAATGAGTCTCAAGCGTTATCTAAATGAGTCGATTTATCAAAAATATATTAGTATACTTTAACACAAAGCTACGGACATATAAAACGTAGAAAACGGACATATAACGACCAAGTTATTCACATTTTAAATAAGGTTGTCGTAACTTTTATTACAAGTATAACTTGTATATTTTCCTATTAGACGAAAACTAGTTGCCTCTAAGGACCATGTTGAGAGTCGTTTTTAACATCGATGGAATACGTTTTAGAAAACGATGTCTTCTAGTAAAAGTAAGTTCACCTAGCCTATTTTCCAAAATGTTCAACCGTTCGTCAAACGGAGTTGTAACGAATAAAATACGGTCACTCAAACTTTGCCGAAAACTACCTTTAAACTATATTTTTGGTACAAGTATCCTACTTTACCTATGTTTTTCTCCATGATCGAGACCTCTATGATAAAAATTTAAAAGCTAAGACTTTGAGATAATTCTACAAGCTTTCCAAAACCGTTGAGTTTGTTTTCTAACACTCGATATTCACTATTTTACGACTAGCTTTTCGAGGCCATTTAGTCACTTTCATGAATTTTCAAATTATATTATTTTGCGACGAAAAACTATAATTTCGTAATAAATCACTAAATGATTATCGTAGGATATCATTTCAACGAAAATACTTGTAAAGTAATTTATAAGTTGTCAGGACGTTATAAGATTATTTTTCGACGATAAGCGTTATTTTCAAAAATTCATAAGTGGTATAGATATCATACGAATTGCATGCATAACATTACATCATAACTTATTATAGAACATATCATTCATAATAGGTCACGGTTAGAGGTTGCGCCTCATTTCAGTGTATCCACTTTTGCCATTATATCATCATAAACATTGCACCAGGTGAGTTTTCATAGCCCCGATTTATTCAAGTTTATACATTATTTCAAACCTACGGGGGAGAATACATTGCACATCATTTTTTTATACGGGCCCAAGTATATTCAAATTCATTTACATTGCTTAAGTTACCTCATTGCCAATTGAATGTCCCCATTTCATAATCATGAACCGTTAATTTCGAAAGAAGCGAGGGTAAGTGGATAGATCTATTGAGGGTGACTCCTCCATCCGTGTTGGTGGTCCTAACTGGTCAACGGATGCATTTCATTTTTATCATCATTGATTTGTTTGGCAAAACACTCTGTTAGGGGCGAACATCGTGAAAGCCTAGCTTCGGTGTCATATGCTTAAGCAATTGTACCATTTTTGTGACATATTTGTCATACATAACTTATACTTGCGTTGGTCGTATAAAACATTTTCATAAACTCTATGAACTCACTCAACCATTGTGTTGACACTTTTAGCAATGTATTTTCAGGTATCTAAGGCATTCACTTCATGGCATGCATGAGGACTTATCATAGAGTCGCGGTGACGACGCGTCTCACATGGATTTTATGCACTTTAAAACATCGTATGGATTGTATCAAACTGATTTCCGCACATGATGGTTTTCATTTGGGACCTATACTTTGTAAACTCTGATTATTTTACTAAATCAAACGATGTATTTTCCAAACAACACTTTAGGTCGTTCAATATAACTGTGATTGTGATGCTATGACAGTCAACCCCCAGTAATTCCATTCCCCTTCAAAACAGGTAATTTAGGGGTGTGACAGATTGGCATCAGAGCTTCGGTTATAGAGAACTAGGTTGCATCATTGACCCTAGACTATAACTACATCATCATAGCATCTCATCATTTCATCATAAGTGCATAGTCACTATACATGCGGATTTATACGCACTTTATGCGGGTTATTTACTTTCATTTCACATCGATTGTCACATAGATGCCTTCAGATACCCATCCCATCATACTCACATCATACTCTGACATGGGGAATGCCCTGTCATTCCCTATCACAATTTTAACATCAGTTGACTCTACACCAGACTTACCACACATATTATCCGATGTGGAGACTGAACCCTTTGAGGAGGGCAAAGTTGCACCTACACCATCACGATCACCATTGATTCAATCTGTAAGATCGGATAGTTTCTATTATTCAGCCGGGACAGATCATACCAGTTGGTAGGACTTATAGGCTTAGTCCTAATGGACCTATTAGGATGTTTACTGCAAGGATGAGAGTACATTCTCTTACCCTCACTCTTAGATCACTTGTTACTCATGTAATACAACCACCATCAGCTACTCATACCGCTATAAGTTGTCCAATAGTGCATACTCTAGTTTTACCTCTGAAACGTCGCGAGACAACACGAAAGAGAGTAGTATTTCATTTACCATCATCTCCTAACTAACCACTAGGATTTCCATCATTATCATCATCATTATCATCTAGAGCACTATCCTTACCATCACATCTCATAGACACTACTCATACATATGACTTGCAGCTTGGGAAGCGTGCATGATTTAACACACCATTACCATCTATCACAAAGACTATACACATTACACCATCTTTAAGGTTTGAGGACTGTGAAAGTTCTAGGTCAAGCTGCTAGACAACCTACTACTCCTACACTTGAAACACGATTAGACCATCAACAATTAGAATTTCTAGGAGAAAAATAAACAATTAGAATTTTTAGTAGGAAAAATCGTTGGAAGACCATACTGTTATGGTCTAAATTTTGAAAAATGTAGAAGACTTCAGTTTTAAAACCTTCTTTCAGTTTATAAATTGTTTCTATTACATAATAATACATATTTAAAAGTTTAACAAAAAGCCCCGTGCGTGCACGGGTATAAGTTTTATTGTGGTCCAATTTTTAATCAGATTTCACTTAATGTACATTTAAACTTGTGAAGTTGGAAAAAGCCATTGAGATTTAAGAATACTTGATGGCGTGTATTTGTAGGCTTTAAAAGTCATTAAATATGTTGTGGGGAAGTTGGATGTAGAATTTGATTTGTGTCGTGCTAATGACAATGGTTTTACTGTAATGACAACTATTTTACTATCAATATTCGTATGCTAAGGATCAGTGATGGTAAGTAAATATGACAAAATAGGAGGGTTAGACGGGTTGCATAACATATTAACATGTCAAACAAGGAGTTTTATGTGCAAGGACAGGTTCAGTATCACATTTCCTTTTTAATCTTTTACACCCTGATAAATACTTAGTATGACAAGCGTTGTTACAATAGTTGATGTAATTTCAAGTAATCTTTTTAACCAAGTGATGTAGGTAGTTTTATGCATTAAAATCAAACTTTGGGTTACTTTCTACGTATTTCCTCTTTATCTAAGTACCTACATGCCCAGCTATGAGTAAACTTGGTTGGAAATTCCAACCTCTGTTTATTCTTAATGTACATTTATATAATAACTAATTTGATAATGTGTGTTGGTAGTTAATTCTGTGCGTGCTTAAATATGCATGATATACTTACTAACACGATAAGGTGTTTAAGGTGTGAGATTGTAACTGTAAGAGATGAGACATTCTTAGAGGCTTGATATAGGGAAGAACAGTTCAATTATGAGTTGTTTAAAAAAGTTCATTTGCACTCAGACATTGATGGCAGAGGATAAGTTTTTTTGTGATAAATGTTGCAGGTTGGTACTTTCTGCAAATTTACTTCTTTAGTCCTTTCCCAATGTTAGTATTGTTTCTCAATGTAGTTTGGTAAAATGCAACCAGAAAACACAATATTTATCTACATTAGTACATTACAATCTGATTAAAGATTTCTTATTGTGAGCTTCTTTAATTAAATGATCAGAAATTAATATCTTTGGAGGTAAATTGAACGAATTCGACGCAAACTTCATGGACCATGCTTGTTCTTAAGCATACAAGGGGAAGAAATTCAATGCCATCTGCCACTTTTTTGGCTACCAAACTTGTGATTCCTTTGCCTTCAATGTATATTGTGACTATACTGCTATGCATATGCAAGTTCCCACACCTTAGCCAATGAATGTAAACAGTAATATAGGCCTACCTAAACTCTGAACAATTCTATTATAAGTTTCTTGGAAATTGATGTTACCATATCTTGGCAGCTGGTCTGAATGGTTATATGGCAACTATCACTAACCTAAAGAGTCATTCAAACAATTGGCAATGTGAGGATGCTCCAATAATAGTAAGGCTTAAACTTTTCATTTGCATCAGCTTGTCAATAACAGTAGGAACTACAACAATTGGGAAGCTAGTGGTCCATCGTGCTACTGTTGATTTAAGAGGCAAAGTCTACGAGTATATGAAGTTTCATTTCATTTTTTTTATTTGAATTTCAATGGAGGGAGCAATCTAACATATGTGGTAATTGATATTCGATTGGTGTAGGTTTCTTAGACAGGAGGAAACAAGATTCTTGATGGATGATGTTTATACAAACCCTGGTCCCTGTGTCGATTCTAAAGCTGTTAGCTTGTGTGTTAAGGACCTGGATTACAGCAATATATAGCATAGTTTATAGGTTGCCACTTATGTAATTTTGAGTTGCTTTGTACCAACTGGATATTAGTAAATTATAATTAGGAGTACATCAATCTGATCCGCATAGTAATCTTAATGACATTAACAGAATGTTCACTGAATAATTGTTTAAACCGGTTGAACAACATGCTCATGAAGCAATCGCTAAACCTGAAGTTGAGCATAGTAAACGGGAACAACATATAAGCCTATTAAATTGGTATATTCAGTTATGAAAAATTGGGATGGTAAATTCTGTCGTGCAATTTTCTTTTGCCATTCAACTTAACTATATATACCGTGTGTCCCATGTTTCATGTCAATATTTTCAGCCATTTAACTTAACTATATAATGTGTGTCCCATGTTTCATGTCAATATTTTCACCGTTTCTAACAAGTTAAGAGATCAACTGTTTTTGTTTCAACTATTTGCTAAAGTTCCACCTTAGTTGCGCTCCTTCTTTACGATTACCCTCCTTCTTTCGCTATAGCAAATTATGTCAACAATAATTATAAGACATGCCCGCCCATTGGGCGGGCTTCGACCACTAGTGTATATATATATATATATATATATATATATATATATATATATATATATATATATATCCCACTTGAAGCAATTATTAAATGCAACAAATAAAGGAGATTGAAACTTATTTGAGCCATACTGGAAACGGTCCTTTATATGTTGGATGGTCCTGTATATTTTTGGGATCGCCGGTCACTTTATGGGACCGCCACCAGTGGCAATGTTTTGGACAGATTTGGCAAGTTTTATAATTTTGTCATTTTTAAGGTTTGTGAGAAGCACAACTATAAATGCATATATTAGCAAGTATTATAAGCCTTAAAAAGAAACTGCCATTCAAATATCACAAATATCTCAAACATAAGACATTTATTCATTAAGAAAAGCATACATAGTTAAGAGAGGGATGCATTAGATTCCTACATTACAAGAAAACTAAACTTAGTAAAAATTAATTTTAGTTAGTTAATCTCACTAGTGCATGCTTGGCTCAAAAGAGAAGATTTGATTATTTTTAACTAAACATATAGAGATGCTTAGTTAGTTGGTGGAAAAGGAGGTGGTGTTAGTGGTTGGTGGAGTTGGTGGCATTGGAGGTTGTGAAATGAATTACTCAAGGTGGGCAAACATGTAGTGGAGCTCCTCTACAAGGGAATGAATGAGATTGTTGTTGTGGAAGCAATAAGCACAATTCATGTCATGGTGCCCGTTTGGTTGGTAAGTGGTTTTAGAATTAGATTTGGATTTGGGATTGATTTGTTATCATATTCGAGACTATTCAAGTGATTCGTATGAAAAGAATTGTCTTGCTAGATATTCAATAGGAAAAGTAGAATTTCATTGATTGTATCGAGAGCGCACATACGAATAAATATATTTAGAACTACATAAGTCAAACATGAAAGTATTATCTAACTAAGTGTTATCACATCTGATACTATACATATGTTTTATATGGAATGAAATGTCTCTTGCTATTCAATCGAGAGAAATAACTTGCATTCCATTGATTGCATCAACAATGCACATACGATTCAATATCTTTTGAACTACGTAAGTCAAATATGAAAGTATCGTATTCCTAAGCCCATGTCCAAGATATCGAAGTTGGATCTTAAAGATAGCTCGATTTCTGTTATGATTCGTAATACACCCAATAACTACATGTAGTTCTTATGTTTGTATTATCGAAAAGAGTTGGCCTTTATTCGAGAAGAAGAAGATTGCTATGAGTTGGATCCTAACGATAACTCAATTTTTGTTGTGATTCGTATCATTCCCAAAATAATTAATATTAATTTTAATAATTTAAATAGTAAATAACTAAACATAAATAATATATATTAAGTTAAACAATTTAGATAATTAATTTTTTAATCATCTATCATTAACATAAACTAATTTAAATAATTTATATTATTAAATCATTTTTTAAATAATTAATATTAATTTATCTAATTTACATAATTAACTTTTAAATCATTTATCATTAACTTATTTCATTGAAATAATTTATATTTTTAAATAATTTAAATGATTACCTTAAATAATTTAAACTTTTTAAACTACATCTTTTTTCATAACTTAAACCTATAGCGACGACATTGTCATCGCTATAGGTTTGCCGGGTCGTCTCGACAGGAAATTTTATGTTGACCAAGACCAAAAAATTCATTCGTCGTCGTATTTTTAGCGACTGCACAATCTTCGCTAAAGGTAAAAGTCAAGGTCAAAGATATAACATGGGCTTCTTTTGTCGTCTAGCGAACTTTTAGTGAAGACTCTGTGATGACATGTTGTCACTAAAAGTTTGGGTCAAAGACGAGACTGAGAATTTTTTTCGTTTAGTGGACCTATAGTTACGACACCCGTTGTGCTAAAAATGTCCCATCGCTATAAGTGGAAATTTGTGTAGTGTTTGGATTGTATTACCTACGACTTAGGTTATTAAAGGAAAATGATTGGGGGACCTAAATGTATGACTAAAGTGATGTGGAAGTGTTTTATTGGTTTGTGAAGTAGTGGATCCGTGTACTGTAACCAATAGAGTGTTGCCACATAAGATTAGACATGTATTTAGGCCTACGAGTTAGGCATGTCAATCAATGCTCGTTATTAAATTTCTAGGCGCTGAATTGTCATCATCTGATAACTTACAAGATTTACTCTGGTGGGAAATCAATGACGATCAACCCCTTGTTTTCTTGTTAATTCTATTTTGACTTGATCTATCAACTTGTAGTATTTAAGCTTGTGGATTCGAGCAATGTAAGATCTACCATATCACGGTTTTACATGTCAAGATCAAGGTCCTATAAAGATTTTAGGCATGAAAGATCCTATGTAGGATCGACACATTTTTGCTTTATGGTATGATAAAATCGTAAGATCTTATGATCAAAGATGGGAAAGTTACAAAATCCTTGCAAGCAAACACCAAGGTCTCAAATTAAGAATTGAACAAATTAAACGCTCCCTTGAATAGATGTTACATCTGTAGTTTTCACCACTAGAAAGTGATCAAGGACGTGTTGATGGAAGATTGATACAATAGCCAATGTACATACACAAAACATTATAAAACTATAAAATGATCACTGTCTAACATGACTAGATATTCTTATCTTTTCCACATGATCATATATACAGACATGTGATAACACGATCAATCCAATATCACGCGCATTGGGACTTCCATCAAGAATCGCATACTCACAGCGGATCTCCTGATGTACATGTTGGTTTTCCCCAAACCAAAAACTAAGTATTCATTTACTAGAAGTTCTCCTTGTGGAAATCGAAGCGTGTAGAGGTCTCTACAGTAAATTCTTTGGCTAGACCTTCTAGTGACTTAACCAATGTCGGAGCACCACAATAAAACACACCTAAAAATCAGAAATGATCAAAATGTTGCGAGAAAACATCAAGAGGCACACAGTATCAGATATAAAAACAAGGTGCTTACCAACTTTCGCAGAATCGTGTTTGTTTGCCAAAGTGGAGAATACCCTTTTCCAGTTAGGTCTTGAGAAATGTGTTATTAGCTGTTATGGTTTGTTTGTTAGAATCAAATTATCGAAATGAAAAGAAATGAAATAATTCAAGAGAACATACCCGACTTTGAGAAACAACATCAACTCCGTTTTTGGCATGTTGCAAAGACTGCACCATCGCAATGAGTGCAGATCGTGCATCACCTTCTTCATGAACACATGTTAAGTAGCTATGCATTTCGATTATTTTCTGTGATACACATTTAGAAAGAAAACAAGAAAAAGTAAAACAAAACATTTGTTGTAATAGAAACATGTAGTTTTTTTTGTTAATACCTACCTTTTGATCATACTCAGCGATATCATCCATAACTCCTTTGAACCATTCAAATGATCCTTGCTCCCTTGTCACCCAATAGAAGTATGCTCGATCTGGAACTTTTTGGTCATAACCCTATAAAAAAACATGTAGCATAACCTCATGTTTAAGGTAAGATGGTATTTAGGTGGTGTTTGGGATTTCTTATTGAAACTGCTTATCTTGTTAATACGCTTTGCTACAACACATTAACTGTTTTCAATAAGAAATACATTTAAGCTAACATGAAATCTTTTTTTATTCAGACTACTCACCGCTTCCTTTTGGTGGTTTAGAAGATCTTTCAAAATGCTAATGAAGGGAGTTGCTCCAATACCCAAACCAATTAGTAATAGGACATCATATTTCCTATAATCTTGGGCTGGTGCACCATATGGTCCCTTGATAATGATTTTAGGGTACCTAGAATAAGAAAGCAAAATAGATAAATAAAAAAAGGAAAATTATTTTATTTGAAAAACAAGCAAACTTAATTAAGTTTGTTTCATCACTTACACTGCTTGTGCTTCCTCTACAGAAACATTAGTGTTTGCTCGAGTTTCCAGTCGGACGAGGTTTCCTTTAACAGCTCTTGAAGCAGCAGCACCAAGTTGAGCTTTTTGTGGTGGAGGCTCACAGGCCTGCATTTCTGTGTTTTAGAATTTAGATTAACAGAAAAAACATGTTGAAAAAAAAAAGACAAATTTAATTAGTTTCAATGTATGGGGCATTAATAAAGCTTAAAACTGAATATGCTGGTTTTACCTTTGCGAATTCGTTTTTAAGGGCTGTAGTCCAGTCTCCCAAAGTACGAATATGTACACTTAAGTAGTCATCTCCAGGTGCAGAGGTGATGGAGAACGGATGCCTACAACCACCATTTGATATGTTATAAGTTTATATATATCATCACTGTTAACTAGATATTCTATATGAATCAGGTGGACCATTCAGATTATTACCATTCGTAATTCGATATATCTGGACATTTAACGAATAAGTACATCCCACTCTTGTATTTGAATCCATGGGGTTTGCTCATGTAGAGCGCTAGCACGTTTCCGGTGTATATAATAGCCTGAAAGGAGTTTTATTTTAACACCAGAAGACATATTTCACAAGAAGCAAAAACAAAAGCATTGAAGGTCACCTTAACAATATTAACACGGTAGTTATGATCATAAGACGTTAGAACTCTCTCTGTTGCATAACACAACATCGGGAGCACAAGATACATCCATGTCTGCCAGGTAATCATATACAGAACGTTAGATTTATAAAATCCAAGAGATCAAGGGAAGAGCCACATTGAACCTGTCCCACTAGGACATATGTACTTTACTAAAAGATCTTGATATTTTGGTGTAGTCCATATACATATTTATTTTATTTTATATATATCCCACCGGCCAATTTATGTGGCTCCGCCCCTTGCCCTTGCAAGAGCTTAAATATTACGAGGGTTAGTGACTTACTGTTTTCATATACCAGAATGTCGCGAAGACGAGGAAATAACCATGGAGGATCAACAAAATGTAAACGATAATCAGAAGATGATGAGCATACCAAAACGAAGTAAAACCAGCTAAATGATTAAGGGGCCATGGCAAATTAATAACATTCCTCCTAAATGCATGTGTCGCGAGTAAAAAGCAAAAGAACATCATTACATCCATGATTATACCCGTAAACCCTGGGATTGTTAGTAATAAATCCACATATGATGGTTGTGCTGGGAGGATATTTCCATAAACACGTTGAAAAGTGTCGGGTGGGCAACTACTAATCCTTACAAAATTGCAAGCCAGGTGAGCAACTGTATGAAGTATAGTTCCAATCACAATAGCAACCGCTATCAGTTTATGGAAGTTGATATTATCATCAAAAGGTAGAAGTTTGCCTAGCCATGTTTCTCTCAAGCCAGTGAGCGTTTTTCTACAAACCGGAAGGAGGATAAGAGCCATGTTAAGCTTTAAAGTCTCGCCAGCAGCTTTGGCTACGCATACACAATAACCCATCACTTGGAACGTTGGTAATAAGGAATATTGATGGAATTTCCATGCGAAAAGCAAGAAGTTAACAAGGATGAATATAGTTACTACCCATAATCTTTTCCAGTTATCTTGTATAAGTTCAATCGCTTCATTTATTGATCTGCTGATTGGGTTCCGATACATTTGTGGGATCATTGACATTGCTAGATTACTAGCATCTTGGTTGTTTTTATTGTTTTTTGATTTCGGGTTCGCTTGATCAAGATTATCCTTCGATACCATGCCCGTTAGCAGGATTTCGAGTTGCCACATCTGTCCCAAAAACAAAGTTAAGAAAATTAGAAACAAGAAATAAAGGTGTGAAATGTAATGTTTATGGTCTACATATAACAGCTCTCGAAAAATGCCAACATGGTCTAGTCAGAACCTCTATGTAGCCACGATGGTCGGGGTCTAGCTCGTCCATGATTAGAGCTGCATATGTCCCGGCTTGGGTCTTGAAATTTGAAAGTTTGTTCGCAGAAGCACTCATTATAAGTACCTTAAAGATGAGAAAACAATCATAACTTGAGCTTCGCGTAATCAACCAATGAGAAGAAGAAAACGGATATTTATCGATTCCTTACCTCCTTTACCTCGTCCTCTGATAAGATCCCATCCCCGTTCTTATCACACCTGACAGCTCGTGTAAAATGTTTAAGTTGTTAGATTCTTACTCTAATGTGAATTTTAAAAGAAAATGTAGAGGGTGTTCGAGATTGCTTATTAAGGTCTTCTAGCCTGCTTATTGCTTTCTGAAAAAAGAGTGCAGAAAAAGCTCTTGCATGCTGCTTATTTTAAAAAGTTCATTTCACATGTAAATAATCAGGTAAAAAAAATAGATATGCTATCACAAATCTTCAAAACTGTTTAAAAGTTGTATCATAATACAATAAGCATATAAAGAGTTTTAATAAGCAATCCTAAACACCCTGTAATCAAATAAAACAAAATTTGAATTTACATGTCGAAGAAGATACTAAGCCGAGCATCAAGGTCTTTCTTTGTCATCTCTTCCCAAAAATCTCTTACTTGATCTTTGGTGAGCCCGTCTTCCGCATCTATGTTCCTACGCCTAGCCATGGCATCATACAATTCCCCTGCAAACTCGATGCTATCTCCCATTCCTAAAAGCATAAGAAAACTATCAAGGAAACATTCAAAAGAATGCCCAACTCTAATTCTTGAAAACATTTTCAATTTAGTTCTAACCAACACAAATTCCAAATTTATCTCTAGGCAGCTTTCCATCAACCGAAAATTGTTGGAAACGTCTATCAATCGCCCTCCACGCATCCCCTTCTTTTCCGGTTACGGTTCTATCAAGAAAACGCAGGCTATTAAGCCCTTTGGCAGCACTTGACGTTGTCCGACCCATCTTAGGCATCCCACCACCAGGTGGTGGGGCCCTCTTTGGAGCAGGTGTTGCCTTACTAGAGGTACGGCTTAACATTGGCAACAAACCACCAGGCTTACGTCCATCATCCTTGACGGAGGTAATGCGTTTTGAGGCTCGGTTTTTCATGTTTTTATCATCTTTTCCATCAATCTCAATGCTCTCAAGATCGGCCGCCCCTTTCATTGTATTTCAGGGTAGTTTTTCATACATATAAGAAAAAAGCAAAGAAATGTTTTGGTTTTTTATTTTTCAGGAAATTAGAAGGAAAGAAATATGGAATGATGGAAAAATGGAATGTGTAATGAGGAATTGAAGGGGAGGAAAGAAGCCAGTAAACATGGGAAAAGCTTAGAGGTTGTTAAGTTACTTCTCCAAAATTAGAAACAAAAAAATGTTAATGTTGCATGAACCATATACAGTATATGACTTAAATTTAACCATATCAACTCAAGTCAGATTATTATCTCTGTTTTATGAAGGTTAATCTATTATCTAAGATTACTAGATTTATGAGATATATGAAACTTTGTATTAAAAATTTTCTTCAGATCTATCAAATAAATCATGCTTGTATAGTTGTACATATTACTAAACATATGATTTTAACCAGAGAAAATCCGGCTGAATATTTTCTATTCCAACCCTCAGAAATAAATTTTAAAACGTTAAGTATGATTATTTTTTAACTAAATATATATCTTATCAAACATTTAGATATCTATAGCGATACCAAATTTGTGCACAAAGCAGAAAACATCAAGAGATTTCATATGTTGTGCATTTTGCTGCTAGCAATACCAATGTCATTTTTGGCTGTTTAGCAATAACTTTAAGTCGCTGTTAATGTATGTTTCTAAAATATTATGCAACACTGCTCGCAACCGAGATCTTTACCGTCATCAAACTCATAGTTTATTCACAGCTGTTTTCAGTTATTAAGTCGTAACCAACGGCACTTCTATCCATTTTTTTTTTTTTTCTTTTTAAAAAGCAACACACACCCCCACCTGGACTGCATCTATGTCAACGGTGAGCGAGACTTGAACCTTAGACATACTGGTTAAAAGACACCTTAACTACACACCGGATACCACTAGTCCAAAGGGCCATTACCCATTCTTCTATTCTATGTAGGAAAAACAACCGGACACCTTAAGTGACTTTTTTTTTAAAGGAGTTGACATCTAAAGTGACATACATTTGGTATGACCTATATTTGGTAATTTATTCATTCTTGTTTTTGGCAAATTAACTAATAGTCCATATTATGTTAAATAATATTTTTCTATTTTAAGTCATCAATGTGGAAAACCTCAAGCAAATGGATGGTTGATCCATCATATTATTAGATACAAAAACACCTGTCACTATGGTCTTCGGTAACCATGGATCAGATGTACGAAATTCACGAGCTTAAGAAACATAAAGACACGAAGGAGTATTTGTGTACCAACAATGGTCATCTTATTTCCATCTATTTCGCACATGTCTAATGGAATTTTCGTCGATTTATTATGACGAATTTTGGTTTTAAGTCATTTGGAAATGCTAAAGTTTAGGAGTCCATATTTTTCTCAGAACTAATTATAAGCCTTTCCCCTCATTAGTCCTTGGTTATCTCCCACTCATTTCCATAAACTTAATCTCATTCATTTTGGCCCTAAAAACTAAACAATTTCCACAAGAGAAAATAAAATGAAAGAATAATTTTGCTTCACATTTTAAAAGACAGAAGACAAAAATAAAGATGCATAATGATGGAGGCTTGGGCTTGTCTAGAGACAGGTCGACTAGGCGAGATGAAGTGAGATTATCAGTCTCAGGGAGGCTAAGCAGAGACAATAGCAAGGCAACTTCTAGCAGAAGGAGACTTATACATAATGAACCAAAGCTTGAAAGGCAAAGATCGGGTGCGGCTAGGGGTCTTGATGGCTTGCGGTTTCTTGATAGGATCATGACCGGGAAAGAAGAGGATGCATGGATGGCTATTGAGAAACGTTTTCAACGATTTGCAGTCAATGGGAAGCTGCCTAGAGAAAAATTTGGGATTTGCATTGGTTAGTATAATTTATAATACAATAATTGTTTTTTCATCCTAAGTCAGATACTCACGCATCTTGTATTTATAAGTACATGAACACACAACCTTCTTGTTAGTGAGTCAGCATCACAGACTCACAGCGTGACAACATTAAGCCAAATCAAATGTTTGTTTTTAAATCTTGAATGATTTCTTAACAAACTTGTTTTGGTTATTCTTTAATGTGTCTATCTAGGAATGGGTGAAGGAGAGTTCTCGGGGGAATTATTTAATGCACTCGCAAGGCGGAAGGGGATAGATGGTACGGATGGGATCACATTACAAGAGGTGAAAGAATTTTGGGGAGATTTGACAAAAGATGATCTCGATACTCGAATTCATATTTTCTTTGATATGTAAACTCCTGATACGATTATGTTCAAGTTCTTTCTGCATAATGTCAAACTATAAACTAGCAACTAATAATCAAAATTCTATTCAGGTGTGACAAGAATGGTGATGGGTTGCTAACGGAGGAGGATGTAAAAGAGGTACACATGAGCCACAAATATTATTTTCAGTTCAATTTTATAATAACCAATATATTAAATGAAAGCATAACTTTTTACTATTTCTTATTGAGTATTATATATAACAAATATGTAGCATAATAAGAAGTGTTAAACTAATTACAATGGTAATATAATGAGCCAAAAGTGTTATTACTGAACTTTTTAGACGTGCAACCTCTCTAATTCTTTATGATATGAAAAAAATTGTAAGTGGGTCGACCCAACCTCATCCAATTCGCTTTGACCCTTAAATTCATATACACTTGTTCGGTTTTTACCCATTTTGACTAAACAAACCTATATGATTCACAAAAGAGCCATTTATGCTTCGTCGTTTTGTTCTGCTCAATCTTAATAGTGAATATAAGTTCTAAACTTTTGGTTTCCTCATGTTTAAGGTCCTAATAATGAGTGCATCAGCCAATAGACTTTCGACTTTCAAGAAACAAGCTGGGACATATGCAGCTCTTATCATGGAAAGACTCGACCCTGACCACTATGGCTACATAGAGGTAATAAACAACACTTTATATAAAACATTAGTACTTAAAATATCTCGACATCTTTCTTAAATTTCTATTTGAAACAGATGTGGCAACTCGAGACATTGCTGAAAACCATGGCAACACCTAAGGATACAAACATAAACAATGAGGACACAACCGATCTAGCAAAAACAATGATCCCAGAAGATTATAGGAACCCAATGAGGAAATTCTTGACAAATTTTTTTGAAAATGGACTTGAGAATTGGAAAGTTTTTTGGGTATTATTTCTATTTTGGGAGATGAATGTTGCATTGTTCATGTGGAAATTCCACCAATATCAACTAATGCCATCATTTGAAGTCTTGGGGTATTGTAGTTGCACAGCAAAGGGTGCGGGTGAGACTCTAAAGTTTAATATGGCTCTCATTTTACTTCCCGTATGCAGAAGAACACTTACATCTATTAGAGAAACTTACTTTGGGAAACAATTACCTGTCGATGAGAACATAAATTTTCACAAAATAATTGCTCTTGCTATCGTGATAGGAACAGTAGTTCACACTGTCGCCCACATGGCCTGTAATTTCATAAGGTTGTCAACTTGCCCTGCTAACCAATTCACAAGGGTTTTTGGAGCTTTGTTTGCCGCACAGCCAAGTTATATGGAATTAGTACTAAGCATCCCAGGATTTACTGGAATTCTAATGATTATTTTAATGGCTATTTGCTTCACCTTCGCAACAAGCTCTTTTAGGAGAAATGTAGTTAAGTTGCCTCCTCCGTTTAATGATTTAGCTGGATTTACTTCGTTTTGGTACACTCATCATCTGCTAGTTATCGTTTACCTATTGTTCATCGCTCATGGATACTTCTTAGTCCTGACAGTTGGGTGGTTCAGGAAAACTGTACGTCAATTTCTTCACACTCCTAGTTTATCAACAATTTCACACTTAAACAAGGGTTTATTGCATCTTTTAGCAACCCAACTATCATTTTGTTACTAATTTGGGTGACTGTCCGCTTTTATTGTTGATATGTAGGTCATTGAAATATAATGTTGTTGTCATCCAAGTCTCCGTGTCACCTGACACCGGGACTTATATGACTGTAAAGCATAGTAAAGACAATGTACAGTTAATGCAACTTTTGCCTCCCCAAGAAAGAGTTACTGCAACTTTTAGTTACCTAAATGACAGTTTCCCCATTCTAGAAATTCACAGTTAAAACATTTTTTTCTCTCTTAAAATGTAAGCATGAGTAGAATGGAAAGGTGGGTAAATAATTTTAAAATTGGACAATTATTTTAGGACACACTAAAACACAAAGGTGGATACTAATTTTGGGACGTGGGGAGTAGTTAATTAGCCATATTAGCAGCAAAGTGGTACTTAGTTGCTATACTATGCAATTGACCCTATTAACAAGCATGTAGAACTTAAGTTTGACCAAGATTTGTCAATATAACAACATATTTGCAGACATGGATGTATCTCTTGCTTCCAATGCTGTGTTATGCGAGTGAGAGAATCCTTACTACCGATCACGTAATGCATGTTGACATCATTAAGGTGACTCTATAACGCTCTTGTCCTCATCTTTACTGTTGTAAACGATAGATTCCTAATCGGTTTTGCATTATGTGAATGCAGGCTATTATATATACTGGAAATGTGCTAGCACTCTACATGACCAAGCCTATAGGATTCAAGTACAAGAGCGGAATGTACCTCTTTGTACAGTGTCCAAGAATATCACGTTTCGAGTGGTAAGCATGTTATTTTGATCATAATAGCTAGAGGTGTCAAGTCAATCAGGGCTATATCTTTTATTGTAACTAATAATTTTAGCTGAAACGAAAAGGGATATGTGAAATCTCCAAGGGGTCAAATCACTAAATTTAGCTACAAAGATACCATAGTGTATTGTTAGTGCATCAACCCACAAATCATTATATTCAGAATTTAGATTTTAAATATAATAATATCTTTTTAGAAAATATCTAATCTATTAACTATCTATGACAAAAAAATATATATATTTAATATACCAGACCATCATGACCCCCATCAAGCCATCTGTGTTAAAAAGGTGACAATCCGAAGTTGATAACAACATTCATAAATTTTGGTTCATTGTGACAGGCATCCCTTCACCATCACTTCATCACCTGGAGATGAGTATTTAAGTGTACATATTCGGACTTTGGGAGACTGGACAAATGCACTTAGGGAAGAATTTGCCAAGGTCAAACAGTGTTTCTAGTAAACGGGTTTCAGTTTAACCACTGCTCATTTAATATCCTTTCACCTATTGCTCTTAACCAACCGTACGTTCCCTCTTAATCTAATATTTTAAAACGCAGAAATGCAGGCCTTTGAGCCTCAGCAGAACAACCCAGCTCAAAGTAACCTTGCCAGGATAGAAACTAACTCCGGCTTGAGCATTAAGGAATTACAAGCAATGTGAGTGGCACAAATGTTACTTCACCAGAACTTACACGCATTTTTTTTAACAAATTACAATTTTTAAGCCTAAACAAGTATATATGTTTGTGCACGCCTTATAAGTGCAAACATTAATTTTTCAACAATAACCTCGAAAGTTCTTATGACATTTTTATATTTTCTGCGCATGTACATGTAAACATCTTTTTACTGTATACGGGCGAACAACTCTGCAAAAATATACCCATTGTATATTAGTAGTGACTTTTACATACTATCTACTTAATATGATGAAATGTCCCCTTTGATTTGATAGCTATCCTAAAATCTACATCAAAGGACCTTATGGAGCACCAGCACAACATTACAGCAATTACAGTGTTATATTACTTGTCGGCTTGGGTATTGGAGCCACTCCATTCATTAGCATTTTAAATGACCTTCTAAAAAACCTAAAAAAATCAGTAAGTATTTATCATGCCTAATCAAATACTTGCGTCCTAATTAATTAGAAAAAAAAGTTATTTCAGATATAGACTTGAAAGAATAAATATATTTCTATTGCAGCAATTCGGCGGACGTCTTGATAAAAAAGCGTACTTTTTTTGGGTTACAAGGGAGCAGGGTTCATTCGAATGGTTCAAAGGTGTGATGGATGATATTGCAGAGCATGATCACGATGTGAGTTACAGTTCTTTTTTTATAGGGAAAACAACATAGGATTTAACAAAATTTGTTATGATTTATATTTTGGGTAACAAACAATATTTGCAAGAATTGAACTTCGAAAAAAAAAATCTACTTAGGGTGAATCTCCTAGGTAGTGCTAAGCCTGTATTCTTCAGATAACATAATTTGTAGTAAACTATTTGTTCTAACTGTGTTTTGGAATATGAATTACAGAACGTAATCGAAATGCATAACTACCTAACGAGTGTGCATGAACAAGGTGATGTGAGATCCGCACTTATATCTATGGTGCAGTCTCTGCAGCAGGCTAAAGATGGAGTTGATGTTGTCTCTCAGAGTCGGGTATATTAGTCAAAGCCTAAACCATGGTTTTCTTTCATTGATTTATTTTTTAGAGAGTATTTCAATGATATATTTTCTGATAACAAACAACCGTAACAGATTAAAACGCATTTTGCACGACCTAACTGGAGAAAAGTATTCTACACCTTGTCAACACAGCATGAAGGTGCTAAAATAGGTAAAGCATCACAGCATCACACTCATTGTTATTTACTATTTCTTGAACCAATTATAATGGCTATATCTTCTGCGAAAGTGTCATAATCCGTGTTTAGTTTTGATTAGAGGTGGAAATTTCAACCCAACTCGTTTTGATCCATTACTTGTAATCATATTGTAACGTTATTTCTAATGAACTTCAGGTGTTTTCTATTGTGGGCCGCGGGCACTCACGAAACAACTAAGAAATCTTTGCAAAGAATTTAGTACACCACACTCGACTCGCTTTGATTTCCACAAGGAGAATTTTTGAAAAGAGATCTAACCTTATTCATTCCGCGGCATAAAGAGTTCACTTTGTAGGTCTACAGCTTTCTATCAAAGTTCTGATGACGCTACATTGCTCAATTTTGAGTACCATAGCTTTGTAGATCCATATTGGTAGAATAATCATATCTGCCTCTTCTGCTGATCCAAAAGACAAAAAAAAAAATGATGAGGATCCATCTACAGAAACTACATTGTTCATTCTTTTATGAATAATTACAGTTCGATACATGTAAAGCCAGAGAAACAAAGAAGTTACCTACTCTATCTTCCAATAATTAGTACACATGCATATGCATTACATGTGTGTGACGACAGCAGATTTTGATGAATTGTGAGGCTTGGGTTTATGATGAAAAAGAGATCAAACTAGCGTATTGGCTGAAGTATAGTGATCATCCCTGAGTTATGCCTTGTGATTCAAACTTATATTTGGTTAGTCTAGAGTTATTGTTTTTGTAGCCTATATATATGGCGGCTCACGTCTGTAAGGGACAGTTTTTGATAACATGAAAAAACGAATTGAGTATATCAGCCTATAGTTTCCTTTAGATACCTCAATCTTAGTAGCGTGAGGTGTTTATGTTTTGTTCATTATCAGTAAAAACAACTTCATTGTTTCCGATTTTGCTTCCATCACCTATTTAACATAACCATTATAAAAATGTAGAGTACTCTATACTCCATATGGCATACAATGGCAAATAACATGAAGTCCCTTTTGTAGTATGTATATGTTCCGACTTTCACCTTGCTCAAAATTCCAAATGATTATTTCATGCACAATTAGTTAGTTTCATATTTATTAAACTCAAATGATTCATGATATGGCAAATTAGACAAATAGATATGAACTTTCATCTATTTTCTGTTGAATACCTAGGCAAACAGAAATAATATCATCAAATCAATATGAATAACATACTTTCACGATTATAGGTATGAATAACATACTTTCACGATTATCAATATGAATAACCTACTCTTATTTATAATATCCACGAGGTTTGAAGGCCCGCGCTTCGCTGCAGGACTTTTGAATACAAAATTATTGACTCCCGTTGCGAGCCGCGGCGGAGCGCAAGGACCTAACTCTCTAATAGATGGATAACCCCAAGGAGTTTTTGTAAATTTTTTTGGGAATTTTAATTTGTTACGGAAATTGTGTCTATGTTAGCGTTTTGTTGCAAAGTTAGTCATGAAGAACTGTCTTTGCAATGGACATGTTACATGGAGGATCAATTACGTAAAATATGAGAGCTAAATCTGTAATGGGTAAATAACCTCAAGGGCTATTCTTGTAATTTTCTTTTTAATTTTGTTACATAAATTATCTCTATGTTAGCGTTTCGTTGCAAAGTTAGTCATGAAGGACTGGCTCTACAACAGGCTTGTTACATGAAGGACCAACTACGTAAAATATGTGATGCTTTTTTTTTTTAATATTAAAAAAAAAAAAAAAAAAAAAAGATAACGGTCGTTAGTTAACGACCGTTAATAGATAACGGAAACACTATTCATTAGCCCATTCTTGACACCCCATTGGGTGTGGCAGCAGCCAAAAGCAGATTGCCCATAGCAATCCTACTAAATGTGCTTTAGAGTAATATGAATAACTTTGTTGACGTACCAGGGGTATTTTTGTAAGGTTGTTGGCAATGACACGTCGGCAAAGTTATTAATGTTGATTCAATAAATAAGAGTAAGTTATTATTCATGGTGCTTTGTCCTTGAGCCCTTTTTTCTTTCTTTTTAACTGAACTTTCTTTCTTGGTTTGTGCCTCTATAGCCTATTAGGACATGTTTATTAACAATCTATCACAACTCAATCTCTTATTAAAATATCATTTTCTTATTCCTCTATCTATACAATCAATCTCAAATTTTTAATCATTTATCATCAACCAACCTAACATACAATAAATCTCAACTTTTTTAACATTTATGAACAACCCGACCTATACAACCAATGCATAGCCTATCATAGAGAGACATGTGGCAGATTGGGTCAAGAAAAGGAAGGTCATCAAGTGATCCGTTCGGTGCATTCAATTTCAAACTTTTGTATAAAATTAATATTATATTATGTATTTATTAGATTTGTACTCCCAATCGGTTGATGAAGGTCACCAATAAACATAGTCTTATATCTTTGCCAATTTAAAAAAAAAAGTAAGTTATTCATATTGATAATCGTAAAATCAAGTTATTCATACATGTAATATGAAAAACATACTCCCTTCGTCCCAAAATTATTGTCGTGAGACATAAAACACACAGTTTGAAAAGTGAGACCACTACACTCTTCAACCAATCATATATCATCCTCACCCATTAAACTCTCTTTTAGTTGGTTAAAACAAGAAGTGAACAATTATTTTGAGACATTAAAAAATAAAAAGGTGGACAATAATTTTGAGACGGGGGGAGTAATTATAGAAAATCAAATGGCGCCTTAATGTGACATATGAACAAGCATTTTAATTATGTCAAAATGGTGACATGTCCATTGCAAACACAACAGTAAAATGTCACGTCATCGACACATCAGCTTATGACAAAAAAATTAGTGATCAGTTTACCCAATGACTCAAACAAAATAAATAAATAAACTTACAATCACTCATATAGGACATTTCATAGTTGGATGACTTAAATGAAACAAAACTAAGAGTTTGTGGGTATTTTTATGTAATTCGCCGACTCATAAACCCCTAAAGCTTGAAAGTAACTTGTTAATCGGGTAATTTAAAGATTATGAGAATGCACTACGCGAATGAACTAAGCAAATGAAGTCAATTCTTTTTGTGTTACATGAGCATCATATCATTTTCATTTTATCATCATAAAAAAATGCATAGAAAAATAACGTTAGAATAATACAGTAATAGTAAGAAGTAGTACCTAGTTTTTGGACCCAATTATAAACTCTGACATCATCGTTCACCACCTGTGACTACCGTGATAGTGAGAAGACACCACTTGAAAAATGCATTTGCGTTGAGGGTGTTTGAATGGCTTGGTTTTTTCTGCTTATATAACTTTTGTCAAATTTTTGTATTCTAAATACAGCAAAATTGGCCCCCAAACTATTCGTTAATATGTATATGTAGTCCTTCAATTCTATCGTCAGCCATGGCCCGTTGTAACAGATCCAAAATTTATCAAGTATGTTGGATTAATAAAAAGGGCAAATCGCATTAAAATGTATTATACTTTAGATCAATTTGAATTTTAGGTATTCAATTTTTGTTTTCTTAATTTAAGGTACTGAAATTAATTTTATGTGCAATGTAAGGTTTTTTGAGGTTTTTGCTACTTTTCGAAAGAGGTTTCCTGTTATTACTTTCGTTGAAATGGTTAATTAATGTTATGTATCATTATTATTGAGCATTTAAAACTAATTCCCGCTAAAATTATGTTCGATAACCTATTTCGAAATGTCAAAAAACCTAACATTGCACGTAAAAAATAGTTGAGTATTTTAAATTTAAATCACCTTTTTATGCGATTTGTCTTTAATAAAAAGAATACTTTTGAGCAAATAAGATTATTTGTAAAGTGTATCAATTCTTAAAAAATACAATTAATATCCAAAAAAAAAATAGATAAGCGTCATTTAACCATCGTATGAGCTTCGTACGTGAGGCCACAAATTATAAATCTAGGCCTAATTTGGAGAACATCACACATTTTCTGATTAAGCAGGTACAGTTTTCAATTTTGCTAGAATACAAAAGTTTATGGGATTAACTTCACTAATGAACAATTTAGACCTCACATATTTTAGTTGCCTAACCCATATTATTATCTTTAATGTCTTTTGTTATCAGAAAACATTTCTTGTTCAGTCCATCGATATGTTTAGTCAATAATCAAGGATCTTTCGATAAGTTGTGTGAGTTGTTGCATTTAAAAAAGAGAAAAGTACAAAAATAAGCCAAAATCTTTTTTGAAGTCCTTTTGTGATCAAGTTTTAACTCAATGTCTAAAATGGTCATGCGCAACCACTCGACTCCGCAGCTCCACCCAAAATTCGCCACGTGTCCAAATGAAAGTACACTTTTTGTACTTTTTATTTATTATTTGTACTTTTGTACTTTCATTTGGACACGCACGAATTTTAAAACGCATGAGAATTTTGGTGGAGCTGAGTCGAGTGGTTGCGCATGACCATTTTGGACATTGAGTTAAAAAGTGACCACAAAGGGGACTTAAAAAAATATTTTGGCTTATTTTTGTACTTTTCTCTTTAAAAAATGTTTAGTCAAGCATCACATTTTAGAACCTTTGTAATATTAATCATATTTTAAGGTTTATTGTAAACCACTCCCTTATAAAATGTTTATCGTTTTAAAAGCTACTAGACGAGTACCCGTGCCTAGCGGCATCGGTTTCTAGTAGCAGATAATTAGCGATATGCGATATTGTGGTAAATGTCGTATAACATTCAAAATAGATAGTGAAAAGATCAAAATGTAATTACAAACGATTGTAACATGTGATAATTCAACTTTAGCAAAAATCTTAACATTTATCAAACGACATATAAAAATATTTAATGAAACTTAAAATAAAACATTACATCAATTATGAGATAATAACTAACAATGCACGTTACTCGTCGCGTAAAACTTTTTTGTACATGAAATTTGAGGTGTAGACTCCTCCTTGACTGATTCCACTAATACCTTTGTTGTTCTACGTGATATCCCTCTAGACAATGTAACATAAAGCTGAAAATGCGAGAAAATATAATCGGGCAAACACACACCCACATTTGGAATTGTTTGACCCTGCGCTTTATTGATAGTATCAGTAAAGTTTAAGCGCACAAGTGAATTGTGTTCTCTTTAGTTTAAAAAGGAACATATCTTCTTCATATAAAGCAAAAGAAATTAAGTATCTTCACGGCCAATTCCAGGATTCAAAATCATACCTTACAAAAATTTAGAGTGTGCATTCATTAAACGCATTCCTCCATTAAACACAATTCTTATTAAGTTTTCTAACTTTCCCCCATTAGCATTTTTCAAACTTTTCACCTTGACTTTTCCCTCCATTAAACGTTTTAACATTTCAAGTTTAAACTTTCAGCTTGGCTTTTTTTTCAACATTTCACGTTTCAACAATTCCTCCTTAACCATTTTTACATTTTATGTAGTATAGATGTCCCGGTAAAAATTGGCTGACTAGAATGTTAACGACATAAACAGGTCATGTTTAAGAAATGTTAACTGCATAAAGATTGATGAGTTTCAAATCTTTGAAGTAGTGAACTTTTTTGGATCTTTGTGTCACCATATGAACCATCTTTCATAGTTGTCGTAACAATATGTCATGTTTTAGAATGAGAAGACAAGCAATCGCGTACATTATAAACTTTGAGAATATATAGAACTAGTTGCGTGGTAGCCTAGATAAATAAGCAAACCAAACTACCGTTCTACTCTATTTATAATCATAAAAAATGGTAATCAACCTTCTGACGGACCCTATAATACTATAATTTAAAGGTCATGGGCCACAAATTGAACCATGACCTTCACTTTTATGATGCATGTCCCCAACCATTCGACTACTTTTGTACGTGGGGACTATTTTTAATCATAGCATAACAACTGATTTGAATAAATTCTTATACTTCAAAGTAATCATAAGTGCACTCAACTTAGGTGATGCAAAGAATAATATCAAAAGAAAGATGGGTTAATTAATATTGTTAATTTCTAGCAATAAAAAGGCCTTTGTTAAACATTTTCTTACTTTGCACATATGATAGAAAAACTGAAAGAAAAAAAAAGCTTGAATTATTAGAACATAGCAAGCTTAAAGTTCGAGTCTGATTCATATTCTGATTGAGTAACCAAATTGGTGACTGATGCCAAAGTGCCGATTCAGTGGCTTCTCTGTTCAGATTAACCAAATTTCTGGTTCAGGATTGATGTCCGTTTTATTATGCTACGCAAAACTAGTTGCACTTTAGTAGTTTTGACTTCTAACTCTACCGGTTTACCCCATATTTCATGGTTAAATCAGGATTTGTTAAAAAGCAAAATTATAGGAGCCTATATTTTTTGATTGGTAATAACAAATGTGATAATTGTGACCCTCACAACATCCGAATATCACTCACCCACCAAATCATTCTCTCCATTGCCTTTGCCTTTTCTCTGACCATTACCCTGTGTTGCAAAAAATTAGCTATAGCAATGGGTATATCTCCCAACCAAAACCACCACTCTAATGGCACCCTCCTCCATAGCTGTCAATTCTCAACACCGCCATCATTCTAACCTCCCCACCATCCGCTCCTCCGTCTCCTGGCTCTTCCTTTCCTTGTTCTTCCTCTACATTGTCTACTATTCCACCATCCTCTTTGAACCTGCCCCTATCATCACCACAATCACCAAACCCGTCACAAACGTAGACTGCCAAGGTTCCAATCAGCGCCTCACCTCCATTGAAAACATCCAAACCAACACCACCAACCTTGGAGGTGAACCTGCAACAACCCAACCACAGGTACTTCGGTTTGACACCGAACTTAAACACATTGCGTTTGGCATTGCAGCCTCCTCCAGGTTATGGCAGACCAGAAGGGAATATCTAAAGCTATGGTGGCGGCGTGGGGAGACCAGAGGGGCTGTTTGGCTAGACAAGAAAGTAAGAACCGGTAAAGATGATAATTTACCAGACATCCACCTCTCTGGGAACACATCAAAGTTTTCATACACAAACCCGAATGGGGATAGATCGGCTATACGGATATCTAGAGTGGTATCGGAGACGTTGAGGTTGGGAATGAAGGATGTGCGGTGGTTTGTGATGGGTGACGATGACACTGTGTTCATTGTGGAGAATTTGGTGAGGATATTGTCTAAATATGACCATAATCAGTTTTATTATATTGGGACGACATCAGAAAGTCATTTCCAGAATATGCTGTTTTCCTATGGAATGGCATTTGGTGGCGGTGGATTTGCCATTAGTTACCCGTTGGCTGTGGAGTTGGAGAAGATGCAGGACCGGTGTCTTAAAAGATATCCTGGTTATTATGGGAGTGATGATAGAATGCATGCGTGTATGTCTGAACTTAATGTCCCACTCACCAGAGAGCCAGGATTTCATCAGGTTAGCTTTAACCACATCAAGCTGCTATTGAAACTCACCAATTCAATCTACTAAATCTGTAAATGTACAACACACCATGTATGCATTTGCCAGAAACTTAGAATCTGATACAAGAATTAGTATTGTCCTAATATATATGGTCAAAATGACACTGGTAGTTACTAATTCTGTTTTACGAAATGTGCAGTATGACGTGCATGGGAATCTACTTGGTCTATTAGCAGCTCATCCAGTAACTCCATTAGTCTCACTCCACCACCTAGACATAGTCGACCCAATATTTCCGGGCATGCCTAGAGCACAAGGCATCAAACACTTGCTAGAATCTGCCAAGCATGATTCTGCAAGTATCATACAGCAGTCCATCTGCTATGACAAGAAAAGAGAATGGTCAATTTTGGTTTCATGGGGTTTTGCTATCCAAATTATACGGGGAATTCTGTCGCCAAGAGAGCTTGAGACACCCTCTCGCACATTCCTAAATTGGCACAGAAGGCTCAATTATACAGCATATGCATTCAACACTAGGCCTGTTTCAAGGAACCCATGCCAGAAGCCTTTTGTGTATTATATGAGCTCAGCTAGATACGACAAAGCAAGAGGGAAGATCATCGGGATTTACACTCTTCATAGAGAAAGGTACTGATACAATCCTGCATTCTATAGTTTTTATTATTATTATTATTAATTAATTAATTAGTTTATTTAGTTTCCTTTATTATATTTTCTTAGTGAACAAGTTAAGTCTAGGGCCTTTTATTATAAATAGGGTATTAGGGTTGTAACGGAGAATTATGCAGAATATTATTAATGGTTTAGTTATTTGTCTTCATTATTGGGAGAGAGATCGGCCTCTCGAAAGTTGATCACCTATCTTTATTGTTCTTTTACCTCATTATCGACTCGGTTCATATCAGGTACCCTTATTGCAAATGGAAGATGGAATCTCCTGAAACGATTGAAACAATCGTGGTCCTAAAGAAGGAAGATAGCAATCGTTGGACAAAGGTACACATGCACTATCTAATATATCAGTCTCTAATAGAATGCATGACATGTTCGTCATCCATTGTTCTGTTGTCTTTAGTATTCTCGTCCTTTTTCACTGTATCTTCCTATAATTTCAGTATAATGTAAAAGAATTGAAAGGATTTAAACAAGTAAAAAGACAGGAAAAGAGTGGTTTGTGTGTGAACAAGGCATTAATGAGTCTGAAGACAGAGCATTATGTATAACTGGTTCATTTTTTATGTTGCAGGCACCAAGAAAGGATTGTTGTAGGGTCCTGCCTGCTAATAAGAAAGGTATTCTATACTTGTGGGTTGGTAATTGTCGAACAAATGAGGTTATTGAGGTATAAGCTACTGCAAGTGCGCCCTAGTTTCTAATAGACGTATATCCCCCTCATCATGTACCTGAACTGAAAAGGGGATTTGTATCAATGGCAGTTTCTTTTTCAACAAAACTGCGCCTCAGATGATTCAACAAACAACGCAAACAAAAATTGATAAGTAATTGCAGCAAAATTTTAGCAATTTTCTTGTATTTGACTTTCCTTGTGTAAATTTTAGATCAGAAAAATTGTACTGTTACGATTACAAATTTTTTCATGCACTGTCAATATACCTTTGATCCGCCTTATCCAATCAATCAAGCTAAAGTTTAAAAAAATGAATGTAGCTACTATTCATTCTTCTATGTATACTCCTACTTAAGTCTAACTATAGCAGAAAATGAATCAAAGAAAAGAGACTACCAGTTTAGCATACAACACATGAGAATCCTTGTCCTGATCAGCCTTCTCCACTCAGCTGTGGTGCAGCCTCATTGCTTGTGCCTGGATACGAGATTCTTGACTCCTGAGAAACAGGGAAAAGGTCTTTTGCAACACGGGGAACTGATAACGATGCTTTTGGCTCACGTGAATCCGAGAAAAACTCATTAAACTCTTGAGAATCAGATAATGCACTTGACTCATGATGAACCGAGACTGAAGCATTTAGCTCATCTGAAACTGAGAAAGGCGCTTTTGGCTCATGAGAAACTGAAGATAAGGCATCTGAATCCTGGATTTCCATTAACTGTGCACTCTGATCATGAGACTCCGATAACGACACATTTGTCATTGACTCGTTACCAAGATCTAACGGAGCATCTGGCCCATCAGAAAGCGACATGAAACCATCAGGTGGACTTTCTAATGCCAAAACAGTTAAATCAACATCTGTAGCTTCACTCTCTTCCTGCGGCTTCTTGTTTTTACTTATCGGTACAAATCGAGTTACCCCATCCTTTGTCTCCAACTCAACTAACAACGAATTTATAAATATCAGAAACACAATCTTAACAATTCCAGTATTTAATAAACATCATAACAGAAAACAGTCATACTTAATTTTAGTATCACATATCAGTATATCAGCTAACAGATCATACTTCAGTCGTTACTCAGACAAAGTTAAAAACTTAAAATCACTAAATCAGCTAAAAAAACTTTATATATAGTTGACTTAAACAATTCCAATATTTAACAAAACACTACACCATAAAACTTCCGTTACTAACTTTAATAGCACAAAACAAATTACAAAATCGATCACATCGACCACACTTTCCCTCCACAATTCAGATTTCCAAATAACGCCTAACCGCAACTACAATATCTAACTAACTTTATAATAGCTGTAAAACCTTCAATCAAACCATAAAATCACAAATTCACATTCAACATTCGGCAACTCGACCGCACGATATCCAGATAATTAACCACTACTTAAATCCAGCTATTAATTTGCTTTAACCTAATTTTTGTCACTTCTCATCATAAAACCCTAGGATTCTAAATCACCATTTCGAAATCAAATTGATCTCCACAATCGCGCCCTAACTACCTCAAAACATAACTTATATCAAACAGTAACAAAAAATCACACACATTGAGATGAATTTAGGGCTAAATTTGACAATAACGCGATAAAACGATACCTGGAGTACTGAAACACCAAAGGATGAAGAAACAGAGCATAACGACAACCGGAATAAGATGAATGAGTTTATAATTCATAACTGATCTTGAGCTCCATCCTTGATTCTCTCGTCTGCCACCGCCTGATGCTGGATTGAAGATCGGAAGGCCGCCGGAGAGGTCAGATATGGAACGTTTTCGCCATGACTGCTTCGTCATTTGAAACTCGTGCATTTTGTTATTATCAAGAGTTAGGGTTTTGTAATTGTGTGTGTGAGAGAGAAAAAAGTTTTGGTTTGTTGCTTTTTATAACGATTTTGGGCGCCAAGTTTTTACTGCACGTGATTGGCACGTGAGAGGGGAGAGCGAACTAGTTGGACCGGTGAAAAGTGTAATCGAATGTTTTAGAAATTTTGAACCGATACTAATAGAGTTTTATTTATGGTTTTTCGTTTCAACATTCATGCAATTGATGAAATGAATGGCTTCCACAAATTCCATATCATCTTACCAAGACTTTTAAGAGATTGTGATATTTTCAGATATTAATGTTTAACGTTCGCGACACTTAAACTGTGAATAGAATGTCATTCACAAATTTTTTATCGGCCTGATCTATTATCTATGCATACTCAGAGAAGACTTTTAGGAAGACTTAGGATATGGAAGACTACACTTACATTGCATATATCGTAGACAAGTAATTAACAAGTGTCGTTCGTAGTCGCACTTCGTTGCATACTTCTAATGTTCGTTTACGTAATTGTAAGTGAAATAAGTGAATGTTTTTTCTTTTCTTTTATTTTTTTTTTTTTACAGAATAGTTAAGAAATTTAAAAACTCGTTTAAATGGAGTTATATTTTTACTTTTCAAAAGATTAGCTCGGATTGCGACAGTGGCCGGCAATGGCGAGGTTCAAAGACGGAGATGTTACCAATGTGATTAGGGTTAAAATGAGATACTTTAAGAGTAGATTAGAAATTACTTTTTTTTTTCTTGTTTGTTAGAGAAAAAAAAAAGGTGAAGAATGGTGGATTGAGTTTTTCATTATTCTAGATAAAATTTAAAAAATAAGAATGAGAAAAGTGTGATTAAACGATTTTCGGTTTTTCATTTCACCTACTAAACGCACCTTTAGTTAGCTTCAAGGTTTTTCTTGAAGCAATCTTTTTATTTTCGATCAGAACTGTGATTGTTTATATTTTATTTCTCATACAATGTTTTGATAGAATTATGTATCGGGTATTATTGTTGTGGTTTTCTCGTACTAGTAGAGGTTTAACATACCCTTAAGAATTAATATTGTATACATATCTTATTGATTTTTTTTTATGTAATCAATAAGAAGCGTGCCCGCAATAACAAGGTCGACTAGTCGGTTGACTGGTTGGTGAATCGGTCTTTTTTGTTGTGAGCAATCAGTCGCCTATCGATCGAGTGCTTTTTTATTTCTTTTTATCTTTCTTTTTTTATTTTGACCCTCTTCACGATTGATGTTAAACACACAAAATGCCAAAACAATCCCACTTTCTATTAAATGTTTGTTATTGTGTGTGTGTGTTTGCAGTGTGTAAAGTGTTATTTATTTTTACTTTCTTTTTACTTTTTTTTTATGTTTTTTTGGGGGGTGGGTTCGCATGTAGTTAATGAAGTTGTAAGTTTTTGTTATTTTTTTTGAGTTAATTGCATTTTGGTTCCTGTGGTATGGCTAGATTGCAAGTTTAGTCCCTAAAACTTTAAAAGTGCAATAATAGTCTTCATTTTGAAGTTTGAATTGCATTTTTGGTCTTTGGTTGATGTAAAATGACCAAATTACCCATGTCTTCCCTGAATAAGACAAAGGGTATTTTAGTCATTTTATTTTATTCAGGGACCAAAAATGCAATCCAAACTTCAAAATGGAGAATATCCTTGCACTTTTAAAGTTTTAAGAACCAAACCTACAATTTAATCATACCACAAGGACCAAAAATGCAATTAACTCTAATTTTTTTTTTGTAAAGTTGAAATGATTTTTTTTTTCGCCAAAGCAGTTGATGAGTTTGCCACTAAACACTTAACATTAGTTTTCTTTTCTTTTTTTTCTAATTAGTTTTGTAATTTTTTTCAAATATTATTTGTGAATTTGGTTTTCTATAAAAGAAGGAAAAGAAAGAAAAAAACATGTAATGAAATTAAATTTTGTTAGTTGGAAAAGAAAAAAGAAACAAAAGATGAAGGCCGCCCTTACTGTGGCAAAAAGTCGTTTGTAGATTGTCGGAGAGAGAAAGCTAATAAAATTTCTTATATGACCCGTTTATATCACTACTTTACCGTAATGAACATCGCCCAACTTTTTTCCAAAATGAACTTTCAAGTCGGGCGACATCTTGAGCGATCTAACGATCTCCTGGGCGATTTGACAACCTCATGGGCGATTTCCTGGGAATTGAAAAATTCCGGGGCGACAAGACTAGGTGTCGACTCCTGGGCGACTGAAGAAATATTCATTAAAAGTTGAAAGCAAGTTTCACTTTGCCAAATCTTTATATGTTTTTTCAAGGATGGCGTACAAAATTGTTTGTGAAGAACTAGATTTGAGAAATAAATGGAGAAGAAAGGTTAAAAATATAGCACACGAAAAAAGAAGATGGAAACACGTGTTTTGTAAGTTCCGTGCTTTATCTTTTGAATTAAATATTCACATATCCAATATCTTAAACTATGTTTTAGTTTTTGTAGTGGAGACTTGACTGTGCGTGGCTCACCTACGAGATGCCGTCACAAGTTCAATTTGGCAATAGGTTGAAATTTAGTTCATTTTCGTAATTGTACATGTGTACAAGTTCATATTAGTAATTACCTTAAGAAAGCTGAGGTGGCAGGTAAAATGAAAATCGCTACTAGTCATTACTGTGCCCAGTGTTATGAATATCTTGTGATGTCGGTAGTTCTATGTGAAGTAAAAGACATTGTCTTTTTGAAAACCAAAAAAGTTCGTTTCATCTAAAATAAAGTTACTTATTCTAAATTTCTTAGGTTAATTATCGTTTATGACTATCTTGTGATGTCGGTGGTTTTATGTGAAAGTAAAACACCTTTTCTCTTTGAAAACCAAATAAGTTTGCTTCATCACTAAAATAAATTTATTTATTCTAAATTTTTTGGATTAATTATTGCTTGTTTGATCTTTGATGCTTCTAATCAGTGTTCTAAAAGGCGCGTCATGGCGTCGCCAAGGCGCGAGGTGTGGCCTCGGCGCCAAGAAATGGACGAAGGCGCGAGTTCTAGGCGTCGTGTGAAAAGGCGTGAGATAAGGCGCGAAAAGGCGTGAAAAGGCGCGCCTTTTGGTAAGGCGTGACGCCATTTTTAAAAGAATTTAGGGGATTTACGGATTTGGGCTTGAATTTCTAGTATTTGGGCTATTTTTTTCTTGGGCCTCGTTATTTCAAAACTTAATTCCTACTTTGGCCTCGTATTTGGCCTCGTATTTGGGCCAGGCTATTTAGGATTGGGGTTTTAGTTATTGAAATTGCTCTTAAAAAATGATACAAAGTTATAAATACATAAATATATATATATATATATATATATATATATATATATATATATATATATATATATATATATATATATATATATATATATATATATATATATATATATATATTTTTTTTCGCCTTTAAGCACGCTTTTATGAAACGCCAAGGCTTCGCAAAGGCTCGTAAGGCTTGAGGCTTGGCTATGCCGCCATGCCACGCCTCACGCCTTCTGGAACATTGCTTCTAATCGTATTTGTGGTGGTGGAAGTATTGATTAAATAAATAAAAAAATCTAAAATTTATTAATTTCAAAAGGTTAAAGGGAATATGTAACTGAATGTTGAAACAAAGACACAAGTTAATGAATGATATGTTATATGAGGGTAATTTTTGATATTTGTGTAAGCTAATTTGTGTTTTCTTAATTTGAGAGGTTGTTTGGTTGGAGAAAATTGAAGGAATTTGATGGCATTTGAATTTGAGATTTTATGTCATGTTTGTTTGGTTAGCCTATTGATAGACATATAATTTTCATGGGTTACATAGGAGCATTTCAAATTCCTTGAAAGAGTGGGGAATTTGAATTTCCATCTTTATCCATTAAAAGTCAAGGTGTAAAATAGACAAAATTTTAACAACCAAACACTTAAGAATTTTAATTTCTAGGATTTAAAATTATGTAGAATTTAAAATTCTACGAAATTTGAAATTTCATCATTATAAATTCCACGAACAAAACACCCCCATTTTATTGCAAAAAGATTACAGAAAAATAAGTCCCACAGTAAAACGAGGCCCAGTGTGAAGGCACCAATTGCACTAATTCTCAACCGGTTGTACTTGTACTCTAATAATCACTTCATCATATTGATCAAATTTAGTGAGTTAAAACTTGAAAGGCTAAGGAGTTTAGAATTGCATTTTCGAATGAATTTCTTGACATCTGAAGAATAAAATACTCAGAAAAAATTGTTTGATAGATCAAAAGTTGTAATTTTCAAGGTTTTTAAGATCGGAATCCTACTTAGAATTGTTTTCGTCTTTACAAATCATGACGTAAGATCAGATCGGGATCCTAAGATCTTACTATAATATCATTTTTTTAATAGTCTTTATAAAATTATTCAAATCTACAAATTATTAAATATCTTAAACACAAAATTATATGAATATTTCATGAATTTTTTGTCTTAAATTATGAATATGGAATGTTTAATAAGAATCACATATTGTTTTTTAAATTATATAAAAACATAATCCATAACTTTGTAGTTTTTTTTGTTTGCGGTTCGAGAGAAGTAAGATCGGATCGAATTAGATCTTAAGATCCTATAATCAAGATCGGGATCCTATAAGATCTTATGCTTGCTAAGATCCTACGTAATATCTGGATCGTTTTTGTTTTGTAGAATCGTAAAATTGTAAAATCTTAAAATCAGGATCGGGATCTTAACAACTATAATAATTTCTCTTTTTACAAGTAGGATATGTTGTTTGAAAACATTTTTCTTCAAACGAATAATTTCATTCTAAACACAATTCCAATCATCTCTTTTTTTTGCATTCACTTCTAACATTGTTTTTACGGACCATTACATAATTAATGACAACAAATCGACAACAAAATAGAAAAAAGAATAATAAATAAATTAAAAAAGGCACAAGAATCAAATATAAGATAGGATTATCATTTTAGGGGTACGAAAAACCAACTTTTAAATAAATTTGTTAACTTAATAAAAAGAAAGGATAATTTCATATTTATCTAATAGAAACATGGAAATGTCGTATATATACCTATAATACAATTTTTGAATGCACAATGTACAATGCATTTAAAGCATATTTTGGGTAAATATGACATTATCATGTTTAAGTTGGTAAATATGAAATTGCCCCTAAAAAGAAATTGCGCTCAATAAAATATATTTAACCGCTAATGTGTGAGCAATTGTTAGATAGAGTTAGGATGCATATAGTGATATAGATATTATATTTGTCATAAATTCAATGAATCAATTTTAGTTATTCATTTTTCATCAAAATTAATAAAAAAATATTTTTCATTTTTTTTAAACAAAACATATCTTATAAACGGTAAATCTTTAAGCTACAAAAAATACACTATCGCGACGAGAATTAATTAATCTTTCTATAGATATGCATTTTTATATACTTTCGACGATTTTTTTTTTTTTTTTTTCAAAATTTCCAACGAGAAAAATAACATGTGATTCATATGTGTGATCAATATAGAAGGAAATTTTGAAAAAAATAATTACTCGAAAGTATATAGAATTTGATTGGATCGGATCGAAAAAAAATTAGTCACGTGTGATCTGATTGAATTGGACATGATTGGTTTATTGGATCTACGACAAATATAAGAAATTGATCTTTTCTCTTGGTAGATAAACCACAAATAATTTTATGTCATCAAAAAATTTAGATTTATCTGTTTAATTTAAGGTTTTTTTTGAAAATTATTTAAGATGAAATGGAAGCTACAGTATTTTAGCAGAAGAAAAAAGTCAAAAAACTAAAGCCTAGCCTGAAAACCATACTACTACAGCTATAGAAACAAACAAGCCAATTCATCGAGAGTGAGATCAAACCTGGTCAATGGCTGCTGCGTGTGCAATCAGGCTGATGACTCTAAAACCCACGATCAATGGAACATTCAAACACATCATCCGCCCAACCTCCCTCAAATTTAGGGCTTATTCCACGGCCCTAATGTCACCACCATCAACAGCTATCTTTTACCAAGACCACGGTCCTCCTGATTCCGTTACCAAGTAAAATTAAAAACATATATTCTCTTCTCACCATTTACTCAGTTTTTATTATTTAATAAAAAATAACAGTACGAGTTTGTGTTGTGCAGAGTTGTGGAAATGCCGCCTGTTGAAATTAAAGCGAATGACGTGTGTGTTAAAATGCTTGCTGCTCCTATTAATCCATCTGATATTAACAGAATTCAAGGTCTGTCATTTGCTTGTTGTTACTGCTGATTATTAAGACTAATTTTGTACGGAGTAGAATAGATAGGGTCGGTTTCGGTAATTATACTTATTTCTAATGGATGAGATAGTTTTCAAATTTGGTACTCAAACGAATTAACAAACTACAAACATTGCAATTCTATGAATTTGGCACTTTCTATCATGATATATATAACTGTGGAGGCTAGTTGCTTAATTGAATGTTTTTGTATCAGTCCGGGTAGAAAGACACGGCGGAGACTTTTATTGACCTGCTGTCCTTTCTCCTGTTGCAGTAGACTATAGTCTTACCACTGTAATATAAAATAGGTCCACTTTTCCACGAGAGCAAGTATAAATCATAGCTTTAGGATTTCGAGCCTTTCTTCCTAGAACATAATTACTTGAACTTGAGCAGTTGTATGATGCTACTCCTTGGGGCTCTCGGCTTCAAAACCGTTTGTGGAGCTTCCGCCTCTACGGCTCCTCTACCTCATTTTCCTAGGATTGTAGTTCAATCGGTCAGAGCACCGCCCTGGCGCCCTGTCAAGGCAAAAATGTTAATAATAATCTTATGCCCTTAATTACCACATACGATATCAGTTATAGACTTATATTTTAGCAGCTATGGAGAAGAAGTCACAATCCATCTACGTGATATGTTGTTTTTAGTGCGTAATTTTTCTCTTGCTGCTGGAAACATTCAACTCAGAAGTGCATAATCTCTATAATTGTGTTCTTGTTTTCTGCTTTGCTCTTCCTAATATCACATTCAGCTATCTCTTGCACATGCTCAAAATCACCAACCACATAACCGTGATCATTTGGGGTAAGGTGTCGTGTCATGGAGCTAGCTATCCATAGATTGTTATCTTGCAAATAGTTATTTTTTCCCCCATAAAGTGTAGCATAGAATGCAAGGATCACTAATAAAATATTGTTATTGAAGAGTTAAGCTCTTTGGTTGGTAATTGTCCTGATACAATTTTAGTTAAAATGTGTATTCATGTGATTATTGAATTGTTTATGAACAGTCTTTTATATTTGACGTTGCAGGTGTGTACCCTGTGAGGCCACTGGTGCCCGCCGTTGGGGGATATGAGGGTGTTGGAGAAGTACACTCAGTTGGCTCAGCAGTAAACGGTCTCTCTCCAGGCGATTTGGTTATGGCGTCCCCACCATCACCTGGTAAACTCTATTCACTATATGAGATTACAGATCCACTTTCATCATCTAACTCTGTATGGAAGTAAATATATATTTGATTGTTGTGGCATCCATGCCTTTTACCGCTAATATTTATTTTCTATCACATATTCTCAAATTTTAATAATGATATGCTATCTGTGTTGACTGTGGAAGTGTGGAAAAAAAATTAGATGATAAATGTAGATAAAAATGTTTGGTAATGTTTTGGCTGCAGATGCTTATCTTTAGTAAAATATTTTACTAGTTTTCCCTTAATTAATTGGTCCAAGCTGATCGTAAGTCTCAAAATTATTTCTTTTTAGGGACATGGCAGACACATGTTGTTAAAGATAAGAGTTTATGGCACAGAATTGATAAAGATACACCAGTGGAATATGCTGCCACAGTTACAATCAATCCTTTAACTGCGTTAAGGATGATAGAGGACTATGTGGATCTCCAATCAGGTGCTACAACTTCTGGTGACATTTCATTTGCAGATTCTTGTAAGCTTTTACCTAATGAGTTCGAGTTTAAACATGAATAGGAGATGCAATTGTGCAAAATGGAGCTACCAGCATGGTTGGACAATGCGTCATTCAGCTTGCTAAACTACGTGGAATTCATACCGTTAATATTATAAGAGACAGGTCAATAAACATTAATTAAACTTCACCATGTACATTTATCTTCCATACCTAATACGTAAGTTGAATTGTTTGTTTAACTGATATTGATAGATTATTTTTACTTGTAGGACCGGGTCAGATGAAGCCAAAGAGAAGCTTAAAAAACTTGGTGCTGATGAAGTGTATACTGAGAGCCAACTTGATGTGAAAAACGTGAAGAGTCTTTTGGTATGTTTTATCGATATTTAAACTGATTTAAATTGTTAGGTTACAATTTCTTCTTATTTTGGTTTCTTTTATCTCTCTCTCACATACACATATCTGATTCATGTTGTAGGGTAATGTACCGGAACCTGCTCTAGGATTTAACTGTGTTGGGGGTAATGCTGCTTCTCTTGTTCTAAAGTTCTTAAGGTGAGATTAGGTTCTATATGCTTCACCTGACTATTAAGGTATTTCTTATTGAAATACTAATATATAATGGTTTCAGGCAGGGTGGAACGATGGTGACGTATGGTGGTATGTCTAAGAAGCCTATAACTGTATCAACTTCAGCATTCATTTTTAAAGTAAGTAACCAATTTCTCAGTTAGTGACATTCTGACGATCAGAGTTATAGCATGTAAGATATAACTTGTCTCTTATTTCTTATAAGTTATAACCATGTTACGCAGCTAATATTATGGTTATATTAAGTTGTCCAATTGGTAAAAATACTCTCTCTGCCTAATTTCAATGAACATTTTGAGTTTTGGACTTGTCCTCAATTATGAGCCATTTGCTTTTTTGAACTTCTAGAATATCTTTCAAAGCATATATTTTTGTTTTTATTTTGTCAAAATGTGCTCATGAATTTCAGGACATTTCATCACAACTTTTTCTTATAGACGTTTAGAACAATTTTTTGTTGGATGTTCCCGGATGTGGTCTATTTCATATCCTGTTCGTTGTATGCACTATTTCTTATAGTGCCTGCCTTCATTGTAATATTTGGACTTCAGAAATAAAATTGTGTGACAAATGGTTAATAGATCAAGATTCTGAAAGATTTTCTTAACTTATATTTTTTAAATAGATGTTTAGTTTTAGATCTAGGGAATAATGGTTAAACTGGTACTAAGCTGAGATGTACCACACTCTTTAGATCATTAACGACACAACGTGGCATATTGGTAACAGTGTGCATGCTTTTATTTCTTCACAAATAGTGGTATATTCTAAACAAGTAGTAGTACACATAAAGTCACAGGTATTTCTTTCTATATAGGATGATTATTAAATCTCTTTTCCATGGGGAATAACTGTTGTGTTTTTTGGTCTGTCATAGATATACTAAAATAGGGAATACCTTTAAGAGAACAAGCCTAATACCCTGCAAAAGTGGCTCATGAAACATTACAAGAAACAAATTGGGTGGGTTGGGTACCTCATCAAAACATGCCGTTTTGATCTGCCAACATGTTTTTCAGTTTAGTTAAAGTATTAATATGATTATAGAAGTGGTACTATTAAAATAATACTCTAAAGGGGTGTTTGGCTAAGCTTATTTGATGGGCTTATAGCTTATATGTATCAAATAAGCCTAAACTAATTGTTTGACTAAGCTTACATGAGTGTGGGCTTATGAGCTTATATAAGGGGTTTCTAATAAGCCTCAAAAGTGTGGCTTTTTCAAGGGGGTTGGCTTATATAACATGCTAAATTACAAATTACAATTTTACCCTCAGTTATACCTTATCTAACATTCATATTTTTCAAGCTATGTCCTTTTTAGTCATTTACAAACCTAACCTAAACCAAACATTTGAGCTTACCAACTTATTGAACATAAGCTAATCCAAACACTCAACATGGGCTTATGAGCTTATGATATAGGTATTGTTATACACTTACAGGTAAACCAATTCAGTAGGTTATAGGTATTGTTATACACTTACAGGAGAGTTTCAAACCACTCGACCCATTTGACCTGTTTCAGTTTCTAACCAATGTTTTAACTTTTAAATTCCTACCAGTTGACTCATTGGAGATAAAAGAATCCCCAATGGACTCATTTTTTAATCTTATTATGTGGGTCAAAATACCCACCTCTATTGTATATCATCTACATCACTTGCAAGGACCGTTGTCATTTTGTATCTGCATGTTTATCATCCTCATAATTTATTTCTCGCAGGAGCTTTCATTGAAAGGATTCTGGTTGCAAAAATGGATTAGTTCAGATAAAACAGATGAGTGCAGAGAAATGACAGATTACCTTTTGAGCTTGATACGTGAAGGAAAATTGAAATATGAGTAAGTCATATTCCCCTGTTTTGTGTTTACAGTTTCTTCTCCTGAAATTAGAAAACCATTATTCATGCATATGTTTCAAGGGTCTGTAATGATTAATAGCATCTTCAGATTCTATTTCCTGCTGCAAATGTTCCATTAAATCATGTTTCAACATTAGTAATGCTAGAACTCATAGCTCTTTTGAGCATCTTCAGCAAACACAACAAATGAAAATTAAAGTTAAATGTTCAACACTTAACTTACTGTGTCCACATTTAGTTGGTTCTTCAAATACCGAATGCCCTCTTTTAGGAGCAAAGTAGGGATCATTTGGTGTTGTCAGTATTTTGTATTTTGCGCATACTCTTTAGGCTGGATATATGTTTGACCCATGTTAGTTTGTGGCCCCTTTGATATCAGAGGCTCTCTTGGCTATCAGGTACGTTTTGAGCAAACTTATTCTATACGTGCCTGTCTATTTCATATCTTATCCTGATAAAAACAGTTCATCCTTTGGATTTTATGTTTTCCTAGGCTGGGATGATGTAATACTGTATGTTCTTTTTTGCTCTGATACTGTTTCTTAATGGTACCATGGCTGGGATTATTGTTCTTCTCTGCCTCTTGTTTTCCAGTTAGATATTGATACACAAGAAATGTTTGGTTTTGCAGCGTGGAGCTTACTCCCTTTAATGAATTTCACACAGCGTTAGACAAGTCACTTGGAAAACTCGGAAGCCAACCTAAGCAAGTAATAAAGTTCTAATACCTCGCTAACGTATAGTAGGCCTACTTACAACAATGTATGCACAACTTTGTAACTTCTCACAGAACAATAATCATGGAAATGAAATGTTAGGCATTTTGCACACGTGTGATGCTCAAAACTGAGATGATTCTCAGTGACACCTTATAAGCTTAAACCCCATTGTAGCACACCCGGTAAATGGCATAAGGCACAACTTTTTGCTACGTGATAAATGGATTTCAGAAACATATTTGGCAGATAGATTGGAAGACCACAAGTTTGAGTATCAAAACTTTCTCCCTATGTTTGGGAAGATGATGCGGTTCTGGTCTTCCCTCAACAAGAATAGTCTTCGACAAATTTGAAGGGGCGTTTGGATATGCGTTTTGGAACATATTACTTGATTAGTGTTTATTTGTCTCTATTTTGTGTACCTATTTATTTATCAGTAATCGGGAATAGAGTTGAATTGATACAAGCATGGATTTGGAAACCCAATGCTTTAGGTGGGTTTGGACATTGGAGGATGCCTTACATGGGCATGAGCCTCATTTCTACAACTTATACGTTTAAACCAAATATGCTCGGACACTATGAAATGCTTACCCTTCTTTACAGTGACTAGAGACTTATCTGAAAATTAAATGTATACTCGTAACAAGTTGTTCAAACTATAGCTAACGATGTGCATTTTTTTATCACTCAATTTATGATCATGTGCATTTGTCCCCACAACTTTACTACATGCCCGTTTATAGGTTAGGCATGGGCATGAATAATCCAGTAGCTCACTTTTATCAAGACTTAAATTAAAGTTATTAAACCATTACGTGACAATAACTTTATCAAGGAAAAGCGTTTCTAGGGACCTTTTTGCTTTTTTTTTTAATCTCAAATAACTTATGATGTACTTGCATTTCTTTTTACTATTCTTTATTGAATGTCAAAATAAAAATGAAAAAAGGATGGTATAAAACAGAAAATGTCAAACAAAGAGTACTTCAAGACATGGAGGATGCAAACATTCGTTAAACTCTATCAATAGGGTGTGCTATTCTTTTTAAAGCAAAAACTCCTTTTGAAATTTAAGGGTCAATTCTTATAAATACATCAAAATTTATTGTTAGTAGACAAACTAACGATCATTTAATTTGGTTTCCCTCCAAATTCAAACAGAAAGCACTGTATGCTTCACATTTCACAAATTAGATTATGGATTTATTGAGCTCAACACCATTAGCTTGTGCAAGGTTTGTTACTCTAAAAACAATGCATGGAGCATTGCTGAAGTCCACACACTTCCTCCGCCCACGTATTCCAACTTCCAGCAACGTTAGAGCTTTTTCCGCTCTCATGTCACCACCGTCTACTGCAGTCGTATACGAGAACCATGGACCTCCAGATACCGTGACCAAGTGATCGCACCTTTTTATTAACTTTTCATAAGGAATTTCTTCTATTAGTACTTTTTCAATTTACATTTTTGTTGAACTTCTGTTGTAGATTACTTGAACTTCCACCAGTTGAAATAAAAGCAAACGACGTGTGTGTAAAAATGCTTGCATCTCCCATTAATCCATCCGACTTAAATATAATACAAGGTACAAGATACATTTATGATCAGGATAACAAGTCACTAGTCTTATAGTTTACAATTATTTGCATTTGTATTTATGAAGCCCCGGATTATGTTTAAGGCAATTATATGTGTTCCTGAATATTGTGCCATAGATTTTCGGTTAGCATTTCTAATATGACTAGTCCCTTAAATATATGCTAAACTATATACTCTATAGTTCATGCACATAATGTGTGCGTGTGTGTTTGTGTTTGTGTTTTGTATGGTGTTGTAGGTGTCTACCCAGTGAGGCCACGGCTGCCCGCAGTTGGGGGGCGTGAAGGTGTTGGTGAAGTACATTCTGTAGGCTCATCAATAAAAGGTCTTTCGCCAGGCGATTTAGTTATGATGTCTCCACCGTCTGATGGTAAGTTTATTTTTAGTTCTTCCTTGTCGGTACAATTTCCGTTAATAAAAATTTCACAAGGTTCTATTTCAAGTATTAGCTAATCACAAGATAATTTCTTGTTAGGGACATGGCAGACACATGTTGTTAAACATCAAAGTTTTTGGCACAAAATCCATAAAGATACACCAGTGGAATATGCTGCTACCGTTTCAATCAATCCCCTGACTGCCCTAAGAATGATAGAAGACTTTGTTGATCTAAATCCAGGTGATGCAATGTCCAGTGATATTAAACATGTTTTAGCTATTACAGATCATTTTTCTTGTAATTTGAAGTATATACATGAATAGGGGACGCCATTGTGCAAAATGGAGCAACGAGCATGGTTGGGCAATGTGTGATTCAGATAGCTAAACTTCGTGGCATTCATACCATTAATATTATAAGGGACAGGTCAATAAACAGTAGTCCATTTTATAACATTCATTGCTTGTACATATTTAAGTCAATTAGAAGGGTACCCACGCAATGCGGCGGCGGGTGTCTGGTGACTATTTCTTTGGCGAGCAAATGTTTTTCATTTTAAACCTTCCTTATTTAGCATGTCCCAAATACTTTATAAGTAATTATAACGTAGTAGATATATGTTTTTCAAAAGTAGAACATCTAAGTTATTAATAGTTTAAATAGTTAACACTTTTATTTTTCAAATTTTAGCATTAAATTGGTGGTTATAAGTTTAGTGAGCTTTTTTTATAAACAATTTTATTAAAATATATCATTATTGGAGAGGGTTACCATATAGTTTAAATGAGACTTAAATTTTCAAATTTTACATTAATTTTCTAATTTTCCTTTTATAGTAATGTTTTTTGCCTTAAAATTTTAAGACTTCCTTTTATAGGAAGTCCCAAATCCTTTATAATGTAGTATAGATAAACAATGGTCTTAAATATGCAATTTCTTAACTTAACTGATGGATTATGTTCACTTGTAGGATCGGGTCAGATAAAGCGAAAGAGAAACTTAAAAAACTTGGTGCCGATGAAGTGTATACTGAGAGCCAACTTGATGTGAAAAATGTCAAGAGTCTTCTGGTATGTTTTTAGTTGAATTTGATTAAAATTGTTAGTCTACAACCTGTTTTATTTTTGTTGGTTCTTTATGGCATTAAGCAAGCGGAACGTGCTTACCTTTATATTGTAGGCTAATGTACCAGAACCTGCTCTTGGGTTTAATTGTGTTGGTGGTAATGCTGCTACTTTGGTTCTCAAGTTCCTAAGGTGAGATAATGTTTCATATCTAGGCAATAATGTCATATTATAAGATATATAATACTAATTAATAATGGTTTCAGGCAGGGTGGAACAATGGTGACCTATGGCGGTATGGCTAAGAAGCCTGTAACTGTATCAACTTCAGCGTTCATATTTAAAGTAAGTAATGTATACAACATTCTAATATTAAAGTAGTTGTATGACGTGGACCCTATTTATAGACGAAAAGTCGGTGTTGATACTTAAGAGTGACAGTGAGTGATTTCTTGACTCTTACTTTTAGCAAGATGCAGTTCTCTGTATCGAGGGAATGACAATGAAACTCATATTATGATGTACGTTACGTGAAGACCAGGCCATAAAACAAGTTTTCATTTTGTTTGTGGGGGTATTTTGTCGTACCTTTCCTTCTTTTGTAGGATCTTTCATTGACAGGATTCTACCTGCAAAAATGGTTTAGTTCAGATAAAACTCAAGAGTGCCGAGAAATGTTAGATTACCTTTTGGGCTTGATTCGTGAAGGAAAACTGAAATATGAGTAAGTCAACTTTTTAGTCTATTTGAAAGACTTTTATCATTTTGGCATCCTACCATAACAAAAACACATCTATAATTATGCTTTACAATGTCCAAGCATGTTTACATGTTTGTACTCCTTAAAAAAAAGCATCCACCTACTAAAAACTGCTTTTTCTTCAACATCGGTAGAAACATCTTTTGATCTTTCATTAACATACATAAATGTCGGTTTTGCAGCATGGAGCTTGTTCCTTTCAGCGAAAGTCACATGGCATTAGACAAGTCACTTGGAAAGCTCGGAAGCCAACCTAAGCAAGTTATAAAGTTTTAATACCTTGCTTGAATATCACATTGTTTTGTACAACAATTTATCAAAATTATGCATCTTGCCATCCTGTATTCAAAACAACAATAATGGAAAGGAGGAATTAGCTGCATCCATTTGATGCCCCAAAGATGCATCATTCGTTATTCAAAAGATTATGATCATCATATCCTACTAGGGAAATGAGAATACTCTTAGCAGAACCTAACCTTTTGCCACACATACCTTACTATAAATAGATTTCAAGCACGTAAATGCTTGAAATCTTGGAAGACCATGAGTTTGAGCATAAAAAAAGGTTTCCCCAAAATTTTGGATGGTTCTAGTATTAGACCCAAGATGACATTGCAAGAATAGTCTTTGATAGACATCAAGTGCCCAGTGCCATACCTAGCTCTACTAAACTCGAGCTAAAAGAAATATGATCATTTTGTAGAACCAACAACAATGTATTCCCTAATCCCATGATGGAGGCACAGTATACAACAGGCTCAACTGAAAACAAGAAATATTGTCTCTTACAATCCGAATGGGGTGGATAACATGATATTACATTATTACAGCATGCTGTCGGTTCTTTTTAAGATTCCTTTTATACATTTTTACTGCTGAGGGTTAGGGGGTGTTTGGATTTACCTTTTACTGATTATATATATTGCATTTCGGCTTCTCATTATCTTGATGAATAGGTCAGAAAATCAAATTTTATGGTACCAAGCAGGTTCCCTTTACCCTCATCCATGAACTTATCAGCCAGCTATTCAATCTGTGAAATACATCAAGGACAACTAATTTTAATTAAATTTAACTTGATATATGTATAAAGATAGGTAACATGATGAAAAATTGAGTCAATTTGTTAAAACGCAGGTTGCTTCTAGTTGCTCAGGACTTCAAGAGCTATAAAGTTCCTGAATCACGCTACATGACATATTTCCTTCACAGTTTTTCACTTACAAGCCCAAACTCCAAAGCAATGAATACAAACTCCAAATGGACATACAACTCTTGAATCTTGATGCAAGGAATATAAGCCATCAATGCAGTATTATCATGATTTGACATAAAAGATACAGATATTGCTCATTTATCTCTCCATTTGCCTTCTTTTCAATAAACATAAAAAATGTGTTACATAATCTGAATACAGATGATACAAACACAAATAACCAAAGTCAGCTCCACACTGACGATCCACACGAATAAGAAAAACTCAGTAGCATATCATACACTTTTCAGCAAAACTAAAGATATCACACCCGTCAATCATCACTTGATAAATCAAAGGATTTGGAATAGAGATTAATCCGCCACTACACTATCTGGGTTGAAGTTCAAAGTTTCTTTCCAAATGAGCTCCTTCACGTCTTCTTCACTTAAAGATGCTTGTTCAAAATCAAAGACAAACGGGGCTGAACAAGTAGGCTCTTCGTTGATCTCATGTAGACTTTGCAAGAAAGGATGATTAAGTGCATCCTCAACTATTGGACATGTATAGAAAGAGTTAACTGGATCATATATGAATAGCCAAAATACCTTCTTATGGTAAGATTATAATGAAAAGAAAGCTTACCACTTATGCGTTTAGATGGATCAAAAACTAACATTTTCTCTGCAAGATCCAACACTACGGGGGACAAATTAGGGAATTTTTTCTGAAAAGTCTTGGTTGGGACATGAGGAAGTTGTTTGACATACTTCCGAGCATTATCACTTCTGAGAAATGCAATATCTGAGTCATCTGGAGAACCTAAAAGCTGTCATGAATAGAGAAACAAAATTGGATCGTTACTTCTTCCATCAGTCAAAAATTGTGTGTCAAACTCGATGGACGGTCACGTGTGTTGGGTAACGGGTCAAAGCATATTCGGGTTGGAATTTGTCACTTTTTAGTACAGGTTAATAAAGGCTGGGTAAGATTGGACTGACATGCAAAAACTTTTGTGTACAGCCTTTTATTGATGCATTAGTGACAAGAACAGTAGTATTAGTATAATAACTATTCAATTGAAGCAAATTAGGAGGTTGCATCCATTGATAATAGACTTTGGGTAGCCTTCAACCTGTTCAACCCATTCTCGTTTTAGCTATTTCTTTGTTGGTAAACTCGCCCGTTTGAGATATACTTTGTAGCTATTGGATAATGTATAAACTACAAAAGCAGCCACTTATCTTAGTTTCGAGTCGGGTGGATGACAATAGAAAAGAGACACGGAGTAGAACAAGTGTGTGGTAAGTGTGATTACATTTTAATGACAGAATGATCAATTTAAGTAACATTCCAATTTCGGAACTACAGTGTATATTGGAGGAAATAAAGCAAGTTTTCTTGATGGAGGAAGCAATATAAGCATGGTTACGGAAGTAGAAAACAAATACGCAATGATGTAATCATCTAGCCAACTTAATGTTATTCACCACCTATATATCCAATAACCTGCTAGTCCTATATGGAAATAACATAAAACTAATCTTCTAGTTCTTCAGGAAATTACTTGTTTACTTCTAATCATCAGTACAAAAATGATTTTGGTCCCACAAAAATCCTAGTTTAGATATTTCACATAAAGACTAACACTTCTCTCAAACTATTTATCATGTCAAACATTGCAACTGTCATAGAACACAGTTACTTATAAATGGATCAATTTGGGATGTTTTATGATTTTATCTCAAAACAGGTCAAATAAAAAGGATTAGCTAAAAGGGGAATGGGTCAAATGTGTTGTATGGGTTGCAACAAACTGCAATTAATTATTTAGATTCTTATTGCAATAATACTCTTTTTGTAATCTTCATTATATTTAAAAATTGGAAAGAAACTTATATGGGTCGGATGACCCAACTGAAACTGAATAATACCTGTTTCCACCCAAACCTGTTTTTACACATTGCCCGACCTGACTAAAAGTAAGTCAACAGAAAGTGTAAAGGAGAGGGCAGTACCTCAGTTATAAGCACCAATTGCTGGACATAGTCTTTACCCGGAAACAAAGGCTCCCTCAAAGCGATCTCCATTAAAATGCAACCAACTGACCATATATCAATGGCGGTAGTATACTCTGAGCAATTGAGCAACAACTCGGGGGCTCTATACCACCTGGTCACAACATATTCGGTCATGAAATCCGTCTCAGCTGTTGTTCTTGCAAGCCCAAAGTCACATATCTTTAGGTCACAATTTGCATTTAGAAGCAAGTTGCTTGGTTTTAGATCTCGGTGCAATACATTTGCAGAGTGCACGTACTTTAGTCCACGTAGTAATTGATACAGAAAGTACTGTCAAATATCATGCATTTATTAGAACACATAAACAATTCATTTCAAGTCGAACAAAACGGGATTTAAATATTAAAAAATTAAAAAGAAAATCATCAAAAACAAAGGATAATTTCAACAACCTGACAGTGGTCATCTGTTAGTGCCTGAGATGAGCGAATAATCTGATGAAGATCAGTGTCCATTAACTCATACACGATGTAAACATCATTAAACTTCTTCTTATCTGGTGGCCGTATGATGTCCTTAATCTTGACAACCTACGAAACATTCGTGTATTAGAACGAATTAGTACAGCCAAAATTATTCGGTCAACATCAACATTAGTCACAAATTTACATTCCATAATATTGCTTTAACAAATATCACTATGATACAAGCTCAGTTTATAAATACCAATGCAACATGTCACACTCATGCTAAGAGATATGAGACGGAATAAAAAAAACTGCAGTCAATGTAAAAGCTGTACGTACATTTTCATGATCCATATGGCAGAGGAGTTTGATTTCCCGTAGAGTCCTCTTGGCATCGATATTGTTATCAAATGCATTCCCGATTTTCTTGATCGCAACCTCTTCTTTTGTTTCAGCATTTTTAGCACAACTACAATAGGTAAACGGTATCACAGAGTTACATTATGTCATTAGAAAACAAAACTTAAGTCCAAGAAACGCTTACACAGGACGAGAGACAATAAAGCACGAAGACAATTACAGATTTGCTCAACATAATGAAGAACATGACGATTTGGCAACAATAACCAAGACGCTAACTTTTTTATAAACTCGCATTTTTCGTCTATAAGTAGTTCAAGAAAACCCAAACCTACCTCTAGAAGTCTTATATCCGAAAATGTTCTCCCAACCCACTTACTTAATACTAAAAATCTCACAAGACAAAAGATAACAGTCAAAAAAGTCAAAAGGGTACTCTATTAATTAGAAAAGATTGTCACATTTAAATATCTAAATGAGAAGATGAGATTTTCCTTATTCAGGTTACCAAATAAAAGGCGAGTCTAAACTAGGGCATCATGTTTCCGAACCCTTTCCTTAGCAACCCATCATATGCTTACCTAAGAGAGGTTTGAGCTTTGAACCTAAGACGTTATCACCAGGCCATCTTGGTGATGGTTCATACTTACTAGTCAAAGAACCCGCCCATCAATCTCGGTATTTATTTCAAATTGACCAACATCTATAATAAACACTCCCTCCTTACACATATTAACTACATCAATTGAATAAACAAAGCATGTCATACAAAATTACCAAACGGAAAAGAAAAAGAAAAAAAGCGCATAGCATTCACAACCAACATTTCTATATTTAGTAAATTTTCAACACCAACTATTAATCCACAAGACATAAACAAACATTTAATTATACTATATATATCAAAACAGCAGCTAAAATGATTCTAATGAATTAAGTAGATGTGAATTACCAAACGATGCCGTAAGCGCCGCGACCGACGGGCTGAATGGGAGGAATGTATTTAGAAGAAACCTCGAAAAGGTTACCGAGAACATTGTAATGAATGTATTTTCCTCCGTACGCCGGAACTCCTTTCAAAACTGCATCTGCTTTTACTTCACTTTTGGATTCATCACCCTCCATTTTATTCTTATTTGTGAATCTTTGATTTTGAACTTGAGATGATTGTTTTGGGGGAAAGTGATTTGTGAATCCAAGGGAGGGGGGAAAGAGGGTTTTTGATTTTGAATTTTGGGGACTCAGGGGGTGTTTGTTTACTGTTATATAGAGGTATTGTAGCTTATTTTGTTTTTAGCTTACGGGTATGTTTGGCGCAAAGGGTTGGGGTGGCTGGGGCTTATATTATAAGCTGAAACTAGAATTTTTATTTTTATAAACTTGTTTGGCAAATTAGTTTAAGTTGGGGCTTATTAATGTAAAATTACTAAAAATGATATATAATTAAATTAACGTATGTATATTAAATATTTTTATAGGTAATTAAGTAATTTGGTACCAACGAGACTTAGGGTATGTTTGGCGCAATGTGTTGGGGCTGGAGCTGAGGCTTGGGCTGGGGTTGGGGCTAGGGCTTTTATTATAAGCCGAAGTTAAAATTTGTATTTTTATAGACTTGTTTGACAAATGGACTGGGGCTGGGACTTATTATTGCAAAATTACTAAAAATGATATATTTAAATGAGTTTTATGGTATATGTTAGATATTTTTGTGGGTAAATGTGTAATTTATGGTTCATAAGCCCTGGGCTAAAGTTTTTAGCCCCTCTTATGGGGCTAAAGTTTTAAGCCCCTTTTTAGGGCTTATGATTTCATAAGCCCGCATGACAAACGAGACTTATTTTATAAGTCGGCTTATTTTAGAAGCCAAGCCCCATAAGCCCCTCCCCAAACACACCCTTGAGGCTTATAAAAATTTTAGCCACATTTTTTAGGCTAGGGCTTGTGCTTATAATTTCAAAAGCCCTCTTATAAGCCTCTACGCCAAACAAGGCTTATAGGAGGCTTTTGAAATTTAAGCCCCATAAGCCCTTTAACCAAACACAACCATGTCTTAAGGAGTACAAACTTATTCTCTTTTTGTTTATTTTGAATCTTTTCAGTTTATACAAGTTTAATATGTCATAATAAGCTTATATAAGCCAAAACATTTTAATATAAGTCACAAAAAGTGAGTTTATAATACGTATCTCCAAAACCAGTCATAAGTCATTTTTTATGTATTATAAATTTGGTCCTTATAAAATCTCATTTCAAGTTATAAATTCATTTTTAATGTATTATAAGGGAGTAGCATAACTAAAACCCACCATGCTTGCTATATTTGGGTTTTGGAGAGCTCGTTACACTATTTGAATTCCAAACCACTCAACCAAACTACAAAATTTTTAAACCTAAACCAAAACCTAATAAAAACCCTCATAACAAGCGGCACCTAAAAGTGTCCTTACAAAATCTTGTCTGTCACAAATTTTGCATCTAGTTTTATATAAGGCTAAATACAGTAATGACCATCAGCGACCTTTATTTTACCCATCATATCAGCTTTCTTTCTCCGACGACTTACAGGCGATTTTTTATCACAGTAAAGGCGACCTTCATCTATTTATTTACTTTTTCAACTAACAAATTTTAATTTCATTACATGTGTTTCTTTTTCCTTCTTTTATAAAAGACGTTACAAATGACACATTAGATACACACACGAATTAAAATGAAAAGGAGAGTGATTATTGGTCGTGTACTCGATCACTTCCCACCTCTGACCGAAGGACAACTGAATAGCCACAACAAGGAAGACTGATCGACAAGTTGATCTCACCCTTTACTGTGTTTAGCCTAAGGGTGGCAGTTCGTGTCTTATTCGGGTTGATGGGTTCATATCTTTTAACCCTTACCAACATGTTTAGTTAATCGTGTTAAGAATTTTAATCATAACTTGAACACATTTATTAAACATGATCATGTCAACCCAGTTATGACTCGAATTGAAATTTAAATGTACACAATAAATATTAAGGGCCCGTTTGGTTCGTAGATGGGTTTTGGATTAGGATTTGGATTTAGACTTAAATGTGGATTAGGATTTGAATTTGAATTTGATATAGAAAGAGAAAGTAAGTGAGAGTTAGAAAATATATTATTTAATAAGTAATAACTAATTTATATGTTAATTAAAAGTTATTAAAAAAATAATATAAACAATTTTTTAACACAAAATGACAAATGAAATTAATATATTATTTAGTTGAGTCCGCATGAAAATGCAAATCGCACCCAATCCTCACCCTGGTCCTATACGTTCGAAACAATAGTTAAAATTTTAAATTTATCCTAATCTAAAAGCTAAACTTTGAAACAAACAAAGGTTTTGGATTTATGATTTCCAAAACCCATGAAAAACCCATCAACCAAACACACCCCTAAGGCTTTAAGGTGAATGTTAGAAATCTTTTTAAATAATGCGATATATGTATTTACGGAGTATACTATATAGGCATAAGTGATGGGTGCCTATTCACTCATCATTTTATACCCGTAAAATCCGTAAAAATGACTAAAAACATCCAAATATATCAAATTATATTGAAAATGTTCTTGGATTGTGTTTTATGTCTTATAGGTACAAAAGGATTGAAAACGGAGCAAAAACGGACATTTTTGGATCGACTCGACAACGATGTGCATTTAATCAAGTAAAGACGGAGTCAAAGTCAACCCCGGGATATATTTTTAGAATGAGCATGGAAAAACAAACCCGAAACCTAATCCTAAACCTAAACCTAAATTAACCTTAATCCCTAAAATCTAAACCTAATTTACCTGAACCTTAAAACAAAACCTAAAACTAATAACACTAAACTAATATCCGGATTTACCTTTAACCCAAAGCCCAAATCCAACCCAATTAAACTTAATCCCAACACTTTATAACCCTTACCCGTTTTCTTAACCATTATCCCTTTTGCCCTTAACTCTTAACCCGAGTCAAAACCCTTTTGAATCCGGTCAACCCCACTCAAACCTAAATTCCCCCAGTCAAACTAGGGGTAAAACGCGCCAAAACCTTTCTTCTTCCCATGTCCCTCTCAAACACAGGAAACTAACAAAACACCTTCACATGCCTCAATTCCACCCTGGCAATCCCATGCTTCCCTATTGGCTTTTGAAGAGAAAGACAAGATCAATAGTTAAGATTGAAGAGCTTGGTGACCAAGGCTATTCGATGGCTTTTCTGATGTCTGAACAAGCACAAACAAGCATTCTCTCATTTCCCACACAGAAAATAAGCACACAAGAGACAAGGAAACCCTAGTAGTGGTAGTATAAATAGAACATGTTGTAACCCTAAAAGGGGTGTATAAATTTTTTCTTGAGTCTAGTCCAGTTTCTTTTATGTCTTTTAAGCTTCCTGTGTAGGATCGTAAATATATTGTGTTTGATGATTCGGGTGGCCTTGGATGATGATGATACAAGTATGCCATGTTTTAGAGAGAGAAAGAGTGAGAGGGTGTTCTTGGTAGAGACTTGCTTAACAAAATGTAAAGGTTAGATTGAAAGAAGCACCACCCCTTCCAAGGATGGAAGGGGTATTTATAGTTACAGACTACACAACCTCCTGACGGCCTGTGGATCAGGTATACAGTGGGTAAAGACCCGTCCTTCCTCCACGGTGTTACACTACACTAAACTAGGCTAATGACTAACTAACAAACATGTAAATAACGATATGTCTACGAGCTAACTTATGCTATATAATAGTTGGGGTGACCGACACTTCACTATGGAATTTCTAATTCCTAACAATCTCCCCCCTAAGGGAGGTCACCCCATGTTTTACATTTCGAATTCTAGCATTCTAGTTTGTCTTCTGTTCTGAGCTCATAGACTTGAATTCTTCACTTCCACAATCTTTGTGCTTTAGCAATGACTTTTCATAATCCGCATATTTTGTACTTTCAGTGGAGGTCTTTGAACTGATCCACATCTTGATGATCTTCAAGATTTCTTTGAGATCATCAACCAAGTAAATCTCTGGATCACCCTTTATTGTGTTGCCATCATGTGATGTTGTGAATTTTGGACCGACATGCTCACACTTTCAGGATCATGACATCTTTTCATCAGAGTAGTGGAAGCTTTACTGGTTCATGATATTTGCAGCAGCGTAGCAGAAGCATAGTATGAAAATATCAGAGCCAGGTTCTGTAGGTATGAACTAGTCATGATTTCTTCAATTCAGTGTGGATGCTGTGAGCATTCGGCTTTAGATTGACTTCTCAATTCTGATCAGCTGCAACCGTCCAAATGTACCTGCAAACAACAGTTAGCAATAAAACACACGAAAAGTGTCTTTGATCACTTTCGTTGAATTGAGGTACACGGCCCACGGTTCCCCGTTGATCAGTACAAGTACTGCCTGTGATCAGGTATGATTCCTAAGAATCTCATTGACAGGGTTTCGCAGCTGTTCTAGCCGTTCTCAAACCAGAACGTCTCAAAGAAGACAACACGGAGTGAGTGAACCAGCGAATTGAGATTCACTGATTGATGAAAATTTGATTTGAAAACAATCGCGTATTGCTTAGAAGAAAGAATTTAGCAATACGACGAAGGTTTTATGAGAAAGATCAATTTTCAATCAAAAATACCTTTTGTATTTGAAAGAGAATACACATTCGATGTGCTAGAGAAAAGAAGAAATTTGCACATCGAACGGTTTTTCCAAAAGTATTTTTTCAATCAGAGATACTTTTTGAGTTTGAAATATCAGTACACATTCGACGTGCTAGAGAAAAGAAGGTTTGCACATCGAACGGTTTTTCCAAAAGTATTCGTCAATTCCAATCCTGGACCAAGGTTGATTCAAGAGTGAATCGCCCCATAGTTTCTATCCAGTTGTCACAAGCTTGATCTTTAGAAAAGATCTCACATGTCACCCACCAAGAGCTTGTTTGATGTTGGCTCTAGAAGGATTTCCATCTTCATCGTGAATATTTTACATATCACTCGGATGTTCTGGCAATACCATAAGGATAATGCGTAGGACTCTTAATATATTCTTACTTTTCACATTGTGTGAAACAGCAAGTCTTCATTAATTTAGTGTCCTAATGAGATATTGTGGATGATCTCTTGGCTCTAGACTCAATTGTGCACATTTGGTTTCCTATGCCGGAGACTAGGGAGAGGGTCTCCTTCTTCAATATCAACAATCTCTAAGAGAAAGTCGATAGATAATGTCGGTTCCCCGTGAGAATGAAACAAGCCCTTTTAAGAGGAACTTGAGTAGCTTGGGAAGTTTAGTGCAGTGCGTCACTGGGTCCATGACGTCTTGTCTTCAATACCAGTGTTACCTTAGTAAACACCAGTAGCATATGTATTGAACCCGGTTTCTGCCCTAAGGTTGAATTATTGGAGGGCTATTTCTTTCCACCCTTTTCACATTAATTCTTTTTCATTCTTCAACCCCTTCAGTGCTTACCGAGACTTCATTACTAGAACCATGTTGGGTTTATTCCAGTTCTAGCTCTGTCACAGTCGGCACTTTTCCCATATTCTCATTATTCTCCTTTTTTTATCATACCTATGGACTCTACACTATCTAGTGGATTGTCCCCGGGTAGATCCCTCCGGCTCTGGCGGGATCGTGGGAACGAATACCTAACCTCACCATCCTTATAACTCCATGCATAAAGTAAAATGGTCGGTCTTTTGGTACAATTCTTTCCTTCTTGAAACCAATTGAAAAATCATTTGGAAAATCAATCAAGGTACTTGTGATATAAAATCAAAGCATTTTGTACCTTCATTGTTTTGATCATTTAGAAATGCTCCCCCTCAACATGTGCGTATGAGATTGAAATTGTTTAGCACATGGAGGCAAGAGTTCTTTGAAATAAATTCTTGATCACAATTTTCGTAGAAAAAGCCATTTGAATTTCTTTGGTAAATTCTCCCCCTCAATATGTGCATAGAATATTTGAAATCATTTTATCACATAGAGGAAAGAGTTCTTTTGAAGCACATCCATGATCACAAAAGCCATTAAGAAACCTTTAGAAAATCAATCAAGGTACTTTATGTTGAAACATATAAATATTTGTACCTTGAAAGTTTATTTTCTTTTGAAATGCTCCCCCTCAATATGTGCTTCGAGATTCGAAAGCGTTTAGCACATATGGGAGAGCAGTATGCACACTTGAATCAAAACGATCATCTTTTATCAAATTTCATTATTAAATCACAAATTCTCCCCTGATCAAAAATATCAAACCCTTTTGGATTTTGGATCCCAAGTTATTTAATAAGGTTTAGAAAACATGGGAGAAAATGTGCCTGATTTAAAAACTCGTCTAGTTTTTGGATAAATGCTCCCCCTCAACATGTGCATTATGTATATTGAAATCATTTGGCACATGGAGGCAGGAGTGCCTTTGAAGGACTAAAACCAATTCCATTAAAACAGATTTGAGATTTAAATCACGATCTCTCCCCCGATCAAAAATTTCAAACCAATTGAGATTTGTGATCCCAATTGATTTAAATCATTTAGAAAAAATTTGGGGAAAGACGTGGCAAGATTTGATTTTGAAAAATGACAGATAAGGACCATTTTAAGACATTAAAGATTGTTAGTGTCAGGTATGATTGTTTTAAGAGATCTTTTAGGTAAAATAAAACAATTTCACAATCAAACAAGAACAGAAAAAATTTCATTTTGAAAGATCTTTGAGTTTTAAAGAAAATCATACCATGACATAACATTAAATCTTTAGATCACCACTTTGTTTTTGTACAAACCGGACTTTTATGAAGAAATATCGTTTGAAAATATTTTATTTTAAATCACTCTCCCCCTCAATCGAAGACCGTAGTCGTTGATTGATTGACTTAGGTTTTGATAAAAATGAAGTCCGGTGATTTTCAAAATTTAGTCCAATTTATTTTCAAAATTTTTTTTTTTTTCATTTACTACTTTTCCTGCACAAGATACGTTAGGTGGTTGAGCTGCTTCTGTTGATGTTGCTGTAGGTTTGGAAGAAAACTATCTGCTGATGCAGTGAGACTTCTGACGTTGCATTTGTCATGCCAACTCTTCATAGAGGTCCAATTAAGCTCCGTTTCTTCATTTGATGATGAAGAAAACCATCTGCTGATGCAGTGAGACCTCTTACGTTGCATTTATGCCAACTCTCCATAGAAGTCAAATTAAGCTCCGTTTCTTCATTTGTCAACCCAAGATATAGTTACCCTTTCCTTTCGGCATCCAATCATAAATTGTGGGATCCGGATCGGGAACATTCTTATATACAAATATACCTGCATACGTTAGTGGACACAAACAGATATATGGTGGTCGACATCACCCAAACAGCAATCGACTAATAACAGTCAATTCAACATATCAATCAGATCATATAAAGCATGGGATTATGTGTCCATCAAACTCTAATCATCTAAACCTAACAATCATATCCTAGGCACCTAGTCCTTCAACGTAGGTTAACATAATTTTTCAGTTAAGCATTTAGGATAATTAAGAAAGCCCGTTAGATGATATAGATTTGAAAACATTCTCCCCCTCAATCAATGACTTATTTTTCTGAAAAGTTTAAAAGCGCTGAAGTCGTTGATTGAGTTTTCAATTTTTACGAAAACTCTGAATCTGATTGATTTACAAGCAACTCATTTTCCACCATTTTCTTAAAACAAATATTTTTCTGAAGAATTTTAGAAGGAAAAATATTTGAGTAGGAACAGCAGTCCTTCGACATACTTTCCTCATTTTGTTTTAGGATAAGTGCACGAAATATTTGAAAATTGGATTAGCGCAGCACTTTCCTTTCTTGAAGAGCGGGTTGCTATCAGAAATAATAGCAAGCCATTATTTGACGCCCGGGTTACAGTCTGAAATAACTGTAAGTGTTGGGAATTATGCAAAGTAGGAATTCTGCTGAAAATACTGCTGAAGGAATCTGCTGAAGTACATGGATTCTGCTGAAGAAGAGTTTCTGCTGAAGTTATATAAACGTGTAGTTGGTTTCTGCGGAGATAGATATTCCGCGTATTCTATAGTTAGTTAGGATATGCATGAGCTTTATTAGGAAGTTATAATGTATATCTTATTTAGTTTTATGTTTATACGTTTCTTGGGAAACGGGTTAGGGTTCCTTGTCTATAAAAGGAACACAATAGTATGAGTTATGTACGAGTTGAAAAACAAAGTTTTAGTATTATTAAAAGATCCATAGAGGATCAAAGTTTTCTTAGTTATTTTTGTTTGTTCTTGTGTTTAATTTCCGCTTAAATACAAGTTATAGAGACTGTCTTTTAGTGTGCTTGTGATTACATAAGTATAACTAACGATCTACGAGTGCTCATAAGATCTATCAAGGTCTTAGTTTCAACAAGTGGTATCTGAGCCTCGGGAGAGTCTCTGTAATACTAAGAACAATCTTTACTGCACACCCTTACAACCAAAGCAACATTCAACATGCCTAGATCAGACGTTGACATTGAGGTCACCAATAACTATAACAACACATCTCTGCAACAGCTTAGTCTTTCAAACAGCAATGCAAAATTTCCATACCTAAAGAAGGAGGAATATGATTTGTGGGCTATGAAGATGCAGAATTGGATCTCCAACATTGATTGGAATCTCTGGGAAATTGTGAAGAATGGGAACAGTTTGAAGAGGACGATCACAGATCCTGATGGTAATGTTACCATTGTTCCTCCCAAATCTGCTGAAGAGATATTGGCATGTTCAAAGAGAACAAAGTAAGAACTATTCTCCTTCAGGGCTATACCTCAAGATCACTGGGTGACTTTCACTACATGTAGGATGCAAAGGACATTTGGCTGGCTGTCAAGGCTAGGTTTGGTGGGAATGAAGAGTCAAGGAGAATGAGGAAATCTATGCTGAAACAACAGTTTCAAGAATTCCACATCACTGAAGAAGAAGGTATCCACAAGGGGTATGACAGGTTTCATAAGATCTTGAGTCAATTAAATCAGCTGAAGGCAAAGCCAGATAATGATGACTACAACTCAAAGTTCTTGAGATCCTTACCTTCATCTTGGTTGCAGGTAAGCATTGCCCTCAAAGCTAAAGGTGGGATGGATATGCTCACTTTTGATGAACTGTACAACAGACTTAAATCTCTTGAGCCTGATGTGAGAAGTCCTTTTCGTTCATCCACTCCTAGTCATACAGATTTTGTTGGGGCTTCCTCAAATAGGATGACTTATGCTCCAAGTCCTGTTTCATCAGCATCAACATACACTACAACTTCATCAAGTTCTCAACCTAAATCCAGTAGTGTATTGGAAGATGTCATTCTTTTGTTGCTGACTATGACACTCAGCAGCAACTAGCCTTTGAGGACTTTGAACAGGTGGATCCATTTGACATGGAAGAGATGAAACTGAAGTGGCAACTGGCTATGCTCTCAATGAACATCAAGAAGTTTGAGAGTAAGTCTGGGAGAAAGTTTGGCTTCCAAGGAAGAGATCCAGCTAGGTTTAACAGAGGCAAGGTCAAATGCTTTACTTGTGGTCAGATGGGTCACTTCTCTAGAGAATGCAAGGATAGGAAGGCTGGTGATGAGGTGAGATATTCTTCCTATCAGCAGATTCAGAAGAAAGCTGGAACTTCAAAGGCTGGACCCTCCTCCACAGCTCTTGTCACTGTGGATGACCATGTCGACTGGAAGATGCATGAGCATGAGAATGATGAAGGTCCTGGTTCAGATAATATTGGATTGTTGGCAAGCTGTACTTCAGAGGATAGGCATGATCAAGTTGCCTTGATGGGCATCTCTCAGGTACACAATTGTGTTTTTGGTTGTAGTGAACGTTACAATGAACTTAAACAAGCCTATGATGAATTGAAACCTAAATATAATGAATGCTATGTAGAAGTTGAGGCTTATAAACAGGCTTTAAAAACATTAGAAAGACAAAAGTTTTGGTTTCAAAAGAATCAATTGGCTTATGATGAAAAGATTAGGGTGTTACAAAGTGATTTAGATTGTGCTAAAATTGATTTAAAACGCACTGAGAAAGAGAAAGCTAAGGTTGTTTCTGAAAATCAAGAGCTAAAAGAGAAACTAGATAAGGAAGTAGCTAGACATAACAAATGGTTAATATCAGGTAACAATCTAGCTAGACATATCTATAGTAGTCAATCTGAGACCTCAGGGATAGGTTTAGGTTTTCAAAAGTATGTAGGATTAGAAGCTAGACATGATGGGCGTAAAACTACACAAGCAGGTTTAGCTAATTATGTCAAAGAAGGAACATTACATGCTGTCCCTGGACCTATTAGAGGTGAACACATGCCCGTTGACCTTTCCTTTACTGTTGACTTTGATGGATCACACCATCTTTATGGCAAAAAGTCTAAAGACTTTCCAGACCCTGATTCTTCATCTACTGACTTTGTCTCTTGTTGTGACAGTGACAAGTCCTCTGACCAAGGGTCTACTTCTACTACCCGGTGTGATTCAAATGACAAGTCAGACCCTCCCAAGAACTTGCCCAAGCCTACACCCAAGACTGCATACAAGCCTTTTAGAGTTGCTGCTAAGGAATCAACTTCCAAGACAGTTTCTCCTGAAGACTTGTCTTTTAATTCTTTGCACAATAATGCTTTTAAGTTTGTTAAAAACAATTCTATTAATTCTTGTGGTTTGAATGCTTTTGCATGTAATAGAACATCTTTTACTATGAATAAATCTTCTAAAAAGAAGACATGTTTTGTTTGTGGAAGCAAATTTCATTTGATTAAGATTTGTAATTTTCATGAGCAAAGAATGGGTGCAGGTGCTGGTCAAAAGAAACCTAGACCAATGTGGACTAATGTTAATGATATACCATCTTATATTCCACAAGAAACTAAACCTTCTCCATTTCCTTGGAAAAGATCTGTTGCTAGACCTTATGTGAAACCAGCAAGTTCATATTTTCAAAAGGGTTATTGGCTTGGTTGTGTTGACTCTATGAATGATGGGAAGGGATATCGGGATACTGCTGTGAAGCCCTCAGCAGGTTGTTCTTTGATAACGCTCAGATTGTGCATGTTTTTAGTAGCGTTATGTGTGCTTTTATATATGTTATTTGGTTATATTTGCGTAATTATAGTGCTTAAACGCATCGAAAGATGTTTGCCTAGTGTTTATAACCAAGTGCAGGGAAACGGAAGGAAAGTGAAGAAATGTTCAACAAATAGAATATTCCCGTTTCAGTGAAGCTAAATCAGTATCTCAAGGACCTTTGAAGACCATAGTGATTGAAGAACCAAGTTCTACAAGATTAAGAGAAGAAAAGATCAAGTTTCCGTAACTCAGGAAATCCAACCGGATCGGTTACAGGTGTAACCGGATCGGTTGGAAATTGACCAGAAACACCCTTATGACCATCACCAACCGTTCGGTCGCCACCCGCAACCGGAACGGTTGGCCGTTTTTGTAGAAGACCAACCGGATCGGTTGGTCATATGACCGATTCGGTTGGAGAAGCTGCAGCTGCCAAATCTTCATCACTAAGTTTCCCCTTTGCATCCAAACGATTCTAGATCATTCTCTTGGTGTATTCTAGTCCCTTCCTTACTCCTTGGAGGCCAAGTTCAGCAATTAATACCCTAGGCTTTGGAACTAGTATAAATAGAGACCATTTGTGAGCATATGAGACACACACTTCAAATATAAATCTCTCTACTCATCAAACAAAGCTTTAAGCTCTCAAATTCGTCCTTAGAAGTCCAGGGAAGTTTGGAGTTCCAGAAGTTCCACATTTGGAGGCCAAATCACCAAGAAGTCTACCCTAATACTTTGGGAATCATTACTTCACCATTTGTAATCTTATTCCAAGCATTGTAAGACTTTTAATCATGTTTTCTAATGTTCAAAGTTCTGAGTTTATGTTCATGTTTGCTATGAGTGGCTAGTTTCTTTATACACTTGCTTAAATGATGTTGATTATCATATGATTAGTTAGTGATTGTGTTAACATGTTTTAATTCAATTTCAAGTTGATTCTAAGATCCAATTGTGCTAAAGTTACATAGTGACATTTGTTAATCAAGTTTGGCTAATTGATAGTAATCGTTGAGGTCGAAAGAACTTATTGTTATTCAACTAGTCATAATCATTTTGTCTATGGATGATTGTTTTTACCCATTATTCTTGATTATACAAAGGAACTAAGGTGTGGTTGTAATAGAAACGCTTTTTGATTATCAAATTGGATTGGTTGGAAACATCTAAAAGGTCGTAAGATTAGTTGTTGAGAATCAATTGTAGCCTTTTGTCTATGATCGGTTACCTTTTGTATTGACCATTTCTTAAGCAATTTGATGAAACAAGTGGATGTTTTTGTGTTTAAGTTTATGTATGTAGACTTATGAAACTTGAATTGATCTTGAATTGATTGGTTAAACTTAATGGTTGTTTTTATTAACTAAAATCTTGACGAAGGTTTAACTTGTAAGAACAATAGATTAGTTCACCAACTAATTATCATAACCAACATGTTAAGAAGTTAACACAATCACATTAATCTATGATATGAGACTAGTTTAAGCAAGTGTAGCTTTTAATCATCTGAATTTCATTATATCTATTTGCTTTGTTATATGTTTTGGATAGACTCTGTTGATTCAAACTTGTGCTTAGATTCACTCAAATCCCTGCGAACGATCCCGACTTACCTTCATAATCTTGCTATAACGGACGAGTATACTTGCTCATATGTGTTATTGGTAATATTGGTAATTCACCTTTTATAAATTTAAAACTTGTATACACCCAGCACATCAAGTTTTTGGCGCCGCTGCCGGGGATTTGATTGTGTTTCAGCAAGTTTTTGAATTTCCCTCAGTCGATTCAACCAAAAATTTTCTCTCAGAAACCTTAACTGGATCCAGTTGTCCTTCAACCGAATCGGTTACGATTTTACCCATTACCCAACTGGTCTAACCGATCGGTCGCAACCCGCAACCGATCCGGTTACCCAATCTGTCCCAGAAAAACTGTTTTCGTTGTTTGTCCGCGTGTTTAGATATTGCCTGGATTCTCTAGGACATTGTATGAACACTCGAGCAGCGAGAATAGAACCACTTACACCTCTTACCAACCCCGAACGTTTGATTCGAAGAAGAAGAAGAACACTTTTCATACCATTGGAAAATCGTGTACCAAGAGTACCAAACCCACCATTTGATAACCTCGTAGAAGCCAAAGTTGTTTACAATCCTTTCAACAATTTGCCTTTTCCCATGGCGGACGATCAACCCATGTGGGGAACCAACCGAGCCGTAGCACCAACTCCCGGAAGTGCTATTGTTGCTATCAATCTTGGTGACAACTTCACCGTGAAAGGACATCACCTTTCTATGATCAAAGACTGTCAATTCGATGGCCGTGCGCGGGCCGATCCGCACAAGCACATTGCCGAATTCATCAAAATTTGCGGCATGTTTCGTTATGGCGACACCGATGTCAATGCCATCAAACTCAAACTTTTTCCGTCATCACTCGCCGGAGATGCTAAAGTATGGTACAATGAATTAACACCAGGAATCATCAAAACTTGGGAGGAGATGAGGCAAGCTTTTGTAAGCCGATTCTTTCCACCTGCCATGTTTGATCGATTAATGGGAGAAATTCGTGCTTTCAACCAAAACCCAAACGAATCACTCGTCGAAGCTTGGCTTCGAATGAAAGATTTGCTTCGTAGTTGTCATGGACATGGACTATCCAAAGGAACCATTATCCAAATCTTTTACCATGGATTAGATGAAATCTCTCAAGGCATCCTTGATGTTGGAGGAATTTTTCTCTATAAGACCCCCAACGATGCACATCAATTGCTCGAAGATCGAGTACTTCTCAAACTTGATTGGTCCAAAGATTCCAAAACTAAACCTCTCCGAAAAACTGTTGCTTTTGTCGAAAGCACCGATGCTTCAAAACTCATGGAGAAAATGGAAGCGTTAACCTCAAAAATCGACTCGCAATACAAAGACATCAAAGATGAAATGAAGGAAATGCGAGACAGATGTAATAATTGTGGAGGAAATCATCCATCGTCCGAGTGCGACGATAAACCTATGGGTGGACCAAAGGAAGGAGAAGCGAGTTATGCTCAAGGAGGATACCGTGGAGGAGGATATCGTAGTAATTATTATGGTCGAAATTCTGGAAATTGGCAAGATCGCCGACCAAGGGATGACAACCGTGATTCTCAAACACGAACTGACGATCCACCACCACAAAACCCAGACAAAAAGATGGAAGAAACCGAATTCGAGAAAACCATGAGAGAATTTGTGGCTGCTCAAAAATCTTCAAATGATTTTATCAAAAATCAATTTTTCAATCTCAAAGCCAAAGTTGAGCAAGGACAGAAAAATCATCAAGCATCTATCCAAGATCTTGAAAAAAAGTTTGGTAGACTTTCTGACCAACATTCCTCTAGACCATCTGGTTCATTGCCAAGTAATACCCAATCCAACCCAAAACCATCAAATGATAAGACGTACCGTCCACCACAAACAAGAAATGAACATATCAATGTTGTCTTCACAAGAAGTGGTCTCTCGTACAATCCACCACAAAATCCTAATACTCCTGTCACCATTGATAGTGAGGATGAAACCGAGGAACCAAACACAACTCAAACCACCAAAAAGAAAAACATCCCATCCGTCAAGGCATATACACCAAAGATTCCTTATCCTCAACGCCTGAAGAAAGAAAAGATGGAAGAGCGTTATAAGAAGTTTATTGAAATAATCAAGGAGGTTAGACTCAATGTTCCTCTCGTTGATGTCATAGCCGGAATGCCCAATTACGGGAAATTTTTTAAAGAACTTAATAACAAAAGCAAGCTTGAGCAAATATCAGCCACTTTCCTTAACGAAGAATGCTCAGCTATTTTCCAAAATAAGATCCCACCAAAGCTCGGAGATCCTGGGAGCTTTCTTATTCCATGTACTTTCGGGAATAATGTTAAATGTGATGCTTTAGCCGATCTTGGCGCAAGTATCAATTTGATGCCTTATTCGCTGTATTCCAAGTTGTGCAACAACAGCCTGAAACCAACAAAGATGAGCATTCGATTAGCGAATCATTCCTATCAATATCCTGTAGGTATTGCCGAAAATATGCTCGTTCAAGTCGGTAAATTCATTTTTCTCGTGGACTTTGTGATCTTGGAAATGGAAGAAGATAGTAAAGTTCCACTCATCTTAGGGAGACCTTTCCTAAATACCGCTGATGCAATCATCAAAGTAAAAGGAAAAGAACTCAACCTTGGAGTTGGGGAAGATCGAATCACTTTTCTAATCGATAAAGCAATGCGCTACCCACATTCCAGTGATGACACTTGTTTTAACATCGATATCATTGTTGAAGTCACTGATGAAGAATTGGACGCATTACTTAACGAATCCGATCCATTCATGACTACTTCTGAAAAAATCAATGAAACAGACTTTGACAAAGAGTTTGATGATTTCATGAAAGTAGAATTCGAAGGAGATAATTAAGAAGAACAAGAAGTAGAGGAAGAGGAAGAAAATTTTGAAGAAACAACTTTCAATGACGAGATGCGAATTAAATCCTCTATCGAAGAACCACCCACAGATCTCGAACTCAAACCTCTCCCAGATCATCTTGAATATGCTTACTTGGAGGAAAACTCACTTCTTCCAGTAGTCATATCTTCATTGCTCGAGGATAGTGAGAAAGAAAGTTTAGTTTCTGTCCTCAAAAATCACAAACAAGCTTTCGCTTGGAAAACATCCGACATCCCAGGAATTAGTCCTAATTTCTGCAAACACAAAATCAATTTTGAAGAAGGGATTAAACCTGTGGTAGAACGTCAACGTCGACTCAATCCCAACATGAAAGAAGTTGTTAAAAAGGAAATCATAAAACTTCTCGATGCTAGAATCATTTACCCAATTGAGGATAGCCCTTGGGTTAGTCCTGTTCACTGTGTTCCCAAGAAAGGAGGAATGACAGTTGTGACTAATGAACGAAATGAACTAGTTCCAACTAGAACTGTCACTGGTTGGCACGTTTGTATTGACTATCGTAAGTTAAACAAAGCCACCAGAAAAGATCACTTTCCACTCCCGTTCATGGATCAAATGCTTGAAAGACTGGCAGGAAATAAATTCTTTTGTTTCCTCGACAGATTTTCAGGATATTTCCAAATCCCTATCGATCCTAACGATCAAGAAAAGACCACTTTCACTTGTCCTTTTGGAACCTACGCGTATCGGCGTATGCCTTTTGGTCTTTGCAATGCACCTGCAACTTTTCAAAGGTGTATGATTGCCATATTCCAAGACATGCTAGAAACCTCCATGGAAGTTTTCATGGATGACTTTTCAGTCTTCGGAGACTCATTTGAAGCTTGTCTTTCTAATCTCGATAAAATGCTCGAAAGATGCGAGGCTGCACATCTTGTCCTTAACTAGGAAAAATGTCACTTTATGGTAACCGAAGGAATTGTGCTTGGCCACAAAATCTCCAGTGCAGGAATGGAAGTAGAGAAAGCAAAGGTCGATGTTATCTCGAAACTTCCACCACCAACTAACGTCAAAGCCGTTAGAAGTTTTTTAGGACATGCTGGTTTTTACCGCCGATTTATCAAAGATTTTTCAAAAATATCTCGTCCGATGACGAAACTTCTTGAGAAAGAATCTATCTTTGACTTCAACGCTGATTGCATAAAAGCTTTCGAAACACTGAAATCTCAACTTACTAGTGCTCCGATCATGGTTTCACCTAATTGGTCACTACCCTTCGAACTTATGTGCGATGCAAGCGATTTTGATGTTGGAGCCGTCTTAGGCCAACGTGAAGGAAAACACTTTCGGCCTATATATTTTGCTAGCAAGACACTGAATAGTTCTCAGTAGAATTATACTGTTACCGTAAAGGAATTACTGGCCGTCGTTTTCGCATTCGACAAATTCCGATCCTACCTCGTGCTCTCGAAAACAGTCGTTTTTACCGATCATTCAGCGCTCAAGTATCTGTTCACCAAGCAAGATGCTAAACCACGTCTTATTCGATGGATTTTGCTACTCCAAGAATTTGACATCGAAATCAAAGATAAGAATGGAGAAGAAAATCTTGCTGCTGATCACTTATCTCGTCTAGAAAATCCTGATCTTGAGGAATTAAAAGAAGAGGAAATCGATGACTATTTTCCCGATGAAACTCTCATGACCATCGATGGAACTGACGATCCTTGGTTTGCTGACTTTGCGAACTACCTCGCGGGAGGAATTCTCAGAAAAGGACTAACTCATGCTCAAAGAAGCAAATTCTTTTCGGAACTTAAATACTATTTTTGGGAAGAGCCATATCTTTTCAAAATGTGTCCTGACGGAATGATCAGAAGATGTGTTTCTAGTTCCGAAACCCGAAAGATTCTTGACGAATGTCATCATGGCCCAACTGGGGGACATTATGGTCCTTCCACCACAGCTAAAAAGTTTTTGATGCTGGATTCTATTGGCCAACAATATTCAAAGAAGCACATACACTTGTTCAAAATTGTGACGCTTGCCAAAGAACCACCAATCTCTCTCGAAGAGATGAAATGCCATTAACAAGTATCCAAGTGTGTGAAATATTCGATATTTGGGGAATAGATTTCATGGGACCTTTTCCTAAATCCCACAAATTCGAATACATTCTCGTTGCTATAGATTATGTGTCCAAATGGGCAGAAGCTGAGGCTTTACCAACAAACGATGCTCGTGTCGTCGTTAATTTCCTCAAAAAGCTTTTCGCTCGTTATGGAATTCCCAAGGCCTTGATAAGCGATCGAGGAACTCATTTCTGTAACCAACAAATGGAGAAAACCATGAAAAGATATGGAGTATATCACCGATTCGCGACTGCCTATCATCCACAAACCAGTGGTCAAGTTGAAAATACCAACAGAGCTCTCAAACGAATACTAGAGAAAACAGTGAAGGACAATCCTTCAGTGTGGGCAAAGAAACTTGACGATGCTCTGTGGGCATTTCGTACGGCTTATAAAACTCCAATTGGCACAACTCCTTACAGACTCTTGTATGGAAAGACTTGTCATTTGTCGTTCGAAGTTGAATATCGTGCTTATTGGGCTCTCAGAAACTGTAACACCGATCTCAAAATAGCTGGATAAAAGAGATTCCTACAATTGCACGAACTCGATGAATTAAGACTCCAAGCTTATGAAAATTCCAAACTGTATAAAGCTAGAACAAAAGCTTATCACGATAAAAAGCTACGAGTTCGAAAAGAATTCAAAGCCGGAGATAAAGTTCTGCTTTTCAACATGAAATTCAAATTCAAAGCTCCTAAATTACAACCAAAATGGTTTGGACCATATATCGTTAAACATGGATATCCATCCGGGTATGTCGAACTCTATGACAAACAGGGTGGAAGTTTCATTGTTAATGGACACCGAATCAAGTTATATTACGACAAGGAGCAAACGAATGAAGTTTCAGTTGCCACAGTTTCCCATGAAAATGAATTCGAAACTATCACCTTTGTAGCACCATTTCCAGGAAGAATCCCACAAATTATTCCTTGGAAACCATCTGCTGAATTCGTCTGGGACGATATTGAAGCTACTGGTGAAGAATTCATGTACATCCCCGAACTTTTTAAAATGTTCAAGGCTGCTCTTGTGGCCAAATGAATTCGGGAAGATTCGAGTCAGGCTGATGACTCAGTAATAAAACAAGCGCTTCTCGGGAGGCAACCCGTGTGTTTCAGATTTGATTTTCTGTGGTCACTCCCCAAAGTTTTAACATTTGGTTGAACTTAAGTGTGGGGGGGGGGAGTGCTACCTTTTAATAAAACTTTTTGCTTGTTTATAAGATTTTGTGCAGGTATTGATTTCGCCATATGGACGCTAGGAATGAAGTAAAGAATTTTAAGCTGACAACTCATTGATATATCTGGTTTCATCTCTATTTTCCCTATTTCTATGCTTTGAAGTTCGTTTTTCATTGAGGACGATGTCTAACTTAAGTGTGGGGGGTGAATAGGAAAAATTAGAGTTTTCATGCTTAAATTTTAAATTTTGTTTGCCCTTGTGATCTAGTTGTTTTCACGCTTTTAGGATTATATATTAGAATAACTGGATCAATCCACTGGTAAAACTGGTAATATTTGAAACTTCGAGATGTGTTCCGATTACTATTGCAATCCATTCTGGGATCGATAAACATTTGCTAGCACATATTATACCCTTTTTCATGAATTGGGAGGATTTGAGCCTATTTCATATAAAGCATACATCTTTTATGCTTGAATCTTTTGCTATGAGTGTGCCGGTGATTTTATTTATTCTAGAACTTGTACTTGTAAATCATTACCAGACCGCAGTGAGATCGCATTCGTGTGATATAAGTGAATTCGTGTGACAAAGAGGCACCTTAGGATTTAACCCAAATGGCCTTCCATTTTACATCTAATGATATATTAGCTATCCGCATTGGTTTGTTAACCACCCACATGAACCCATTTGTAGTGCTCATTTTTAGCACTAGATACCCCTAGTTACACCCTCTGAGCCATCCTTTTCATTTTTGCTTCACCCAAAAAAAAAAAAAAAAAAAAAAAAGATTTTACACTTTAAACCTTAGCCTACCCCGTATCAATGTCTAAACGGTTGGTTGATAGTCACCTGGAAAGTGAAGATTGTTCAAATGATTATGAGTACCATATCTCGTGAGATTGATTGAGCCATGCATGAGTTAAAAAAAAAGGTGTGTTGAAAGTATGAAAATAATAGCCAATGTGCTATGATCAAAGAACAATTGTCATGGCAAAGCAAAAAGCTGTGGAAAGCGGAAAAGAAGAAATTGAAGCTATAATCATTTATTTGGTTCGTGGAATGTTTGGTAGCTAGTAACACGGGTGTTAGACTTGATTTCATTTTTATTTTGACACCAATTTCATATACATTCCCATGCGTTATCCATACCCTTAACCCTTAGCCTATCATTATAACCCGAATAAAAGTCCTCTTTAGATGTTTTTACTTGGTGCTTACGCCACGTCGGTGGAGTTTTGTTTCTTGTACAAGCTTATGGTAATAATCTAATCATGACTGAGCAATGAGTGTGATTTATCTTGTTACTCCACTAAAAATGAGTGATTGAGTGAATTATATTTCGTTCCTTTTTCGTGAGGTGTTTTGAAATGTTAATCATTCAAGAAAATCATTGGATATTGTCAAACATCTTGATGTTCCACCTTTAGAAAGCATAATTGATGAATCCTCTCTCGTATTTATACTTGGTTGATTTGCATCACATTTTTCATAATCACAATCTCGTACCAGTGGATGTTTTTCCTAGATTTGCTTGAGGGCAAGCAAAGTTTAAGTGTGGGGGAATTTGATAACGCTCAGATTGTGCATGTTTTTAGTAGCGTTATGTGTGCTTTTATATATGTTATTTGGTTATATTTGCGTAATTATAGTGCTTAAACGCATCGAAAGATGTTTGCCTAGTGTTTATAACCAAGTGCAGGGAAACGGAATGAAAGTGAAGAAATGTTCAACAAATAGAAGATTCCCGTTTCAGTGAATCTAAATCAGTATCTCAAGGACGTTTGAAGACCATAGTGATTGAAGAACCAAGTTCTACAAGATTAAGAGAAGAAAATATCAAGTTTCCGTAACTCAGGAAATCCAACCGGATCGGTTACAGGTGTAACCGGATCGGTTGGAAATTGACCAGAAACACCCTTATGACCATCACCAACCGTTCGGTCGCCACCCGCACCGGAACATTGGCGTTTTTAGAAGACCAACCGGATCGGTTGGTCATATGACCGATCGGTTGGAGAAGCTGCAGTACTGCGCAAATCTTCATCACTAAGCTTCCCCTTTGCATCCAAACGATTCTAGGTCCTTCTCCTGGTGTATTCTAGTCCCTTCCTTACTCCTTGGAGGCCAAGTTCAGCAATTAATACCCTAGGCTTTGGAACTAGTATAAATAGAGACCATTTGTGAGCATATGAGACACACACTTCAAATATAAATCTCTCTACTCATCAAACAAAGCTTTAAGCTCTCAAATTCGTCCTTAGAAGTCCAGGGAAGTTTGGAGTTCCAGAAGTTCCACATTTGGAGGCCAAATCACCAATGAAGGATCGTGAATATTATGTTGTTTGATGATTCGGGTGGTCTAGGACAATGATTAAATAAGAAAGCCATTTAGAGAGATGAAGAGAGTTGAGAGGAGGTTCTTGAAAGAGAGTTGCTTATCAAAAGTGAAAGGTTAGATTCAAAGAAGCCACACCCCTTCCATGGATGGAAGGGGTATTTATAGTTACAAATACTACGACCTCCTAACGGCCTGTGGATCAGGTATACAGGGGGTAAAGACCCGTCCTTCCTCCACGGTGTTACACTAAACTATACTATGCTTCTAAATAACTAATAAACTACTAAATAACGTAAATAACGACTAGTCTACGAGCTAACTTATGCTAGATAATATTTGGGTGACCGACTCTTCACTATGGAATTTTCTAATTCCTAACAATCTCCCCCTAAGGGAGGTCACCCCATGTTTTACATTTCGAATCCTAGCATACTATTCTTGACTTTGTTCTTGAGCTCGTAGACTTCAATTCTTCATTTCAGCAATCTTTGTGCTTTAGTGATTCTTCAAAGTCCGCATAGTTTTGTACTTTTAGTGGAGGCCTTTAACCGATCCACATCTTTGATGATCTTTGAGCTTTCTTTGAGATCATCAGCCACAGTAAATCTCTGGATCACCCGTTATTGTGTTGCCATCATGTGAAGTTGTGACTTTCGGACCGACATGCTCACACTTTTGAATCATGACATCTTTCCATTAGAGTAGCGGAAGCCTTACTGGTTCATGATATTTGCAGCAGCGAAGCAGAAGCATAGTATAAAATATCGAGCAGGTTATGTAGATATGCGCCAGTCATGATTTCTTCAATTAAGTATGGATGCTGTGAGCATGCGGCTTTGGATTGACTCCTCAATTCTGATCAGCTGCAACCGTCCAAATGTACCTACAAACAACAGTTAGCAATAAAAACACACGAAAGTGTCTTTGATCACTTTCGTTGAATTGAGGTACACGGCCCACGGTTCCCGTTGATCAAGTACAAGTATGCCTGTGATCAGGTAGGATTCCTAAGAATCTCCTTGATAGGGTTTCGCACTGTTCTAGTGCTCAAACCGAACGTCTCAAAGAAGACAACATGGAGTGAGTGAATCAGCGAATTGAGATTCACCGATTGATGAAAAATGATTTGAAAACAATCGCGTATTGCTTGAAGAAAGAGTTTTGCAATACGACGAAGGTTTTATGAGAAAGATCAATTTTCAATCAAAATACTTTTTGTATTAGAGAATGAGTACACTTTCGACGTGCTAGCGAAAAGAAGAGATTCGCACATCGAACGGTTTTTCTAAAAGTATTTTTCAATCAGAGATACTTTTGTGTTTGAAAATGAATACACATTCGACGTGCTAGAGAAAAGAAGATTTGCACATCGAACGGTTTTTCCAAAAGTACTCGTCAATTCCATTCCTGGACCAAGGTTGATTCAAGAATGAATCGCCCCATTGTTTCTATCCAGTTGTCACAAGCTTGATCTTTTGCAAGATTTCACATGTCACCCACAAAGAGCTTGTTTGATGTTGGCTCTAGAAGGATTTCCATCTTCATTGTGAATATTTTTACATATCACTCGGATGTTCTGGCAATACCACAAGGATAATGCGTAGGACTCTTAATATATTCTTACTTTCCACATTGTGTGAAACAGCAAGTCTTCATTAATTTAGTGTCCTAATGAGATATTGTGGATGATCTCTTGGCTCTAGACTCAATAGTGCACATTTGGTTCCTATGCCGGAGACTAGGGAGAGGGTCTCCTTCTTCAATATCAACAATCTCTAAAAGAAAGTCGATAGATTATGTCGGTTCCCCGTGAGAATGAAACAAGCCCTTTTAAGAGGAACTTGAGTGGCTTGGGAAGTTTAGTGCAGTGCGTCACTGGGTCCATGACGTCTTGTCTTCAATACCGGCGTTACCTTGGTAACCACCAGTAGCATATGTATTGAACCGGTTTCTGCCCTAAGGTTGAATTATTGGAGGGCTATTTCTTTTCACCCTTTTCATATTCATTTCTTTTTCATTCTTCAACCCCTTCAGTGCTTACCGAGACTTCATAACTAGAACATTGTTGGGTTTATTCCAGTACTAGCTCTGTCTCAGTCCGCACTCTTCCCATTTCTCATTTTTCTCCTTTTTCATCATACCTAAGGACTTTTACACTAACTAGTGAATTGTCCCTGGGTAGATCCCTCCCGCTCTGGCGGGATCGTGGGAACAAATACCTAACCTAACCATCCTTATAACACCATGCATAAAGTAAATTGGTCGGTCTTTTGGTATTGTTCTTTCCTTCTCGAAACCAATTGAAAAATCATTTGGAAAAACAATCAAGGTACTTGTGATACGAGATCAAAGCATTTTGTACCTTAATAGTTTTGATCATTTAGAAAACCTCCCCTCAACATGTGCATGTGATTTAGAAATTGTTTAGCACATGGAGGCAAGAGGACTTTGAAATATTTTCTTTGATCACAATTTTCATAGAAAAGCCATTTGATTTTCTTTGGTAAATTCTCCCCTCAATATGGTGCATAATAAGAGAAATCATTTTATCACATAGAGGCAAGAGTTATTTTGAAGCACATCCACAATCACAAAAGCCATTAAGAAAACCATTTGAAAACACAATCAAGGTACTTTATAAATTACTTTAAAAGCTTTCGACTGATAGTTTGTTTGCTCCCCCTCAATATGTGCTTCGAGATTCGAAAGCATTTAGCACATATGAGAGAGCAGCTTGCACAATTAAATCAAAACGATCACCTTTAATCAAATTTCATTATTAAATCACAAATTCTCCCCCGATCAAAAATATCAAACCCTTTGAGATTTTCGATCCCAAGTGATTTAATAAGGTTTAGAAAACATATGAGAAAATGTGGCCGTGTTTAAATACTCATCTTGTTTTTGGATAAATGCTCCCCTCAACATGTGCATTATGTATTAGAAATCGTTTGGCACATGGAGGCAGGAGTGCCTATAAAGGACTAAAATTTAGACAAATTAAAACAGATTTGAGATTTTAAATCACGGATCTCCCTTGATAAGAAAGTTTTGGGGAAAGACGCGGGCAAGATTTAATTTTGAAAATGACGATAATGACCATTTTAAGAAATTAAAGATTGTTAGTGTCAGGTATGATAGTTTTTAAGAGATCTTTAAGTAAAACAAAACAATTTCACAATCAAACAAGAATGTAAAAATTTCATTTTGAAAGACCTTGATTCAAAAGAAAATCATACCATGACATAACATTAAATCTTTAGATCACCACATTTTAACGTACAAACGGACTCTTTTGAAGATATATTGTTTGAAAATATTTATTTTAAATCACTCTCCCCCTCAATCGATGACCAAAGTCAATAATTGAGTGACTTAGGTTTTGATAAAAAGAAGTCCGGTGATTTTCAAAATTTAGTTCAATTTATTTTCAAAACAATATTTTTCCATTTTCAAAACAATTTAATCAAATTATTCAAAATTGTTTAAAATGGTATCCCCGCAAAAGATACGTTAGGTGGTTGAGAAGCTTCTGTTGTTGTTGCTTTAGGGTTTGAAGAAAAACCGTCATAGATGCAGTGAGACTTCTTCTTACGTTGCATTTTGAATGCCAACCGAGGTCAAATTAAGCTCTGTTTCTTCAATCACTTAGAAGAAAACCATCTGCAGATGCAGTGAGACCTCTTACGTTGCATTTATGCCAACTCTCCATAGAAGTCCAATTAAGCTCCGTTTCTTCATTTGTCAACCCAAGATATAGTTACCCTTTCCTTTCGCATCCAAACATCATATTATGTAGGATCCTCGATCGAACATTCTTATACCAAGATACCTGCATACTTTAGTGGACACAAACATATATATGGTGGTCGACAACACCCAAACAACAATCGACTAATAAAAGTCAATTCAACATATCAATCAGTTCATATAAAGCATGGGAATGATGTGTTTCATCAAACTATAATCATCTAATCCTAACAATCATATCCTAAACTCCTAGTCCTTCAACATAGGCAAATATCAATTTTAATTAAGCACGTATATATAAAGAAAGCCGTTAGATGATATAGATTTGAAAACATTATCCCCCTCAATCAATGACTCATTTTTGAAAAGTTTAAAAGCGCCAAGTCATTGATTGAGTTTTTCAATTTATTTCAAAACTCAATAAGATTGATTTCAAGCAACTCATTTTCCACCATTTTTGAAAACAACAAATATTTTTCTAAAGAATTTTAGACGGAAAAACATTTGAGTAGGAACAGCAGTCCTTCGACATACTTTCCTCAAATTTGTTTTTAGGATAAGTGCACGAATTTTGAAAATGGTTTAGCGCAACACTTTCCTTTCTTGAAGAGCGGGTTGCTATCTGAAATAATAGCAAGCCATAGTTTAAGCCGGGTCACAGTCAAGTAATGCAAGCCATCATTTGAAGCCCGGGTTACAAATGAAATAACTGTAAGCCATTTTTGAGACATGTTTAGAAAAATATTTACACCTCCTCGCCAACTTCATCTAAAGCCCCGTGCCATTATTGAATGACATTTCTAAGACCGTAGATGTTATCGATACCGAAGACATGTCTAGAGAAAACATATTTTTGGAATTTTTTCAAATTTTCTGATTTTTATGGGTTTTTGAAGATTTTATATTTTTCTATTTTCTTTTTGTTGGTTTTATATTTTTGTATTTTGCTTTTTAATAATATTTACAAGGATGGAATAGATGATATAGTTAAAGAAGATGATGATACGAGTACCGAGATAAGGATATCGAGCAAGACGTCAGTAGAAGATAGAAGTCATCAAGTCTTAAACATTCACCACCAAAGCTTCCGAGGCTCTTGAATTGAAGAAAGAAATTGAACCATCTGAAAGTGAGACTTTGGCAGCTTCCCCAAACCGAAAATCCTTTAGATGAGCAGATTCGAAGCTCTATTTCAAGCTTTCCTTAGCCAGTTGCACAGAGAAGCACACCATTATCATAAATCCCGCCTATTTAAGAACAATAATCCGTGTTCTCCGTTCGGGTTTATATCATCAACAAGAATAGCAACGTATCATCCCACTCATAAATAATCTTCTCAAATTTCATAACCACTGAAGTTCAAGCAATCCATTCCAAAATGTCAAGAGACCACTTCCCCAAGTAGTTGAAATGATGCAACGCCTCTTAGTATAATGCTCAAGAACTCTCCCGAATACACTTCATGAGGGGAATGAAGAACACCTACCCATGTTCACATTTTTCTTCCCCATGAACGTGTATGAAGCTCAAGAACCCGAAGTACACCAATACCCAAGAGCTATCCCGAATACACATCATGAGGGGAATGAAAACACCTCCCCATGTTCACATTTTCTTCCCTGATGATCGTGTATGAAGCTCAAGTATCCGAAGTATACCAATACACAAGGAAGGAATAACCGATAACATTGAAGAAGGGCCGTCAATCGACATTCTCGCGGATGACAATCTCTGCGGATGTCAACTCGAATAAGTGATTATCTCTGAATCATCGATTAAGCACTCAGTGAAAAAATTGAGAATCCCCAATGTACACAATCTCTCCCCTCGATCATTGCGATACCATCGAAATCATCAACACTTGTGTACCTCTTTTATCTTCTAAACTAACTTTCCATCGCCCCCACATAGTTGGAATAAGAATTACACCATAAGCCTTGATGAGTAAAACCTTGAGATTCTCTCGTCATGACAATTGTTTCCGGATATCTTCAATCATATAGAAGAGTTAAGTTCATCAAGTTTACTCGCCATGAGTCAAACCTTGAGTTTCTATGCGGTAATAACATTTGTCTTCCCGGGATATCTTCAATCACTTAGAAGAATTAAGTTCATCAAGTTTACTCGCGTTTAGATGTGTGTCTTCTCCTTCCCCCTTCGATTTGACACTTCTCAATCACCAACATATAAGCCCATATACTTGAATCTTTGTGAGAAGAACACTTGAACTCTGTGAGAATCAACTGTCAAGACTCTCTCGACTATTTTTTTATCAACCCTTATGTAGACAATTTGAAGTGACCATCAAGAAGAAAACCCGATATACCATACTTGAAACTGAAGTCAACTTCCCACATTTGTATCTTAAGCTTGCACCTAATGATGGAAGAACGGTGTAGAGAATTTATGCTTCAAGCAAATCTCTAAGTACTCACTACCCAAACATAGTATGAGACATTAACACCTCTTTGCATTATCCACACCGTCATATGCGGTGACAATCGAAGTAAAACAAAGTAACTCCTAATAGTGATAGTTAACCAAGTCTTCAACCATCCACCTCACTCTGGTAACTAGATAAGCCAAGTCTTCAACTCAAAATTTTAAGCCCGAGCAAGTTATCAAATAAGAACACGCTTTTGTGAAAGTCAACTTCAATCTCAAATAAGTGATAAACGATTAACTCTGAAGTAATCAACTTGTGTCAAATGTCCAACACGTGAATAAATGTACAACCGATGTACATTGACCCACTTAATGAACCGAACAAATGATTCTCAACATCAATTCCATCTTCCTAAAGATATACATATAGAGACCGATCTGGAAGATTCACCAATAATGTCTTCAAGCGGATGAGGTAGTCATTTTCCTTAATGTTCATTTGGTTGATTTACGAGTGTACACATCCGCGGAAGATTTGTAAAGGAATACCAATGAGCGGATCATTTTTCATGAACAATAATCCGTGAAGATTTGGCAAATGAATACCAAAGAGCGGATTATCATTCAATAGTGCAACTTCAATATTACAATAGTCAATATCAACGCCTCGAGGAGTCAATGCTAAAGAATATGAGCAAGTCTAATTGGAGATTGCATCCGACTTATAACACTCTCCCATTAGTGCTCTCCCTACACCCACAATTTGTTTGATAAATGCCTGTGATAAGAAGAAGTCTTTAGATCGTTAAATGCAACTCGTCTTTAGTCTTCTAACATGTAGCGAAAAAATGTAGAACAGCCGGTAGACTCACCTCTTCAAGATTGTGCAGTTGGAGAATAGATAGTTAACATCTTCAACTCACACCAAAAAGCATCCCACCAAAAGCATCCCAATTAACTTACATCTTGCAAATCCCCTTAACTAAAATCCCTCCCAATCAAACAAGAACGGAAAGATGTTCATCAAGGAAATCGCAATCAAGCCAAGTAAATAACACACTAAATGGTAACACCAAACTACCAATCATATCAAACAAGAACAGATAGATTGTTCGGAATCATCATGTTGATGTGAACGTGAAGCATTAACCGGAAGCACTTTGTCGATAAACTCATCAATCCGAGTGAAGATGTCAACCAACGCCTCTTAGAAGAGAAAAACTCCATGTGAAGATGACCGATAAGAAGAAGCTCGGTTCTTACATGAGTTTAGAGCCGTATGACCATTTATATTCTAAAATATCAATCAACAATGCAAAATTCACACACTTTTCTCCCTCAAGAATTGCATACGGAGATGTCATTCTTGACTAAATAAGTGAAAATCATCCGAATGTTCTATTCACACTTCTCTCCCCAAAAATAAGCATTGATGTCGCCATCTTTATTATAATCGAGCACGTGGAATGAGAAAACAATCAGTGGTAGCCCGGTTCACTTGATGACTGAAGCGCATGGAAAAAGTATGAAGCATGTTGATGAGAATGGTCATAAAAGAAGATTTCTTCGAAGATAAAGCGATGAAACGTATACTTTTCTTTCTTTAGAATACGAGGCATGAACTGATGTGTTCATACGCCATAAGAAGATTTCTTCTGAAGATAAAGCTGACCAAACGCATAATTTTATTTTCTTTAGAGTACGAGGCTTGAATGTTGTGTTCAAACGCTCATAAGTCTCTCTTTCATCTACTCTGGCAACTTGTAATCAACCTCATTATCATTCAAGAGGCTATATGTCGTGACAAATGATGATGGAAAACCCATATGATTTTGACCTGAAGTAAACTAACCCGAACTTCGTGACTTATACTTTAGCATATGTAACAAGAGCGGTGCCGATTTCCATTAGCATCTCTAAGTACTCTCTATGTACTCTATACTCTTCATCCCGACCAACCATCAAGTATAGCGTACACCACCTCTTGAAAATCACATGTTAGGCGTGACGGAAGTACTTCTTGCGTGCTCCTTAAAGTGATAGTTATTTGTGTTGTGATGAGTATGGCAATTCCCCAAGTGGTAAAGAAAGGTAATGACACCCAACAATAACTAATTCCAAGTCTTACGTTTTAATAATAAGCTTGAACAAGGATCATGAAGAATCTTCATCCGACCATCCCAGATTCCTTAGGATACTAAGTACACTTTCGCCCGTGATATCTCACTTCAACCTCAAATAAAATAATATTGGTCTTGCCCGTTGTCACATCTTTTGACTGCACAAATCAGCCTTAACTTTGACATTTAAATGAACTTTGATAATGGTTTCATCCGACCATGGTTAAGATGTCATATAACCGAAGTAAAACCATGTAATAATAAATTTGCCATGACGAAAATCCATACACACATCAATTCGCAGAAGTACACACTTTTATCCGCTTCTTGATAGAAAGCGTAACTGACATCGAGATAGATCGAAATATACTTTCCGCTTTCTCCAAGGGATGGTTCCATCATCACGGGATTTTACAATTCTATGGTTTAAACCAAGAAATAATTTCTTTCGCGGGATTTTACAAAAGTAAGAATAAGCGACAGTAAGATAGATCCTAAGTGCACTTTACTAATACCGGATGTTTCCATTGTCACGGAGGATTTTACAAGTCTATGATTTAAACAGAAATAGGTTCTTTTATGCTTGGGATTTACAAAATCAAAACAAAACCGTAAACAATGTCAGCTTGAATGTGAAAATGACAAATTTGGTTTAGGTGTGAATATCAGCGTTTTAGGGGAACATGCAATGATTTATCAACGGTTCATTATCCGACATCAACAATAACATCAACCATCCAATAACCACTTTGGTAAACACACGCACATTCACGCATTCGGCAGCAGTTGCAGTGACCACATGGAGAAGTAAACCCGATATATCAAACTAGAACATGATGTAAAAATTCCCCAGTTTGTTACTTAAAGCTTGTACTAATTCTCGTGAACAAGAAACGGTGTACCCAATGTACAAAACCTCTTGACATTCTCAACTCGTGAGACACGAAGTGATAGTTACGTTGTGGGTTAGAAAGAATCACAACCGTAACTAATTAGCCAAGTCTTTATCACACTCTGTAAATGCCCAAACAAGTCATCTTCGCGGAAGGGTAGAAAGAAAGAAGACGCGTAATAAGTAATCGCGTCCGGAAAAACCTCACATCCAATCCAAATAAGAAATTTCGTTCAAACAACCCCGTAGACAACCTTTGATCAATCATCAATTCAAGCCATGACATAAAATTTTCCGTGAACATGCATAAACCAAAGTATCAACCCTCGTAACCCATCGAATCACATCATCACACCAAATTTTATCATCAAATCTCATTTTGTCCAAATCTCACAAAATTCAAATCTCATAAATATCAAAACAATTAAATCCAAGTCTCAATTAGTCAAATCACATAAACATGATTCAATTATGAGAAGCCCAACCACAACCTGCAACATTGAACACGATCTAATTAAGCTTTAGAAAGCGCATGTCAATTATGCTCATAATGGGTCAATTGATCAATGTTTTTCTCGGCTTATATGGACATTAACCATCTTAGCATTAAAACTCCCAAAAAAATTTTGATCATCTCAAATACTAAAACTCACAAATATTTTGGCCCGAGTACAATTTTGAGAAACTTTAAGAACGAAAATTTCTATACGCAGACCACCAATATTGCAACAAAGCACGTCCATTTCAACAACTAACCACAAGGCCCATTCAATATTGCAACTCGTTGAGCCCCAAGTACCAATAACTGATCCATGTGACTACACACAACCCTAATATTCGGTAATATTAATACCACATTTCACTCTTAACTCAACCCTAAAAGCTCCTCTTAGTATTCGCCCCCCTCCTTTCGGTAACACCTCTCACCAACAAACCCTAAAAACACTCCTTATTCATCGGCCTCCATCCGACACAAGCGTTCCAAAAAAAAATCATCCGACCTAATTCTATTATAATCGCGCATCAACCAATATCCAAGCGGAGACATTATCACACCATCGTGTCAATGTCACAACCTTATTCTTCCATTAGCAAAGACAATTAATCTCGTATGTGGACATGGTTTCAAACGTATGTCACAGGGATGACCATGAGAATGGGATTCAGATTTGCCACAGGGATGGTATTATTTTCTTGCTCATCATGAACTTGTCATCAAGATCTGAAAGAAGGTCTCGGGTAGGTTACTTGTCTTTGATGTTGGTGTTATGAGTCTAGTAACGATTCAAAAAGGGAGATGATAACATTATTGTTATTTGTCTCTCTTGAGTATATCGAATATTAAATGAAGTATAAGCTTCAAAAAGAAATCATGATGAATTATTTTTGTGTTATGGACCTTTAAAGTCTGATATACTTTGAATAACACAAAAAAGATCTGAGATTCATTTAATTTTAGTTAGGTGAGTCTTGAATTGATTTGAGTGAAGGTGAATGTTGAGATGAGATATGGCATATATGTGATTTGAGTTAGACAGGGATAGGCGTGGTGTGGTTGTTGTGATGATGGATAGTAACAAACAATAGTTATAAATTTCATCTTAAACTTTTGGACTTGTGATGTTGTAAGAATCTTAAGTCCAATTAGCGGAGTTTGGTATTTGGTATGGTCAAGGTTAAAAGGTCCATTCTTCTTCATCATTTATGAGTTTCTTTAACCGTAGTCATCAGTCAAGTCGCATTGATGGCTTTGAGTCAAGTCGCCTTTTTTACTTGGGTTGATTCAAGAATCAACTCGCATTTGATACACAACTTCTGCATACTTGAGCATAACAACTCGCTTCTTGACATTAGCATAACAACTCGCATACTTTGAGCATAACAACTCGCTTCTTTTTAAAGAGTTGACAACTCGCTTAATGTTCATAGAATTTGGACATTATAACGACTCACATCCAATTCGCTCAAAAGCAACTCGCATATGGCAAGTCGCATTTTGTACCAACACGCATGTTTAGCAATGAATCTGGATAGAATATCAACTCGCATAAAAGAGTATACACAACTCGCTTAGATGAAAGATAGCAATATTTGACCATTTTATCACAAAAGCCAGAAAGCTGAGTACAAGATATTCATGTAAGACCAATGTTAGACCATGAGAAAAACAGTTTGGGCGACACGAAAGACCAAAAACTGATGCAAGCATTTTGACCACATCACGAAACTAGAAAAGTGACAACCAAAACATAAAACATTTACCAAAATAAGTCAAGTTACAGAAAATAGCATAATATAACGAAAACTGTTTTTTTGACCACAAGACATAACACCAACAGAGGCATGTAAAAAGTCATTAAAAAACAGATTCAATCAACATATAAAATCAGTTTAGACCATAATCATACTCGACTATCATAAACAACCCATCAAAGCATCGTCAAACCGCCTACAAAACCGCTTCAAAAACCATTCGGATCATCAAAACAACACAACCTGGGCTCTGGTACCAATTGAAGGATCGTGAATATTATGTTGTTTGATGATTCGGGTGGTCTAGGACAATGATTAAATAAAAAAGCCATTTAGAGAGATGAAGAGAGTTGAGAGGAGGTTCTTGAAAGAGAGTTTCTTATCAAAAGTGAAAGGTTAGATTCAAAGAAGCACACCACTTCCATGGATGGAAGGGGTATTTATAGTTACAAATACTACGACCTCTAACGCGACTTTTGTGGATCGGTATACAGTGGGTAAGACCGCAATCCTTCCTCCACGGTGTTACACTAAACTATACTATGCTACTAAATAACTAATAAACTACTAAATAACGTAAATAACGACTAGTCTACGAGCTAACTTATGCTAGATAATATTTTAGGTGACCGACTCTTCACTATGGAATTTTCTAATTCCTAACAACCAAGAAGTATACCCTAATACTTTGGGAATCATTACTTCACCATTTGTAATCTTATTCCAAGCATTGTAAGACTTTTAATCATGTTTTCTAATGTTCAAAGTTCTGAGTTTATGTTCATGTTTGCTATGAGTGGCTAGTTTCTTTATACACTTGCTTAAATGATGTTGATTATCATATGATTAGTTAGTGATTGTGTTAACATGTTTTAATTAAATTTCAAGTTGATTCTAAGATCCAATTGTGCTAAAGTTACATAGTGACATTTGTTAATCAAGTTTGACTAATTGATAGTAATCGTTGAGGTCGAAAGAACTTATTGTTATTCAACTAGTCATAATCATTTTGTCTATGGATGATTGTTTTTACCCATTATTCTTGATTATACAAAGGAACTAAGGTGTGGTTGTAATAGAAACGCTTTTTGATTATCAAATTGGATTGGTTGGAAACATCTAAAAGGTCGTAAGATTAGTTGTTGAGAATCAATTGTAGCCGTTTGTCTATGATCGATTACCTTTTGTATTGACCATTTCTTAAGCAATTTGATGAAACAAGTGGATGTTTTTGTGTTTAAGTTTATGTATGTAGACTTATGAAACTTGAATTGATCTTGAATTGATTGGTTAAACTTAATGCTTGTTTTATGAACTAAAATCTTGACGAAAGTTTAACTTGTAAGAACAATAGATTAGTTCACCAACTAATTATCATAACCAACATGTTAAGAAGTTAACACAATCACATTAATCTATGATATGAGACTAGTTTAAGCAAGTGTAGCTTTTAATTATCTGAATTTCATTATATCTATTTGCTTTGTTATATGTTTTGGATAGACTCTGTTGATTCAAACTTGTGCTTAGATTCACTCAAATCCCTGCGAACGATCCCGACTTACCTTCATAATCTTGCTATAACGGACGAGTATACTTGTTTGTATGTGTTATTGGTAATATTGGTAATTCACCTTTTATAAATTTAAAACTTGTATACACCCAGCACATCATTCTTGGACTCAAAAGGGACCTAAATTTCAATGGAAACCCAAGAACAATGGTGGATCTTATACATCTGCATGGCATTACTCTAATGATCCACAAGAGGGCTCAAGTCAGCCATGACTTGAGTCTCTATAGTTAATACTAATATTTTGTATATATATTTTGTTGTTGTTGTAGGATCATCCTCTTAAGCATAAGGAAGTTGGCATTGTTGATAGTGGTTGTTCAAGAAGCATGTCAGGAAATAGAGATATGATGCATAATTTCGTACCCATAGAAGGAGGAGGAAATGTGACGTTTGGTGGAAGTGATGGTAGAATCACTGGGAAAGGCACCATCAAAACACCTCTCTTTGGATTTTGAGAATGTGTACATGTAAGGAAATGCAACACTTCAACCTGTTCTCAGTCTCACAAATTTGTGACACCAAGAACAAAGTATTCTTCTCTGAGGATGAATGTCTTGTGCTATCTAAAGACTTCAAACTACCGAAGATACTTCAATTACGCTAAGAGTTCTAGGAATCACAATCTATATACATTCAACTTGAATGATGTTCAACCAGAAGGTGACCTAACTTGTTTGGTGGCTAAAGCATCCCTGGATGAGTCTACAAAATGGCATAGAAGGATAGCTCATGTGAACTTCAAGACCATCAACAAACTTTCTAAACTTGGTCTAGTTGAAGGTCTTCCTTCCAAAGTTTTCACCAATGAACATAATTGTGTTGCTTGCAACAAAGGAAAGCAACACAGAGCCTCATATAAAGCCATTACTTCTTGTGAGCATTATTTCGAAACCTCTTCAGTTGGATTTCACATGGATCTCTTAGGTCCAACCCAAGTCAGAAGTATTGATCACAAGTATTTTTGTCTGGTGATCACTGATGACTTCAGCAGGTTTTGTTGGGTATTCTTTCTACGGACTAAATATGAAACGTCTCAAGTGTTGAAAGAATTCATTACCCTTATTGAAAATTAGTTGAACAAAAAGGTTAAAGGTATTCGGTGCGATAATGGGACAGAGTTCAAGAATGCTGTTTTAATTGAACTCTGCAAGTCTAAAGGTATAAAACGGGACTATAGCACTCCAAGAACCCCACAACAAAATGGGATAGCTGAAAGGAAGAATAGAACCTTAATAGTGGCTGCAAGATCTATGCTTGCAGACTCTAAATTACCCACTATGTTTTGGACTGAAGCAGTTTGCACGGCATGTTATGTTACGACAGGGGTATCCATTACTAGACCTCACTTCAAGACACCTTATGAACTTCTCACAAGGAAGAAGTTCTGCTATACATTACTTCAAACCGTTTGGGTGTCAAGTGACCATTTTGAACACAAGTGATCCATTGGGCAAATTTGATGAAAGCTGATGAGGGTATATTGTGGGTTATTAAACCTCATAGTAAGCTTACAGGGTATATAATTTGAATGAATAGAAAGATTGAGGAGACACTAAACCTGAGGTATCCAGAAGATAAGCCCAATGTGCAAGGCTAAGGTCATGTTTGGTCTTTTGACTGGATTACTAAATGATTACTTGGTTATTCTAGACATGTGGTTAATCAAAATGCTTTGGTACACAAGAGTCTCCCACTGACAATGCTGTGGTACCATGGATCTTGACTCGGATAGTGAGTTTGAGGATGATGACAACCTATTATTGTACCTTCCTTCTCCTCAACCAATTTGCAGGTGATACTTCTAAAGTTACCCCGATAAGAATGAAGATGAGTCCTTGTATCTTGAGAGGATCTTGCTAGGCTATAGCAGTATGTAGCTAACCTAGATGCTGGGCTTGATGGAGAGATTGCTAGAAGCTTGATCGATGAAATCCTTGATTCTCCTTAAGGTTCTCTGTTTCTCTGAAGGAATTCTCGATTTCTACTAAAGTGTCATCGGTTTGGAGAACCCTATACTTGGCTTTCAAGACCTTGAGATCTTGAAATCATCAACTTAATTGCCATCTTCACCTCACCTTAGTATGCAGCGGTGATTTTTGAATAAGCTGTGACTAATCTTGACACATCTAGTAAGGATTAACTTCTTGCTACAAGAGGATCAACATTGCTCATCCTCGGTCTAATGTTATGTGACAATCCCGTACTTTGAGGTCATTTCTGACACGATTCATGTCTCATTATTTCAACATTTTAGTAAACTTGGTTTACTTGTTTCAAATTCGCGTAACCTTGGAGGTTTAGCGGCGAATTCATGATCATAACATCCGCATTACATTTCATATGGACTAAGATTAGTCTACATTTCATTGACATCATGTGCATCTCATTAGTTCATTCACGACATTTCATTTCACCTCCAACGCGTAATTTTTATATTTAATAATCTTTATCGCGTGAGTTATTATTTTAATATTTAATCCGTTACTTTCAAAAATGATCCCGATGTATTTTTAAACTTACATTTAGTTTATAAAAACTATATTTTTAGTTTTCCTAGTGTTTCAAATTTATTTGGTACTTAAATCGTTAAAGTTTAATTATTACGTCGTTTTCTTAAAAATTATACGATAATTATTTTATCACCCAAATTTCACAAGGAAAGTATTTTTACAATTTTTATTATCTCATTACATTCTATTTTGATCTATTAAAAACTTACTTGTACCAAATTATACCATTTTACCTTACAAGTCACAATTTCTTACATTTCCTTTACAAATGATACAAGTTTATACAAAATTTATACAAGTAACAATTTAAAAAAAAAAAAAATATATTTTGGAGAGACAACCTCCCTAAAACCGGCCAAGGGGGAGGGTGTGTTTTAAATGTAGTATGGTTCATTTATTTCTTGTTTCTTCACTCAAATATAAAAGTCTACTCTATTATTACATTTCTCATTCATTTCTCATACTTAAAAGTGTTAAGAGTTAAGTTCTCTCTCTTTTCTTTGGGTCTTCAAGAACCGGTCACAACATCAAGGGCCAAAGGGATCAAGATTTTTGCAAAATCAAGTGTTTATCAACCTAGTTATATCCTTTATATGGTTTTGAAATAAAAACCAAGGATATTTAAGTTAATCCTTGTTACTTTCACCTCTTCACTATTACTAGTAAGCATATTCTTATCATTTTCAAGTTTCCTTTTCATTTTCATATGTTTCTTTTCATTTTTGGAGCTTATATGCATGATATGTGATTTATACCATTTATTTCATGATTTTAGAGTATATATATATATATGGTCATCCTATAATTATCCCCTTGGTATTGGTTGGTCTTGATGGTGATTAGGAACCCATGACACCCTAAGAAGGTGTATGGTAGGATTAGATTAGCTTTGGAGTTGATTTGAAGGGATTAGAATAGGTTTTGTCGGAGAAAAACTATTTTCGATAAGTATATTTTGTGTTCTGTCCTTGTTTTGCTTTTCTGGAAAATCCGACAGTAGGCACGACATTTTGGCCTTGATTTTTAGAAAATATACTTTAAAGCGAATCCGTGTCGCTTGAGCGGATAAAAGCGGACTTATAACGAAGAAGTTATGGATTTTACAAGTTTGACGACGAAAAATATAATTTTCAGAAATTTCAGCATACTATATTTATTTTGTCTGAGTCAAAAACGAGCCTTAAGCTTCACAAATTATTTCGACTTGTCAAAAATATATTAGTATACTTTGTCTGAAGCTAAGGACGTATAAAGCGTAAAAGTTTGAAGCGACAAAGATATGCACTTTTTCATAAACTTGCCGTAACTAATTTTCTGCACACAATTAGCCAAAACCACCATCTTTAACCCTTATTATCTTTATGTCCGAGACCTTTTGGACGAAAACTCCTGAGCTGAAACTTTTAGATATCGATACAAACTTTCCAAAACCGTCGAGTTCGTTCTCTAACGATCGGCGTTACACACGTTTTCGACTAGTTTTCCAAAGCCATTTTTGTTAATTTCATGATTTTTCCGACGACATTGTTTTGCGGCGAAAAGTGGTAATTTCTCTAAAAATCATTATAAAACCATTGTAGGATGACATTTTGGCGTAAAAACATGTAAAGTGATTTTTGATTGGTCAAGGCGTCAAAAGAGTATTTTTCGACGTCGAGTAATATTTTCAAAACTCATAAATGGTATAAATAACATATCATGTGCATGCATAACATTACATTGCAATTCATGACATATCATATCATTGATAATAGGTCCCGGTTAGCGCATCACATTAAACCTCGGTGTACTCACTTTTGCCATTATTCGAGTTTATCCAAGTGAGTTTTCATAGCCCCGTTTTACATGCTCTCGATTATTTTCAAACCCACGGGGGAGAATACATTGCACTACATTTTTCTTTATACGATACCAAGTATGTTAAATTCATTACATTGCTTAAGTTACCGCATTTGCCAATTTGAAAGTCCCAATTTCTTGAACATGAACCGTTAATCTTTGGAGCGAGGATGAGTGGATAGATCTATCGAGGGTGACGCCTCCATCCGGGTTGGTGAATCCCAACCGAGGAAAGCGGATGCATTTCATTTGATCACATTACGGAGTTGTCGGCAAACACTCTGCGAGGGTCATACATGATTGAACTGTCTAGTTTCGGGGTCATGGGCTTAGAGCAATTGTAACATTATTTTTACGTGACTTGGATAGTCATGCATGATTGATACTTGTGTAGTCGTATAAACATTTACATAAACCTATGATTTCTCACCAACATTATTGTTGACCGTTTTTAGCAATGTATTTGAGTGGCGAGGCATTATCATCATAACATGGTTTAGGGACCTACATTTTGAGTCGCGGCGTCGACTTACATTATGTACATTATGGCACTTTATTTCAAAACATCGTTTGGATTTGTAATATATTTGTATTTCCGCAAACTTTGTAAACCTTTTGGGACCGATGTTGTACTCTGAATGTTTTTATTATAATATCCAACGATGTGTTTTAAAAACGACACTTTAGGTCGTTCAATATAACTGTGATGTGGTGCTATGACAGTCAATCCCCAGGAATTCCATTCATTTTGCAAAAGCAGGTAAATTGGGGGTGTGACAGATTGGTACGAGCTACTGATTATAGAGAACTAGGTAGCATCATTGACCCTAGACTATAGCTACATTATCATAGCATCTCATCATTTCATCATAGTACATATTCATTTTCCATGCGGATTCACTTACACTTTATTCGAGATTATTTACTTTTATTTCACATCGGTTGTCACAGACATGTCTTGATTCACATCCATCACCATATCATCGGACTCTAGCTCGGATGATGTTTCGATAACCCCATCATGGATGACGTTGCATCACATTCCACTGAGATCGTATCTTCCATTGGATCTACTCGGTCTTTCCACCTATCATGGCCGACACGAGACCGAACCCTTGCCGAGGAGGGCGAGGTTGCACCCACTCCTCACGTTAGCCCAGCTCACGATCCACCAGCACCACTACTAGCACCATCACCACCATCATCACCATCTTCATCATATTTTCTTAGAGATCCTTTGCCTCTGACGGACTTGCCGCCCAAAGCGTGCTCGTTTTGATATCCCTACACCACCATCTCTGAGCCCGAGCCACGTTAGGTTCGAGTTAGGTGAGAGTTCTAGGGCAGCGCGCTGCTTTCGACGACCTTCTACCGAGGCATTAGGAGCCCGTATTGATAGTCAGCAGATCCGATTGATAGTTTGACACGGCGGTTGGAGGAGCTGTCGGTAGATAGGATTGAACCCATGTTGAGGAGGTCGAGGGTTTGATATAGGCGGGGTTTGTATTGACTTATCTCATGAGTATTGAGAATAGGCGGTTAGAGGGCGGGGAGAGTATTGCTTCTTTGCGGTTCGAGGTTGATGAGTTGAGGAGTTTGGTGGATAGTTTGGCTACTCAGTTCGTGATCTTGAGGATCGGCGAGCGTGCGGAACACCATGAGGTGCCTTATGTAGACTTTGTCATTGTATAGTTTTGACCATTATTATCCTAGTCACAAGGTGTGTGGCGTAGTTTAAAGAACTTGTTGTATTTTGGTTGTTGTACAAACAAATGTATCAAGTATTGACTCTACTATGTAGGAATGGTTATTATTATCTATGATATCGGTCCATGTAGGCGAAATTTTCATGTATATTATCCACGTGTGTTGTGATTATATTTGTGATATTTCGCTATTGTTCCGTTGTGATTTCATTTACTTTATGCATGATGTGGTTGTGGATATATTTGTATGATGGTTGTTTCTACTTACGAGTTCTCATGATTGTTTCATCTTGTGATTTTGAAGAATTATGGCCTAAGAAAGTTACACCGGAAATGACCCAAGCGGCAATTCAAAAGTTGGTGAATGATAGCATTGCTAATGCTCTAAGAGTCGAAAGGGAAGTGCTGCTTTCTGAAGCCGCTAGGCTAGCTTCCCACTCTTGGTAATGGGAGGATCAGGGGTTAAGAAATGTTCGTACAAAGACTTCAAGAGTGGTGAACCCACTAAGTTTCGAGAATCTTGAGGGAGCTCTGCAATGGTGCGATGGTTTGAGAAATTGGAATCGGTGTTTTTCTTTGTATGCTGTCCGGATGACAGTAAGGTTAAATTTACTACGAGCACTTTACTCGATGGAGCGTTGTCATGGTGGAATTCATACGCTCAACCGATTGGAATGGAGAATGCTTTTAAGCTTACTTGGGAGGAATTTAAGGGCTTGGTGACTAAGAAGTTTTGTCCTCGAACGGAAATCAAAAAGTTGGAGACGGAGTTCTATGAATTGGTCACTATTGGTTATGATATCGACACATACATTGGAGGTTCGAGGAATTGGCGTTATGCCCGTCGATGGTACGGATAATAGAGAAGTTGCTAGAGGCTTTCATCGGGGGACTTACCGAAGTTGTTCAAGGAGATGTGACTTCGTTTGATCCACAAACAATTGAGGAAGCTATTCGAGTGACTCAGAAGTTGATGGCACAAGTGGTGAAGCGAGGTAAGTACACCACCACCAAACGAAACAACAACAACCCCAACAACCGTTTCAACAACAATAATCGAGGCAATTACAACAACAATAGCAACAATAACAAGCGCAAGTGGGACAACACTAGGGGTAGGAATGCTACTCAACAACCACCCAAGAGGCAAGAGGTTGCTAAGGCTTATGTTGGGTGAAGGAAGGAAAAGGATATACGGGGGTTTTGCCGAAGTGTAATAAGTGTTTTAGCCATCACAATCCGGGTCGATGTCCTGATCCGTGTGAGAATTGCAAGAAAGTTGGTCACCGTACTAGGGATTGCAAGTGGCCACAAGTTACATGTTTTGGTTGCGGGGAAACTGGACACTACAAGAAGGATTGTAAGAAAGGAAAGAATCAAGCAAATCCGAATCAAGAAGGTTTGGCACGAGGAAGGGTTTACGTCATTGGAGGCGGAGAAGATAGGGAGGACCCGAATGTCATAACGGGTACGTTTCTTCTCAATAATCGTTATGCGTCAGTTTTATTTGATTGGGTCTTAGATAAAAGTTTTGTGTCCAATGCATTTGCACCTTTGCTCAACATTAAACCAACTACATTAGACACATCATACATTGTCGAATTAGCTAATGGTAGCGTAGTTAACACAAACACCATTGTCTGCGGTTGCACATTCAATTTTCTTAATCATCCCTTCAACATAGACCTCATGCCCGTAGAACTTGGTAGTTTTGACGTCGTCATCGGCATGGGCTGGTTATCTAAGCATCGCGCAAAGATCATTTGTGATGAGAAAGTTGTTCATCTTCCCTACGACGGCGAAACTTTGATTATTAGTGGGGAGCGAAGTGGAACCGGACTTAGTATCATATCGTGCATCAAAGCGGAGAAGTACATTAAGAAAGGTTGTCTTGCTTTCTTAGCCCATGTAGACAGAAAAAGTCGGAGGAGAAGCGACTTGAAGATGTTCCTATTGTCCGTGAATTTTACTGAAGTATTTCAGGATTTACGGGACTTCCACCGGCTCGTCAAGTAGAATTTCATATTGACTTAGTGCCCGGAGCTGCACCGATTGCGCGAGCACCGCATCGTCTAGCACCATCCGACATGCAAGAGTTGTCTAATCAATTGCAAGAGCTTCTAGACAAAGGATTCATTAGGCCGAGTTCCTCGCCTTGGGAGCACCGGTCTTGTTTGTGAAGAAGAAGGATGGATCCTTCCGAATGTGCATAGATTATCGAGAGTTGAACAAGTTAACGGTGAAGAATCGTTACCCACTCCCCAGAATTGATGACTTGTTCGATCGGTTGCAAGGTTCTAGTATTTATTCCAAGATTGATCTTGGTCGGGTTATCATCGGCGAGTTCGGGAAGAGAATATTCCGAAAACAGCGTTTAGAACACGTTACGGTCATTACGAGTTTCAAGTGATGCAGTTTGGATTGACTAATGCACCTGCGGTATTCATGGATCTCATGAATAGAGTTTGTAAGCCGTATTTGGACAAGTTTGTTATAGTGTTCATTGACGACATCTTGATCTACTCCAAGAGCAAAGAAGAGCACGAAGAGCATTTAAGGATGATTTTAAGGCTACTCAAGAATGAGAAGTTGTATGCCAAATTTTCGAAGTGTGATTTTTGGAATCACAAAGTGCAATTTCTTGGTCACGTCATTGATAGTCATGGACTACAAGTTGATCCCGCAAAGATTGAAGCAGTGAAAGATTGGGCTACTCCAACGAATCCTACAGAAATTCGACAATTTCTAGGACTAGCCGGGTATTACCGAAGGTTCATAGAAGGTTTTTCGAAGATAGCGAGACCTTTGACCAAGTTGACCTGACGAAAAACAAGAATGCAGTGGGGAAAGAAACAAGAAGTTGCTTTTCGGTTGTTGAAGCAAAACTTTGTAGTCGCCAATTTTAGCACTACCCGAAGGCATTGAGAACTTTGTTGTATATTGCGACGCTTCGCATAAAGGACTTGGGGCTGTTTTAATGCAAAGCGAGAAGGTGATAGCGTATGCTTCTCGACAACTTAAGACTCATGAGAAGAACTACACAACTCATGATCTCGAGTTAGGAGCCGTAGTTTTTGCACTCAAGATTTGGAGACACTACCTTTACGGTACAAAGTGCAGTGTTTACCGACCAAAAGAGTTTGCAATATATTCTTGATCAGAAGGAGCTTAATATGAGGCAACGTCGTTGGTTGGAGTTACTCAGCGACTATGATTGTGAAATCAAGTATCACCAGGGAAAAGCCAATGTTGTGGCTGATGCTCTTAGTCGGAAAGAGAGGCCTAAACCTTTAAGAGTTCGTTCATTGGGAATGACGATTATTTCTCCTTTACCATCGAAAATCCACGAAGCACGTCGAAGCACTTAAAGAGGAGAATCGACCAAGTGAAAAGCTTTATGGTATGCGAAAAGCCAAATGGTTTTGTAAGGAGAGCAGATGGAGTATTATGTTTCAAGGATAGAATGTGGGTTCCATTGCATGGCGGAATACGAGAATTGATTATGCATGAGTCGCATAAGTCAAAGTATTCTATTCATCCAGGATCGGATAAGATGTATCAAGATCTTAAGAAGCTTTATTGGTGGCAGAACATGAAAGCGGAGATTGCCACGTACGTTAGCAAATGCCTTACCTGTGCTAAGGTAAAAGTTGAATATCAGAAGCCTTCAGGTTTACTCCAACAACCGGAAATTCCTCAATGGAAATGGGAGCGCATTACAATGGACTTTGTTACGAAACTTCCTAAGACATCGGGAGGTTCCGACGCTATTTGGGTAATTGTTGATCGCCTTACCAAGTCAGCCCATTTCATACCGATTAGAGAAACTTATTCAATGGAGCAACTCACTAGACTTTATGTCAAGGAAATAGTCTCGAGGCACGGAGCACCAATTTCTATCATTTCCGAGAGAGATAGTCGATTCACTTCAAACTTCTGGAATTCATTGCAAGATTCATTTGGAACCAGATTAGAGATGAGCACAGCATATCACCCACAAACCGACGGTCAAAGTGAAAGGACCATTCAAACATTAGAAGACATCTGAGGCATGTGTCATTGATTTTGGAAATGGTTGGGCTAACCATTTGCCATTGATTGAATTCTCGTACAACAATAGTTATCACACCGGTATCAAGATGGCACCATTCGAGGCACTGTATGGTGCGTAAGTGCCGTTCACGTTTTGTTGGGCGAGTAGGAGACGCACAACTTGGCCCAGAAATGAATGTACGGGAAACCACGGAAAAGATTGTTCAAATTCGTGATAGACTTCGAAGCGCAAGGAGTCGACAGACAAGTTATGCGGATGTTAGACGCAAGGATTTGGAATTTCAAGTGGGAGACAAAGTTATGTTGAAAGTATCGCCTTGGAAAGGCGTGGTACGTTTTGGAAAGCGTGGGAAGTTAAACCCGAGATACATTGGACCATTCAAGATTTTGAGCGAGAGTTGGTCGGTAGCTTATCGACTTGATCTTCCGTCAGAACTCAGTCATGTGCACAACACGTTTCACGTTTCAAACTTGAAGAGGTGTCTTTCGGACGAATCGCTTTCGTTATTCCATTGGATGAAGTTGCTTGACGACAAACTCAACTTTGTGGAAGAACACAGTAGAAATCATGGACCGCGAGGTCAAGCGGTTGAAAGCAGTGCGTATTCGATTGTGAAAGTTCGTTGGAATTCTCGGCGAGGTCACGAGTTTACTTGGGAGCGGGAAGACCAGGATGCGACGCAAGTATCCTCATCTTTTCACCGACACGTTAGACCTAACAACGATTGAATTAGGGGTGAATTCCTTTTTGGAGGGGCGAATGTGACAATCCGTACTTTCAGGTCATTTCTCGACACGATTCATGTCTCATTATTTCAACATTTTTAGTAAACTTGGTTTACTTGTTTCAAATTCGCGTAACCTTGGAGGTTTAGCGGCGAATTCATGATCATAACATCACGTACATTTCATATGGACTATGATTAGTCTACATTTCATTGACATCATGTGCATCTCATTAGTTCATTCACGACATTTCATTTCACCTCCAACGCGTAATTTTTATATTTAATAATCTTTATCGCGTGAGTTATTATTTTAATATTTAATCCGTTACTTTCAAAAATGATCCCGATGTATTTTTAAACTTACATTTACTTTATAAAAACTATATTTTTAGTTTTCCTAGTGTTTCAAATTTATTTGGTACTTAAATCATTAAAGTTTAATTATTACGTCGTTTTCTTAAAAATTGTACGATAATTATTTTATCACCCAAATTTCACAAGGAAAGTATTTTTACAAATTTTTATTATCTCATTTCATCCTATTTTGAGCTATAAAAAAAACTTACTTGTACCAAAATTATACCTTTTACCTTACAAGTCACAATTTCTTACATTTCCTTTACAAATAATACAAGTTTATACAAAATTTATACAAGTAACAATTTAAAAAAAATATATATATATTTTGGAGAGACAACCCTCCCCTAAAACCGGCCAAGGGGGAGGGTGTGTTTTAAATGTAGTATGGTTCATTTATTTCTTGTTTCTTCACTCAAATATAAAAGTCTACTCTATTATTACATTTCTCATTCATTTCTCATACTTAAAAGTGTTAAGAGTTAAGTTCTCTCCTTTCTTTGGGTCTTCAAGAACCGGTCACAACATCAAGGGCCAAAGGGATCAAGATTTTTGCAAAATCAAGTGTTTATCAACCTAGTTATATCCTTTATATGGTTTTGAAATAAAAACCAAGGATATTTAAGTTAATCCTTGTTACTTTCACCTCTTCACTATTACTAGTAAGCATATTCTTATCATTTTCAAGTTTCCTTTTCATTTTCATATGTTTCTTTTCTTTTTTGGAGCTTATATGCATGATATGTGATTTATACCATTTATTTCATGATTTTAGAGTATATATATATATATGGTCATCCTATAATTATCCCTTTGGTATTGGTTGGTCTTGATGGTGATTAGGAACCCATGACACCCTAAGAAGGTGTATGGTAGGATTAGATTAGCTTTGGAGTTGATTTGAAGGGATTAGAATAGGTTTTGTCCGAGAAAAACTATTTTCGATAAGTATATTTTGTGTTCTGTCCTTGTTTTGCTTTTCTGGAAAATCCGACAGTAGGCACGACATTTTGGCCTTGATTTTTAGAAAATATACTTTAAAAGGAATCCGTGGCCGCTTGAACGGATAAAAACGGACTTATAACGAAGAAGTTATGGATTTTACAAGTTTGACGACGAAAAATATAATTTTCAGAAATTTCAGCATACTATATTTATTTTGTCCGAGTCAAAAACGAGCCTTAAGCTTCACAAATTATTTCGACTTGTCAAAAATATATTAGTATACTTTGTCTGAAGCTAAGGACGTATAAAGCGTGAAAGCGGATTTGAAAGCGACAAAGATATGCACTTTTCATAAACTTGCGTAACTAATTTTCGCACACAATTAGCCAAAACCCACCATCTTTAACCCTTATTATCTTTGTGTCCGAGACCTTTTGGACGAAAACTCTGAACTGAAACTTTTAGATATCGATACAAACTTTCCAAAACAGTCGAGTTCGTTCTCTAACGATCGGCGATACTGTTTTAGACTAGTTTTCCAAAGCCATTTTTGTTAATTTCATGATTTTTCCGGCGACATTGTTTTGCGACGAAAAGTGGTAATTTCTCTAAAAATCATTATAAAACCATTGTAGGATGACATTTTGGCGTAAAAACATGTAAAGTGATTTTTGATTGGTCAAGGCGTCAAAAGAGTATTTTTCGACGTCGAGTAATATTTTCAAAACTCATAAATGGTATAAATAACATATCATGTGCATGCATAACATTACATTGCAATTCATGACATATCATATCATTGATAATAGGTCCCGGTTAGCGCATCACATTAAACCTCGGTGTACTCACTTTTGCCATTATTCGGTTTATCAAGTGAGTTTTCATAGACCCGTTTTACATGCTTTCGATTATTTTCAAACCCACGGGGGAGAATACATTGCACTACATTTTTCTTTATACGATACCAAGTATGTTAAATTCATTACATTGCTTAAGTTACCGCATTTGCCAATTTGAAAGTCCCCATTTCTTGAACATGAACCGTTAATCTTTGGAGCGAGGATGAGTGGATAGATCTATCGAGGGTGACGCCTCCATCCGGGTTGGTGAATCCCAACCGGAAAAGCGGATGCATTTCATTTGATCACATTACGGAGTTGTCTGGCAAACACTCTGCGGGGGCATACATGATTGAACAGTCTAGTTTCGGGGTCATGGGCTTAGAGCAATTGTAACATTATTTTTACGTGACTGGATAGTCATGCATGATAGATACTTGTGTAGTCGTATAAAACATTTACATAAACCTATGATTTCTCACCAACATTATTGTTGACCGTTTTTAGCAATGTATCTTCAGGTAACTGAGGCATTATCATCATGACATGGTTTAGGGACCTACATTTTGAGTCACGGCGTCGACTTACATTATGTACATTATGGCACTTTATTTCAAAACATCGTTTGGATTTGTAATATATTTGTATTTCCGCAAACTTTGTAAACCTTTTGGGACCGATGTTGTACTCTGAATGTTTTATTATAATATCCAACGATGTGTTTTTAAAACGACACTTTAGGTCGTTCAATATAACTGTGATGTGGTGCTATGACAGTCAATCCCCCAGGAATTCCATTCCGCAAAACAGGTAAATTGGCGGTGTGACATGTTATTGGTGATCCTCTAGCACCTGTTAGAACTAGAAGGACTGTGACAAGTTCTAAATATGGACAGGTTGCTTTTCTATCCTATGTCTCAAACCAGCAAAGGGACAATCACACAGACTATAAGCATTGTCTGTTTGCTTGTTTTCTTTCTCAAGTGGAACCAACCAGTGTTACTCAAGCCCTTGAAGATTCAAGTTGGATTGAAGCAATGCAAGAAGAGATGCAACAATTCAAAAATCAGCAGTTTTGGATCTTGGTACCACTACCTGATGGTAAGTATGCAATTGGGACAAAATGGATTTTAAAGAATAAAAGAGATACAAGGGGTGTTGTGGTTAAAAACAAAGCAAGATTAGTGGCTCAAGGGTACATGCAAAAGGAAGGAATTGATTATGATGAAGTGTTTGCACCTGTTGCTAGAGTTGAGGCCATTCGAATATTTTTGGCCTATGCATCTTACATGGGATTTATGGTCTATCAAATGGATGTTAAAGGTGCTTTTCTGTATGGTGAAATAGAAGAGGAGGTTTATGTCACTCAACCCAAAGGATTTGAAGACCCAGATCATCCTAAACATGTTTACAATGTTGTTAAAGCTCTCTATGGACTACATCAGGCACCAAGAGCATGGTATGTTAGGCTTTCATCATTTTTCTTTGAAGCATGGTTATAGACGCGGTGCCATTGACAAAACACTTTTCCTAAAGAAGAATTCCACAGACATCATACTTGTGCAAGTTTATGTGGATGACATTATCTTTGGCTCCACTAAAGAAGCTTGGTGCAGGGAGTTTGAGGAGCTGATGAAGGAAGAGTTTCAGATGAGTGCTTTGGGGAACTTACTTTCTTTTTGGGTCTCCAAGTTCGGCAGAAACGATGGTATTTTTATCGTCGGGATAAATACGTGAGGGACATTTTGAAGAAGTTTGGAATGGAGAGTGTCGAATCTGCGACTACACCTTATGAAGCTCCAAAACCAAAGAACAACATTGAACCAGATCCATCTGTGAATGTTCACTTATACAGATCTATGATTGGTTCATTGATGTATCTAACAGCTTCGGGCGACATTACATTTGTTGTGAGTGTTTGTTCTAGACATCAAGTCACTCCACTTGCTTCCCATCTGAATGCAAGGTCAAGAAGATCTTTAAGTATCTTAAAGGCCAACCTAATTTAGGTCTTTGGTACCCAAAAGAGTCTCCTTTTAAGCTGGAGGCTTACAGTGATAGTGATTATCTTTGGTGCAAATCTGGATAGGATATCCACAACCGGAGGTTGCCAACTCCTTGGAAAAGATTGATTTCTTGGCGGTCAAAAAACAAACTATTGTTGGTACCTCATCTACTGAAGCGGAGTATGTTGCTGCTGCAAATTGTTGTGGTCAGGTACTATGGATACAAAATCAATTGTTGGATTATGGGTTTAACTTCATGAACACAACAATTTTTATTGATAATCAAAGTACCATATGCATAGTTAAAAATCTAGTTTTCCACAGTAGAACTAAGCATATTGAAATCATGCACCACTTTATAAGAGATGCATATGACAAACATTTGATAAAAGTGGTTAAGATTCACACTGATGATAATGTGGTAGATTTTTTAACTAAAGCTTTTGATGGACCTAGGTTTCAACAATTAGTTGTCCATATTAGGATGCTTAACCCTTAACTGCAAAGTTTAAGGGGAGGCATAGGCCTCGGGGGAGGCATATGCCTCAGGGGAGGATGATTGTAGTTGTATATCTTGTAAACTTTGTAGATATTTGATTATCTTTTTGTTTGCTAACACTAACCTGCTAATGTACTTTGAGTTTTGTCTTGGTTTGGTTTGGTGTGTTTGTTACTCTGTGTCTGTTTTGCAGTATGCTATATTAGTTGATGTTCACAAAGTTGGTTAATAGAATATGGTCATGTAAGCTCAATGCTTGTTTCTCTTTTGAAGAGAAGTACTGAAGTAATCTAACTATTTCTACTGAAGAGAAGTACTGAAGTTAAATTGTTCATTCATTCAAGAAACAGTTTACATCTTACAACTTACAATCAACTTCAAAGGAAAATACAAGACCATTTCTATACAAGATCTACTAAACCTATACTAGCTCCTATCATCTATTCCAAACGCTGGATATGCATAACCAGTATGACGAAGAAGCTAAAGACAAAAATGAGAAGGATGGATTGATGAAAACAAAGATGAAGCTGATGGATATGGTAGATGAATTTGTGATATGAAAATCTTCAGTTGTTTCATCTACTCGTTCCACCATAAAGCAATCACTCCATATTTCGTTTGCCCTTTCCCTTAACGATATGAGATGAAGCAGGAAGTGCTATCACCACAGCACTTGGCTCTAGACGATCTGAGGAGTCATCAGAATCACTAGAAGACTCACTTGGATCCACTACACTATCATCTTCAAAAGAAGGGAGAAAGGGGGACTTCAAAGGTCGAGGTTCATTTTGATAAGAAGATCGCATAAATAGGCGAAAATCATCACTGGATGATGATGATGAAGATGATGATGATGGAGAGGAGGTTGGATCAATGACTTCTGGTTTGGTAGACATGGTTTTGTTGATGATTGTGGTATTTTTGGAGAACTTAGGGTTTGTGAAGATAATTGGGGGTAAATGATTTGTGGTAAGTGTGCATTGGGATTATCTTATAGGCGTATTCAAGGCGTTATGACAATTAATGCGAGTTGGTGTCATAGTAAAAAGATATTTACTAGAGGATACTTAGCCTCTTGAGATCTTTCTGCTGATTGACCTTCTTCAGCAGTTTGACTCTTGTTTCTGCTGAAGTGTTAAGTTTGAAATTGGTTGAAGTTATTTTTCACGTAAGATATGGTCAACATTAGTTCCGATATATTTGACCATCAATTGGGTAACTTCTACTAATACCTTCTTCGCATATCTTTGCCCAAAATAACTGATACTCACTTCATTTGATTTAAACACACTTTCAGTTGCGTGAATCATAACTCCTTATCACGATTTCTCACATGGCGCTTCTATTCAAGAAAGATCATAACAAAGTGGCTTTTCTGGGAAAATCAAAGGGTCATGAATTATATGAACCAATGGTGGAATTCTCGAAGCGATCCAAGCTTCATTATGCTTTAACATATTCTCCAGATGTGATTTATGAATCATTGGTTACCCAGTTTTGGGCATCTGCTACCAAAAGGAGTGACACAGAGATTGCAGCTATGATAGATGGAACAGAGTATGTTGTGACGGAGGATTTGATAAGGAGAAAGCTTCGTTTGGATGATGTTGATGGGGTTTATCATTCTAATTCTGTGGAGATACTTGCTGAGAGTGGGGTTATCAAAGTACTCGAATAGATTTGTGGCAGAAAAACAAGCTTTGCCCCATGTGGAGGTTTTTGGTAAATACTTTACTTCAATGTATTAGTAATAAGTCAGGGGGTTGGGACCAATTTTCTACTCAATTGGGTTGTGGGTTTGTATGTCTGTCACAGGGATTAACTTATAATTTTTCTAAGTATATTTTTGATAACATGGTTGAAAATGTTCAAAGGAAAAAGCATAAGTTTTTAATGTACCCTAGGTTTTTACAAATGATCTTAGACATTACAACCCAAGTCCAAGCTTTTTGTCCCATAGGAGCTTTAACTGCTAAACTATTTGCTTCAATGAAAACTCATTTTGAGGGGGAACATCATCCTTTGCTAGCAGCTATGTTGCCTCAAGGCAATGAGGCTGCTGATGAGGGTAATGTTGTTGGTCCTCCACCCTCTTCTAATGTTGTTGTTGATGGTAATCCATCAGTTGGCATGGATGAGGGACCTTCCTCTACTGCTGAAGCAGCACATGTTACTCCTGACCAACCTTCACCCACACCTTTGCCCATACCCAGTTCTAGTCCACCACCTACTCATGGTACTCTTGATGAATTTGGGCATGAGGTTAATAGACAGGACACACCTAGTCCTATTAGAGATACTTTTGATGATAGCTATCCTGTCTTTGAGCATGAACATGTTTCTCCTGAAAGGTCCAATGATGCTCCCATTACCACTGAGCAATCTGCTGGTGGAGCTGAGGACCCTATTACTCTCACATCTGTATATGCTTTGCTTAACAGGACTGTGAAAGAAGTTGCAGATCTCAAAAGGGAGCTTGCTGAGACTAAGTCTACACTTGGTGATGAGATTGTGGAATTAAAGAAAAAGGTTTAGACTTTAGAGGACAAACTTGAGCATAATAGCAAAAGGAAGCTTGTGGTTTCTTCTGATGAGGAACAAGAGGATGCTGATTTGGATTCACTTGAAATATTGGCTAATGTTGCTCAACAAACCCATGCTTCTACTCCTATTGCTGCTGGAGCATCTAAGCACAAGGAACCTATTCTGTTTTCTAGAAGGAGAACAAGAAAATATTTGAGCAAGGATTCCACTGAATCATCAAAATTGCAAAGTGTGGACAATGTGGCAACTACTGATGAGAATGTTGATACTCCTATGATGGATGTTGCTTCTAAGCTTGGTCAAACTTCATCTGTACCAGAAAAATTCACTTCTCCACCTTGGCTCGATGAAGTGTTTGTTCTGGAAGGAATTTTAATTTGGACCCTCATGCTAATGTTACTACTGAAGACACTCCTCAACATGTTACTGCTGATGCTTACATTGGTGTTTCTTCTGAAGTTCCTATTTTGAGTGCTGATTCTGCTCATGAGCCTGCTGACAAAGGGAAAGGAGCAATGATTGATGAGGAGCTTGGGTCGGATCTAGTCAGTGAACAGGAAAGGCAAGAACAAGAAAGATTGCTAGCTGAGTGTGCAGATATTAAGAAGAATCATGCATTGGCTCAAATGCTTGAAGCTCAGTTTGCTACCAATTTGTCTCCTGAGAGACAAAGAGAAATTGATGAACTATCTACTCAATTCACTGATGAGCAATGGGATACTTACACTCATCAAGCTACATCCAATCCTACACTTGCACAAAGTATTTTAGGAGCAGACTTTGATAGTGAGAATTTTGCTGCACAAATGGTGACTCTTGGTCAACAAAGGAAGCAAGCTGCAGCTGCACAAAGAAAGGCCATTGATGCTCAGAAAGCTAAAGCAAAAAGGGAAAGACCACAAACTACAGCTCAGAAGAAAAAGTATATGAGGACTGTGGTGTATAATCAGAGTTCTAGTGTTTATCAATCTGGTTTAACTAAGAAGCAAGTTTGGGCCTTATCTGATGATGTCTTGTTTAATATGTACACTCGGATTATGAAGCAGATTATACCACCGTCCAATTTGAAGAGGATTGCTGATAGTGCAGATGCTCCAAAGGCAAAGAGACCCAAGCAGGTTGAGATTGTGGATTCATTTGATGATGTTACACCTAAGATGAATTCTCATGTTGTTACTTCTGAAGCATCTACTGCAGCTTTACATTCAGCTAAAAGGGTTCATTCTGCTGAACCTCATGTTGTTTCTTCTGAAGCATTACCTAGTGTTGCACCTGTTGATAAAGGAGGAGCAGAGTTGGGTAAGAAAGCTGAACTAGCAGCTGCTAAAGCTAAGCGGGCAAGAGAAGTGGTTGAGAGAATGTATGCATTGCGTGGTGCTATTCCAATTACGTCTACTTCTACTTCTTCCATTCCTGCTAAAGATGTCTCTGATGAATTTGAGAAGGTAACATCTTCTGTATCTATGGAGATTTATATACCAGGTAGGAGGAAGAAAAGGATGTCTAAAAGGAGACACATTTCTCTAAGGAGATCTGTGAGATCAGATAGGACATATACATCTAGGATTCATAAGTCACTTAGGGATCATTCTTTGGATCTAAAGGCTGCTGATTCAACTTTTATTAAAGAAGGATCTGCTGATGTTTTTCGTGAAGGGTCTCATGGTGTGTTGACTACTTGGATTTTGACTGAAGGAGAGCTGAACACCATCTTTATGTTGGATAATACTTCTATGCAGTTTAACTTCTTGAAGGATATACTTCATATGGTGGATAGACAAGATTTGACTACTCTCTATGGTCTTGTCACAAAGCATTATGCTAATCAGTCACCACAGGGTTCTGGTTTATACTTGTTGGGTGATCTTCAAGTTATGTTTGATTCTCAATCTCCAAATAGTAAGGGATATTCAATTTGGAAAGATTCACATAAGTGGAAGGTTGAGACTTGGAGATTTTATCCTCTTCCTTGTGTGCATGTGGTTGAGACACAGAATGGGATGACTGTGTGTATGTTATCTGATAGGATTTATCCCTTGTCTATGAACTTGATGAGAAGTATGCTTAAAAAGAAGCTGGAAGTTCCTCCTGATCCAGTAGGGAATGATATGCTACATGCTGAACAATTGATTGGAATGATTAAGACTCAACTTCAGCAGCATCTAGCATCTTCTTGAGTCTGGTATCTTGGTTATTGTGTATTATTGTGTTTTATTTGTATTATTTCATTCTTAGTTTAAAAAAAAATTATTATGTAAATTCTTTGTTTGACTAACTTTTCTTGCAGATTTGTTGTACATTTCTATGTTCATGGTTATTAACTCACCAGATGTACCTTGTGTATGTCAAAGAGTTGACTAGTCAAAAGGGTACAACTTTGGTAAAGACACATCAAATCTGTTGATAGCTGTAATGGTTTGCTCAAAATCATAGGGTTTGCAACCACCCATGCTTAATTGCTGAGGGTTGTATGGTCATCAATTCACCATGGTTTATTCCTTTTTGGAATCCAAGAATTGACTAGCCCACATGTATATGGCTTGTGGTAAAGGCAGTGGAATACCATATTTGGTAATCAATTCACCAATGGGATTCTTTCTACCTAAGAATTGACTAGTCCTAAGCAAACGGCTACAGGTAAATACATCTCAAATCCGTTTATGGTTGCTGATTTGATAATAAATCAGATGGTTATCAGTGTACCATAGTTTTCGAACTCAAACATATGGCTACTCCAGTAGTGATGGCTATTGGTAAAGAGACATTAAATCCATTATTTTCAATGATTTACCTCTGACAGGAGTTAACACACCTGGATGTGATGAGAATAGTATGAAACTAATATGTTTTGATGTACATTTTGTCATTTGTTGCTGCAAAGATCTGGAGATTTCAAGGTTTATCGTTATAGAGATGTAATTGTTCTAATTCTTTGTTGATGGTGTTCGAGTACAATCCTCTTGTTATGCTATAAGATCTATCAAGAAACTGGAACTTAACCTAATCAAATTCCAGTTTAGGGGAGGATTGTTGGGAATTATGCAAAGTAGGAATTCTGCTGAAAATACTGCTGAAGGAATCTGCTGAAGTACATGGATTCTGCTGAAGAAGAGTTTCTGCTGAAGTTATATAAACGTGTAGTTGGTTTCCGCGGAGATAGATATTCCGCGTATTCTATAGTTAGTTAGGATATGCATGAGCTTTATTATGAAGTTATAATGTATATCTTATTTAGTTTTATGTTTATACGTTTCTTGGGAAACGGGTTAGGGTTCCTTGTCTATAAAAGGAACACAATAGTATGAGTTATGTACGAGTTGAAAAAAAAAGTTTTAGTATTATTAAAAGATCCATAGAGGATCAAAGTTTTCTTAGTTATTTGTGTTTGTTCTTGTGTTTAATTTCCGCTTAAATACAAGTTATAGAGACTGTCTTTTAGTGTGCTTGTGATTACATAAGTATAACTAACGATCTACGAGTGCTCATAAGATCTATCAAGGTCTTAGTTTCAACAGTAAGCCATAGTTTTAGACATGTTTTGAAAAAGCATATTTACACCTTCTGCTCGAACTTCATCTATGGTCCCGTGCCATTGTTGAATGACATTTCTAAGACCGCAGATGTTATCGATACCAGAAGACATGTCTTGAGAAAACATATTTTTGGTATTTTTCAAATTTTCTGATTTTTATGGGTTTCTGTTGATTTTATAATTTTCTATTTTCTTTTGTGGGTTTGATAATTTTGTATTTTGGTTTTTGATAAATATTTACATAGATAGAGTAGATGATATAGTTTAAGAAAGATGATGATACGATTACCGAGATAAGGATATCGAACAGCCCCGTAGTAGAAGATAGAAGTCATCATCTCTAAAACATTCACCACCAAAGCTTTCGAGGCTCCTGAATTGAGAGAAATTGAACCATCTGAAAGTGAAACTCTGGCAGCTTCCCCCCAAACCGAAAATCCTTTTGATGAGCAGATTTGAAGCTCTATTTCAAGCTAGCCTTAGCCAGGTGCATAGAAAAGCACACCATTATCATAAATCCCGCTGCTCCTTTTAAGAACAATAATCGTGATTCTTCGTTCGAGATTATATCATCAACAAGAACAGCAACGTATCATCCCACTCATCAATAATCTTCTCAAATTTCATAACCACTGAAGTCTGACGCAATCCATTCCAAAAGGTGTCAAGAGACCACTTCCCCCGAGTAGTTGAAATGATGCAACCCGTTTCTTAGAATAGAGCTCAAGAACTATCCCGAATACACATCATGCCCGGAAAGAAAACACATCCCCAATGTTTGTGGTAAACAATGGATTTCTTCCTTGATGATCGTGTATGAAGCTCAAGAACCCGAAGTACACCAATATCCAAGAACTCTCCCGAATACACATCATGCCCGGAAAGAAAACACCTCCCCAATGTTTGTGGTAAACAATGGCTTTCTTCCCTGATGATCGTGTATGAAGCTCAAGAACCCGAAGTACACACATTCCCACCGAAAGAAAAACTAATAACACCTCCCTCATGTTATACATTTATCTCCCCTAAATATGTCATACTTGTGTACCTCTTTTATCTTCAGAAACTTTCTATTACATCACTTCCCCCACGTAGTTGGACTAATAACACTAAAAGCCTTGATGAGTAAAACCTTGAGTTTCTCTGCGGTAAGGACATATGTCTTCCCGGGATTTCTTCAATCACTTAGAAGTATTAAGCTCATCAAGTTTACTCACGTTTAGATGCATGTCTCCTTCCCCCTTGCTGGTTTTGACACTTCAGAATCAGCAACATATTATAAGCCCAAATAATTGAAATCTTTTTGAGAAGATCGCTTGAAGTCTTTGTGAGAATCAACTTGCTGAATAATGTGAGCAAGTCTAACTGGGGATTAAATCTGACATTTCACTCTCCCCCAATTAGTGCTCTCCCCTAAACTGACAATCTTTATGATGAATGCCTGGAATAAGAAGAAGTCTTTAAATCAATAAATGCAATTCTTCTTTAGTCTTCTAACATGTAGCAAAAAATGTAGAACAGACTGTAGACTCGACCTTCTTCAAGATTGTCCGAATGGGGAAATAGACAGTTAACATCTTCTTCACACCAAAGGCATTCCCGTTAACTTGTAAATAGCAAATCCCCTTAATTAAAATCCCTCCCAATCAAACAAAAACAGAAAGATGTTCATCAAAGAAATTAGCCCAGCAACTAGAAGCACTTTGTCATTTAATCATATCAGCCCGTGTGAAGATGTCAACCAACGGCTCTTAGAAGAAACTACATGTGAAGATGATTCGATAAGAAGAATCTCGGTTCTTACATGAGTTAGGAGCCGTTTGACCATATATTCTCAAATATCAATCAACCATGCAGTAAATTCACACTTCTTCTCCCCCTCAAGAATTGCATACGGATATGCCATTCTTGATTAAACAAGTGATTATCATCCAAATGTATTCTATTCACACTTCTCCCCCGCAAAATTAGCACATGATGTCGCCATCGTCAATATAGTTGAGCAAGTGGAATAAGAAAAACAATCAACGATAGTCCGGTTCACTTGATGTTTGAAAGCTCATGGAAAAAGCATGAAGCATGTTGATGAGAATGGTCATAAATAAGAAGATTTCTCTTCTTCCGAAGATAAGGCGCACTGAAGCGTACAAATTTCTTTTCTTTAAAGAACGAGGCTTGAACTTTTGTGTTCAAACGTCATAAGAAGATTTCTCTTCTTTAGAAGATAAAGCGCACTGAAACGTACACTTTTCTTTTCTTTAGAGAAAGAGGTTTGAACTGAAGTATTCAAACGTCATTATCTCTCTCTTTTCATCATCTCTTGGCAAAACTTGTAATCACCCCATTATCATTCAGTAGGCTCTTTGTTGTGAGAGCTGATGGAGAAAACCCAATATGATAAATTTGACCCTGAAGTAAACTAACCCAACTCGTGACTTAAACTTGCACATATGTAACAAAGAGCGGTGCCGAGACTTCATCCTCCATTGAATCTCTAAGTACTCTATACTCTTCATCCAACCAACCATCAAGTATAAGACGTACATCACCTCTTGAAAATCCACAATTGAATGTGACACTGAGCACTACAACGTAACTCCTTAAAGTCATAGTTATTTTGAGGTGATAAGAGCTAAATTCTCCCAAGTGGTAAAAGAAAAGGAAAAAGTCACCCAACAATAACTAGATTTCCAAGTCTTCGTTTTAGATAATAAGCTCGAACAAGGATCTTAAAGAATCTTCATCCAACCATCTCCGATACCTTCAGATACTAAGTACACTCGCCCGTGATATTTCACTTCAACCTCAAATAAATAATAGTGAATTAACCCCGTTGTCACATCTTCTGGTTAAAAGCTCAACTCTAGCCTCCTTTGACGTTTTAAGTGAACTCTGATAATGGTTCTCATCCTGACCATGGTTTAATGAGCATATCCCCGTGAAACTTTGAAGTAACCAAACTGTCATGAAGAAAATCCAAACAAACACCCAATCCATGAAATACACCCTTTTATCCCTTCTTCGAAGCAGAAACCGTAGCCCCAGCATCAAATAAGATCCCGACATACACTTTCCTTTCTCCAGGATGGTTCCATCATCACGGGATTTTACAATTCTATAGTTTAAACCAAGAAATAGTTTCTTTCGCGGGATTTTACAAAACCAAGAATAAACCATAAGATAGATCCGGAAATGCACTTTACTACTACTAGGATGTTTCCATTGTCACGGGATTTTACAAATCTATGATTTAAATCGAGAAATAAATTCTTTCGCGGTATTTTACAAAATCAAGACAAAACCGTAAACAATGTTTGCTTGAAAGTGTTATGACAACATTGGTTTCGGTGAATATCTGTTTTTAGGGGAACATACAGCGGTTCATCAACGGTTCATTATCCAACATCATCAACCATCCAATAAACACTCTGGTAAACACATCATTTACACATTCTGTAGGCTATTGCAGTGACAACATGGTGAAGTAAACCCGATATGCCAAACTTGATCATGAAGTGAACTTCCCCAGATTTGTTACCTAAACTTGTACTAATCCTTGTGAAGAAGAAACGGTGTACCCAATGTACAAAACCTCTTGACGTATCCTCATCTGAGTGAGACACCGAAGTGATAGTTACGTTGTGAGTTCAGCGACAAAGAATCACAACCGTAAATAAATAGCCAATTCTTTATCACACTCTATAAATGCCCAAACAAGTCATCTTCGCGGAAGGGTAGAAAGAAAGAAGACGAAAATAAGTAAACGTGCCCGGAAAACCTTACTTCAAATTCAAACAAGAAATACCTCCAAACAACTCCATAGTCAACCTTAATCAATTCAAGCCAAGCCGTGACACAAAAATCATCGTGAAAATGTATATACCAAAGTACCAACCCTCATAACTCAACAAATCAAATTCTCATATCAGATCTCAACAAATCTCATCATCATCAATTTTCTTGAGAAGTCCATCTGACCAAATCATGTGTATGGCTCAAACTTGGTTATATGTAAGAATCAAGGCCTGGTCAATAAAAATAAATTCAATCATCCAAGTCCAATCGTTTAACTAAACTCATTTGAGCCGTTAATTCAATACCAATTAAGAATACCGGACAAGAATTTTGAACACATTAAAGATCAACCAATAACTCAAGCCATGACAATATCCCCTATGAAATTATGTCATACCAAAAATACCACTCTTTTATATCAAAATTTATATCCAAAGGAATAAAAATTAGGATATTGAGTTTGATATTGCAATATATGCTTATGGAACACAAATCTAACAGTATTATAGCCCATGTGGATATTAGTTCAGTGTCAGCCCACGAATGCACCCCCAACAAGAAATGAGGCCCTCGTAAATTTCACATCTATGTCCACAATCAAGATCCAATGTCACAGTCCAAGTCAAATACAATTCAGCATATATCAAGTCTTAGCCCAAGTCAATGATCGGCCCATGTGTGAATAACTAATATACCGTTTAAGACAATAACCTAAATATCTGGTATATAAAAACACACATATTAGAGATGTTACCCTAATTTCACTCACACAAAAACACCCCCCATCCTTCACACCTAAAACTTCAAACCCTAATATTACTCACCAAAAAATCCGCCCTCTTTTCTACATATCCGCTACTCACCCAAATCTCAGCCGCTTCAAAGATACATCACTCAAACAAATCTCACATTCATCTTAATACCGTAATCAAATTAAACCATCAATATACAAACCCTTCCCAACATACAAACCCTTCAACCTATTTCACCAAATCCCTGATTAGTCTCCATCACACCGTATATACGCCAGAGGGATGGCTTCAACAATCAGAAAATTTCTTCTTTGAACGATTCAAGTTGAATACGCCACAGGGATGGTTTGAGCGACTTGTAACAGCCACAGGGATGGCATGATGCTCGACACCAAGGTAGGTATATTGATTCATGATTTTGTTTCTACTCGAGCATGAAGGGAAGATGATAACACTCTTGTTATTGTTTTTCCTTCAAAAAGATTCGTATAAAAGTTTATACTTATAAGAGATAGATCAATGAAGACAAACAGATTTATGTTTATAGACCCACGATATTCTTGAAATATCTTGTATAACACATGAATCAACGCTGAGATCATAAAGTTATCATTCTATTCAATAGATCGATGAAAAGTCCATTTAGTAGAGTGTATGGCCAAAGGTCTTACATATACTTTAAAGTATCACACGACAAATGATGGACTGAGATCATTATGTGTATTAGTCCTTTCGTTAATGTAAGAGTCGAGTCTTGTGGGATCAATGATGAATTGTAGCCCTCGATTCCAGACTTTCAAAAGTCTTGATGTGTCATTGTTATACTCAGAGAGTACAACCTGAGATCTTCTTTTCATGTTAGACTTTGTGATGATTGAATGATATTGCTTTTGTAGAGAAGAGGTTGAATGTGGTAAGTTGAATTTCTTTGGAGTGTACATGGACTAATGATGCTATATGAAACTGAGGTCTGATATTCGTATATGGTTTTTGTTTTGTGGACATGGTCTTGTGGTCAAATCTTCTTCTACCTTTCTGTTTCTGTCAAGTCGCTACCATACTGAGTCAAATCGCTAACCATTTTATGGAGTCAAGTCGCTATATCTTTTTAGTCACATAACTCGCTACTTGTTAAATAACAAGTCGCTACTAAAAAATGAATAACAAGTCGCTAAGTCATTTCAAATACTCCAAGTCGCTAAACAGCTTCATGACAAGTCGCCTCTTGACTCAATAGTCAAGTCGCTACTTCATTTTCATTACAAATCGCTAAATTGTAAAGACAAGTCGCTAGCTGGATATTTGACTTTTTTCGATGAGTTTTTCGACCATATTCATAGCAAACCCAGAAAAAAGTATATGAAAATGCTTCAGTTTGACCCATTTTGACCACATAATGACCACCATATTGTTCACAGTTTGGAAATAAAAGGTGTCTAAACAAATGATATTGTTAGCATGACTGTCTGGACCAAACAAAATGACACAAGACAGATGTATTGACCACAGGACATCATTTATGCAAAAGAAATACATGAAAACTTGTCAAAATTGTTTACCAGAAAACATAGGAAAAAAATAATTCCGACCATAAAGTTAGCAGAACAGTTTTAACAAATTTCAAAAAAAAACCACACAAATCGAAACAACACAATAACCATGGCTCTGGTACCATTTGTAGGATCGTAAATATATTGTGTTTGATGATTCGGGTGGCCTTGGATGATGATGATACAAGTATGCCATGTTTTAGAGAGAGAAAGAGTGAGAGGGTGTTCTTGGTAGAGACTTGCTTAACAAAATGTAAAGGTTAGATTGAAAGAAGCACCACCCCTTCCATGGATGGAAGGGGTATTTATAGTTACAGACTACACGACCTCCTGACGGCCTGTGGATCAGGTATACAGTGGGTGAAGACCCGTCCTTCCTCTACGGTGTTACACTACGCTAAACTAGGCTAATGACTAACTAACAAACATGTAAATAACGATATGTCTACGAGCTAACTTATGCTAGATAATAGTTGGGGTGACCGACACTTCACTATGGAATTTCTAATTCCTAACATCCTGTAATGTTTTAATTTAAAAGTTTAATTTCAGTTTGGAAGTATAATTTTCAGTCTTGTGTCTCTTTTTTATAAGTTAATGAAAATTTCAAAGTTTTATATTCATTAAGATCTTTTATTATTCATGTTATAGTGCTTAAATTTAGTTCATATCTGCTTTTAAATCTTTATTTAGTCTTAGAAATTAGTTTTTACCAAAAATCCTTAGGCCTTATGGCTTAAGACAGTTTTAAAAATCAATTTTTGTAACTTAAAAGGGTGTTTGGATTTGCATTTCACAATAAGTAAAAATCTGTGTTCATGTGTTTTTGTCCTTAAATCCAGTTTCATTTAGCTTCAAATTAGTAGTTATTTAGAAGTTATAAATATTTTTAACAAGTTTCAAAGGTTTTAAGTCTATTTCCAAAATTTCATGGTTTCAACTGTTTTAGAACTGCTTATTTTGAAAATCTGTTAAGTTATGGTTTAGTGTCAAAGGTTTTCTAAAGTATTATCTGTGTTTGCAAGTTTTAGTAAAAAAAAAATCCAAAAAGCAAAAAACTGTCCAATTAGTACAGCTTATTTTTAAGCTAATAACTAGTTCAAATTCTTTAAAAAGAGGTTTATGTTATTCCATAGTTGTTCAATTTCATCTGTTTTTAGATATTATACCTCGCCTTAGCTTTTTAATAACTTAAAATCAGCTTAAAAAGTGCCTTGTCAGTCTACTGTGTTAAGCCAAAAGCTGTCCAAGGGCCCTTCTTATCAGCTATTTTTTAAGCCCTTAATAAGCTCAAAAATGCATAAGTTTCGTTTTATAAGCTCATTGTTATGTAGGAAATGCTATTTTAAAGTTTGTATGCATTAGCTTATTGTTATCTAGCTTATAGGACAGCTTAAAGTAGCCCTATCATAGGCTGCTAGCCTGCAGTTAGGCTTTATAGCTTATTTGTGCCTTTTGTGTTTTTCAACTTATTAGGTATGCTATTTAGGTTTAGAATAGCTTATTTAGATTGCTTTTAGGTTATTAGTAGCTTTTTAGGTTTAGACATAAGCTTATAACAGCTTGTAGCAAAAGTCAATTAAAGTGTGTTTGGTTTTAAACTTAAATATAAACTGCAGTCTTAAACAGCTTATTTTAGACTCAACTTTGGGTTATTAGTGCTTATTTAGGTTCCCCTTTAGTTTGCTTTAGCTTATTTTATCATTTTGCAGCTTATAGTCCACATCAGTTTAGGTGTGTTTGGTTTTAGCTTAATTTCAAAACTGTTTGCTCTTTCTGTTTATTTTTTGGCTTATTTCAAGTTTACAAAAAATCTGTTTTCACAAAAAGTCTTTATTTTCAACTTATAAAAAAGTTGCAAAAAGAAAAATTCTTAAAAAAAATAATAAAATAAAATAAAATAAAACTAGGAAGTCAAGGGTGAGCAGGCTCGAACCCCTGACCTCAACTAGTTAACACCCCACACATAAACCTCTTAACCATTAGCGTCCTAGGGACTTACATTTAGTTTTTGCACAATTAATTATTTACCCCATTTCCTTCTTTTAAGCTTCCAGCCCTTTTGTGCTTATTAACTGCTTATTGGGATAAGTTTTTTTTGGGTAAAAGGGACAACAAATCCAGGTAAAAAATAAATATAACCCAAAAACCAATAAGTACAGTGGAATGTGACTGGATGCCACATTAACCTCAAGTAAAAGCTTGAACAACCACTAAGCTTATTGGGATAAGTTGGGACCACAAGCTCATTTTTTCTGCATTCCTCACATCTCAAGCTACTTTCCATTATTTTTTGATAATTTCCCCATTAAGTTTGCTATTTTTTAATAATTATTTTTAATTAAAACTGTTTTTAAATCATAAAAAATCAAATATTAATCAGAAAAATAAAAATCTTGTTTCTAAAATTTTCTTTTATCATTTAGGATCTAGGAAAAATAGAACTGTACTTTTAGGACTTAAATTGCATCATTTTGATCTTTAGGGCTCGTAACGTGTCGGTTTTTAGCTTGTTTTTTATTGGGACTTAATTGCACTTCGTTATCTAGCTTTATTTACTTATTAATAGTTTATTTAGAATTTCCTTTCATTTCTTGCCTTAAATACTTTCCTGTATCTTAATTTGAATTTAGAGAACAAACAAAAAACGTGAAAACCCGAATTTCAAGCATTTTAATACCAAACCTCAAACGACATCCTCGATTCACATCTCGTTGGGAAACGACCCATGTATCACTTGCCCGGTATCATATATCATATATCGTATTTGCGAGGTTAGCGTGTTGACGTTTTTCCTAAAGGATTAACTCGTCGATTCGTGCGTATCACGTATTTGATATTATTTATACTACTATTTGATATATTTGACCCCTAAAAAGACCAATATCAATAAGCATATATTACTCTAAAATGCTTAGAAATATATTACTCTAAAATACTTAGAAATTCGATGATATGTCATAAGACATAGACATAAATATACAAAGTACATCTTTTAATAGTCACTCCTAAGTTTTGTGCATCTACAAAATCTCTCCATTACATGAGAGAAAAATGATTGTAAGGTGTACGTGTTAGATTATTTAGCGGCTTTATAAGCTTTTATAGATTTTGAGAAGCTTATTAGCTTATCCGCTTCAGTTTATATTAACTTAACTAAGTATATTATTAAAGGCTAAAACCATGACTTATTTAAGCTTATGACCTGAAAAGGTGAGCTAATGATTTTTGTGTATACAAATAAGCCAACATTAACATCTTTAAATTTGCTAACGTGTTCAGCATGTATTAATTAGTAAGTTTATAGTTGATAATCATTTGCTATCGATATAATAAGAGAAAAACTTCTTTTCGTAACCATTTTTCCCTTAATACTCATTTTCAGTAAAAATAAATAAATATAATAAAATAAAAAAATGACTCAATATTTTTTTCACAAGACTTATGATTAACGAAATATGTAACTCTTTGGTTTATAAGTTCGTTCGTAAAGCAAATACCAAAACCTAAATCTAAAGTTATCAAAATTTCGCTGAAGAAGAATTCACAGCAGAAAAGTGTGTATTGATACAAAAAGAAAAACTTGAAAAAACATTTAACAAAACATCGCATAAGGAGTGTAGAGTGACAAAAGTGGTATTGAAAATGGCATCTTGGGTTGTCCTACACGATCCCATCATATATTCGGTAACAATAGTTTTTTAGTTAACAAAAATGAGTAAAACTTTAATATTCAAACTGAACAATAAACTTTTTTCCAACTCCAACAATTTTGGATAAAACCAATAAAATTAGGTCGCTAGGGGTATCTTTGGTGAAACGTAGCAACAACAATAGCATTTAGTAGAAGCAATAACCAGTAGTTGTTTGTTAAATAGAAGCATTTAATTACGTAATTGTAGTTGTAATTATAAAATATAAAATGACGTAAAAAACATATGTTAAAAAAAAAGTTGTTTAAATAAATAATAAAGGTATACATGTAATTCGAGGAACAGGACAAAATCCAAATATTTTTTCATGAAGTGTTTGAAATAAAAGCGATTACACAAAATTCAAACGGTAGTTGCTTATTGCGAGAAAAAAAATTGTGTTATAAACAGCTAGGCGCAAAAAATGCTTGGGGTGCCAAACATGGCCTCAGTGGGTCAAGTGTGGTGGCTCAAGCTATTTCGTCACTTCAGTGCAACTTAAACATTTCAAATTTCACATTCACATACCAATATACCTCTTAACTAGTGGCTCAAGCGCCAGTTTTTAGGCCTCACAATTTTATTTTCTTTTCCATTTTTTAAAACAAACTTTTTTTTCATTCATTCAAATAAAAATACAAATTAAAATACGAAAAAAAAATGCGAAAATAAAATAAATACGAAAATTTTAAAAACAATACGAAAATATAAAAATACGTCAAATTATCAATAAACTAATTTTCTTGTTGATGTCGTTAACAAATATGCTCTATAAGATCCCACTGAAGACCCGTGTGTGTTGTTTTATCACATAATTCTTTTGCTTTCCTCTGTTGCACTTCGCATCTCTCAAACCAAGTATGTTGTATATTTGGTTGTTGACTAATATGCAACTCTTTGAATTCACTTATCGCAAACTTTTCATCTTTCAAAATCATATTATGCAATATGATTCACATGTATATGATTATTCGTAGCTTATTGATAGTCCAAGCACACGTTGGTTGTTGTATAATTCCCCAACGTCTTTGGAGGACACCAAAATCCCGCTCAACATCCTTCCGGCACCATATTGTCGCCTTTTAAAGTGTCCATGTTTCTCGTCTCGTGCCACCATAAATGATTTGACAAAAGTTTCCTATTTTGGGTAAATCCCGTCCGCTAGATAATACTTTGTTTCATACGTAACTCCATTTACTTGAAACGTGCAACATGTGCTTTCTCTTGAAGAAAGTCGTCGAATAACGGAGAATTATTTAAAATGTTAAGATCGTTATTCGCACCCGTTACCCCAAAAAATGCATGTCAAATTCACAAATTGTAAGAGGCAACATCTTTAAGAATTGATATTTTTTTATCACCTCTATAAAATTGCGTGTGCCATGCTTTCAAATAATTAACCCATTCCTTGTGCATACAATCAATGTTTCTAAGCATACCCGAAAATCATGAACCCTCTTAAGTGTTGTGTATAAATTTTGATTGTCATTAAAGTCGGGTTTCCTTAAAAACTCAAACATGTATAAATCAATAATGCACTTAATAAAAATGATATAGACAATCACGTGCACAATGTTCACACATTTTGCATTTGGTGTTGTTTCGTATGTCAATTGGCGTATGATGAAAGTGCATTCTATAATCACACTAAAACCTATTAGACCAATACAATCGACTGTGACTTTACAGAAATCAAAATGACCCGGAAGAGGGTCGTTAGTTTAAATATAAGTTTCAATACCTTGGACTATCTCTAAAAATAGTTTCTTGCCCTACGACAGCGGCGCCTAAAATAATACTCCATATATTTTGGATTATCACCAAAATAGTTGTCCAACAAACGTCGTTCGACGACATCACATTCACGGTATATCAGATTACGTGTACGTGAATTTTCAGACGTGTTTTTATGCTTTCATACGTTTTCGTCTGTTTTCATACGTATTCGTCCGTTTTCATACGTTTCTGACTACCACAAGTGATATTCTGTGATATTCTGAATATCACTTGTGATATTCTGAATATCACTTGTGATTTTATGAATATCACTTTGTGATACTATAAATATCCCTTATGATTTTCTGGATATCACTTTGTGATATTCTGAATATCACTTGTGATTTTCATGTTACAAAACATTAGTTGAAAAAATGTTGTTTCACGAACCTTCCTCTTCTTCTAAGAACTTTTTAAAGTCCCTCACCGCCATAGTGTATTCTTCATCTTCGCTATTTGAAGAAGAAGTTTCTTTTTCACTTTACTCCTTTTTATATTTTAGAGCAAGTGACTTATGGTTAGGACCCAATATTAATGAGAAGATGAAGAGAATCAAATATAGAATATTAGATTAAGATGAAGAATATGATACAAGAAGAAGAATGGAAGAACCTAGTAACCTTACCCATATAATTCCACACATCAAATGGGAGGTCATGGGTTCCTTTTATAGGGAAGGAACCCTTAAATGGTTTACTAGTTTGGGTGATGTGGGATAGACTAGAGTTTTAGAATCGAAACATAATAAGTTACGGTTTTCACAACATACTTAAACCGTTTACAATCGTAAAAGATAAATACAAATCACGAGATAGTAAACTAAGAATGACAATCACTTTCACTAAGTCTAACAATCTCCCCCTAAGGGATGCCATTCTTTAGATGCTTCATTGTGATGATGTCATTAGTCGTCTTGATCTTGATCTTCATGAAATGTCTTAGAATTATCTTGATTCTTTTTTCCTTCATGCTTTGTGATCTTTGATTAACGCTTTTGATCTTTCTTGCCTTCAATCAACATCTTTAATGATTTGTCTTGTCGTCTTCTCCACCATACTCATACGTCTTGAAAAGACTTTGAACTTCATACTGATGTCTTCCTCACTTGATACATGAACTTGTTCTTTAACATTTTGATCTTTAATTTTGAAGTAGAACTTTGTCTTGAACATTCTGACTTGATCTTTGATGAGGATAATCTTTATATAAGTATGAGTATGTGGAGGTGAACGTGTTGATGTATATGGTGATGGTAAATGGCCTTTCCTATAAAGGACTATCGTCAGTACATGCATAAATATGTTAGTTGAAAATACCAATCGATCACGGTGAACTTTTCTTAGAGATTAGACCACTACGATTGTTCTTACTGATGAATGTCTTGATTCCATTCACCTTGTTCGGGCACATCAGTCGTCCGAATCCTGTTGAGGGACAGTTATCATTACATTAAATAAGTCCAAGTAATGACCCACGTCTTCAGGATTCGATTCATGAAAGGAATCTCCTTGGCGGGATTTCTAGCACTTATAGGTTCGAATGTTGAGAGTATTGACAGCATAGTGTGCCTGAATTGGAGGCCCTCAAGAAGGCTAACAAGATATATCGAAGTGTATCAACAATTCAGGTGAGTCGCTGAAGTATACCGAAGTATCACTCCACGACTGTAGACCATGTGAAACATAGAACAACCACCATGATATGTGAGGCAAGATCAAAAGATCTCACAAAAGACTCTTATGCAACTTGTGTCCTTTTTGGCAACACAAGTGTATGATATTAGACAATGTATCCTAAGAGATCTTTTGATGAATCCCGTGGCTCTAAACTCGATTAAGTGCGTTTTGATTTTAGTGAGCGAAGGCTGGACTAGACTGCCACCTTTTCAATATCAACACATCTCAGAGTGAGAGGTCGATAGATTATGCAGGGTTCTTCGTGAGAGATGAAACAAGAACCTTTTAAGAGGAACTTGAGTGGCTAGGAGGTTTAGTGCAGTGTGTCACTGGGTCCATGACGTCTTTGTCTTCAATACCGGCGTCATCTTAGTGACAACCAGTAGCAGATGAATTGAACACGGTTGATGCCCTAAGGTTGATTACGGAGGGCTATTTCTTTTCACCTTTTTCTTTACTTTTATTTTTAATTCTTCAACCACTTATTTCTCCTTTCTCAAATTACTTCTTTTTTCAATCATACCTAAGGACTTTCTAGTTCTAAACTATTGGGGTTGTCTTTGAGCAGATCCCTCCAGCTCTGGCGGATCACAGGACATAAAACCTAACCTTAATCACTTTATAACTCCATGATTATCCTATGTTGTAAAACCTTTTTTCTTGAAAATCTCTCAAAGTGTTTATGATTATAAAATATATTTTGTTAACACCTTGAGAGTTTTGTATTTTAAGAAATACTCCCCCTCCACATGTGCACATACATTTTTAAGAGAAATTTGCACATTGAGGGAAGAATTCGCACTTTTGAATTGATCGAATTTCAATGAACAAGACCGATCCGAGACACGTTTACATCACTAGTGAACTAACTTGAAATTATTACCCGGCCTGGTCAAGTCCAAAGAAAGTTTCTCGAAATGGTACATTCTACTTAGACAAGTCCTATTCGAGCCACGCTTACATCACTCGTTAGACCAGCTTGAAATTATTACCCGTCTAGGAACAAGTCTTTTCGAGTACTAACTTTATTTTATCGTCAAGTCATTGTTACGTCTGAGTCGAGGTCTTTTGAGATTCAACAACGATCGTAATACATTTTTGATCATATTTTAATCACGTTTTCCCCCCTCAAAAATAGCATATCAATGATGTTTTTGAAACAAAATGATCAAAAGATATGTTGTTTGAAAAACATTTGGAGAGAAACTGATTTAGCATGAATTTTGGAACAATTTGTTTTTATATACTCCCCTTAAAGAAGGCATATTTTGAAATTTTGATGAGGGAGATATCTTGGTACCAATTTGAGAGATTGTGAAAAATCTTTTTGAAATTTTTTGAATCAATGGTATGCAAGATGTGGAAGATTTTGAAAATCTTTTGAAGATATTGGAGAGAAATATCTTCACTTGTTTTAGGATAAGTGCTCTATATTTATGAAAACAGATTTTGCGTAGCACTTTTCTTTCTTTAAAGTTCGGGTTTCAGTCTGAGGTAACTGCAAGCCATTCTTTTGATGAAAAGTGCTTGAAAAATATTTAAAACCTTTGTTTGGTTAAGCACTTTCCTTTCTTTGAAGCGCGGGTCCTGAACTGATGTGTTTAGAAGCCATTATTGAATAAATTTTTGAGAAACGACATGTTTTAGAAAACATTTTAGAGAACTCTCGCTCAAGCATCTGTACATGTCTGTATCATTGTTGAATGACAATTCTAGAAACGTACAAAATATTGATTATACGAGAAACATGTCGCGAGAAGAATATTTTTGGATTTTTTATTTTATATTGTTTTTGTATTTTTTGAAAATTTTCTATTTTTGTATTTTGTTTTTGTTGGTTTTTCAAATTTTGTATTTTTTTTAAAGATATTTACAAAGAAGATTTAAAGAAAGAAAAATTAAGTTTGGACAAGTAAAAGTGGAGTTAATACTGGAATGAGAAAAGGATTTTCACATGCGATATTGGCATAAAGTTCTTCTTTACCACATCGGGTATATGAACCTTCAACACTTTTACAAGTACCTGCATCCATAGAAGAATAATTTTCACAAATAACAGTGTTAGAAGTACATGTTTCCTCACGTTGAGGGTGATCACTATCAACGGTTGTAGTGGTTTTTACTTCCTTATCTTGATGATTTTCACTATTATTTGTCTTGGAGCAAGTATCAAAAATCTTCCCCATGGGAATCCATCTAAGACCAACTGTGTTTAAAACTTTTCCCGTGGGAATCCACCTAAGACAAGATCTAGGAGTTGTTTTCTTTTCAGATGCAACGGAAGACTCATTTTTAGAAAGACTACGTCCTGAAGAGATCCACCTGTTAGGTTTCTTTTCCATATTCATCTTATCAACGGGTTTGTTTTTGTTTGTAGTCTTAGTGGATTGTAACTTAGCATGTGAATTTACTTTCTTGAGATATTGTGCAAGACATGCATCATGATTAGCTGAAAAGACATATTTTTGACATTTAGGACATACAAATTCAACATTCTTGTTTAAAACAGCAATCTTAACTTTGTCGCTACAGTTATTTGGAAATTGTTTCTTGTTCGGAAAAGACTTGGAATTTCTAGTATTGTTTTCTATATGCATAGCATTCTGCTTCACGTAATTACTCTTAGATGCAAGCCAATTCCTAGTTTTTTGTTGAGAGTACCCAGGTAGTGCCTTGAAATCTCGTAGAATTCATCACCATAGGTTTTGAACCTAAAATTCTGTCTTTTCGAATCTGTGCCTTTTCCTAACTGCTTCTAGATAGTGATTGCAGACCATGTCGTTAGAACCAGCAGATTCTTTGACTGGATTTTTTGTCACATTCTGTGTACTATTCCTAGAAAGGCCAGGAGTAATCACTTTTGGTTTTTCGACAACCGCTTTTTTATTTTATATTGTTTTTGTATTTTTTGAAAATTTTCTATTTTTGTATTTTGTTTTTGTTGGTTTTTCAAATTTTGTATTTTTTTTAAAGATATTTACAAAGAAGATTTAAAGAAAGAAAAATTAAGTTTGGACAAGTAAAAGTGGAGTTAATAGTGGAATGAGAAAAGGATTTTCACATGCGATATTAGCATAAAGTTCTTCTTTACCACATCGGGTATATGAACCTTCAACACTTTTACAAGTACCTGCATCCATAGAAGAATAATTTTCACAAATAACAGTGTTAGAAGTACATGTTTCCTCACGTTGAGGGTGATCACTATCAACGGTTGTAGTGGTTTTTACTTCCTTATCTTGATGATTTTCACTATTATTTGTCTTGGAGCAAGTATCAAAAATCTTCCCCATGGGAATCCATCTAAGACCAACTGTGTTTAAAACTTTTCCCGTGGGAATCCACCTAAGACAAGATCTAGGAGTTGTTTTCTTTTCAGATGCAACGGAAGACTCATTTTTAGAAAGACTACGTCCTGAAGAGATCCACCTGTTAGGTTTCTTTTCCATATTCATCTTATCAACGGGTTTGTTTTTGTTTGTAGTCTTAGTGGATTGTAACTTAGCATGTGAATTTACTTTCTTGAGATAGTGTGCAAGACATGCATCATGATTAGCTGAAAAGACACATTTTTGACATGTAGGACATACAAATTCAACATTCTTGTTTAAAACAGCAATCTTAACTTTGTCGCTACAGTTATTTGGAAATTGTTTCTTGTTCGGAAAAGACTTGGAATTTCTAGTATTGTTTTCTATATGCATAGCATTCTGCTTCACGTAATTACTCTTAGATGCAAGCCAATTCCTAGTTTTTTGTTGAGAGTACCTAGGTAATGGTTTACTACTACTAGTAGTGCCTTAAAATCTCGTAGAATTCATCACCATAGGTTTTGAACCTAAAATTCTGTCTTTTCGAATCTGTGCCTTTTTCCTAACTGCTTCTAGATAGTGATTGCAGACCATGTCGTTAGAACCAACAGATTCTTTGACTGGATTTTTTGTCACATTCTGTGTACTATTCCTAGAAAGGCCAGGAGTAATCACTTTTGGTTTTTCGACAACCGCTTTTTCAACTTCCTTTTCAACACATTTGATGATTCTATTTTTAATTGGCAAAGAATGTGGAGTGATTGTTTTTGACAAATCATTTTTCTCATTGAATTTTGGAGGAAACTGAGAAATAGACATTTTTTGCTTGGAATCCGGTTTGGGAACATTTGTTTTCTCCTCAGTCAATGGTTTTGCAATCTTAGTTTCCACACCCTTCCCTTTTAGGCATCCCAACCGAGCTATCAAAAGATCATTTTGCTCTTTCATGTCCTTGTAGGCACTCTTATACGACAGTTTGTCATACTTGCATTCCTCAGATTTTCGATCAAGTTGTTTAAAATAGGACACGTTTTCTTTTTCAAGTTTTTCAAGAGCTTTTTCATATTTTGAAACAATTGCGGAGAGGTCTCAGACTGGAGTCTTTCATGATCATCAACAAAATATGTTTGTAAGATAATGGACATAATATCGGTAGTCATAACATCTTCGAAGAGAGAATCATTTAATTTTTCCAAAAATTTGATGTGTTTAAAACATTCATTAGCTTGCTTTACCAGGGATTTATGGTCCTTGACAAAGTCACCTGTTTCTTTCAAAAATGATTTTTCAAAATGAATTACCCTCACACTGATGTTATTTAACGGAGTGGCAATTTCAGTTTCAAAAACCTTTTTCCTTTCATCATGAAAACTAGAAAACCAGTTCTCAGTCCTAATATTGGTTTTGGATTTAACAATTTCTTGAAGATGCCCAATTCTAGTTTTAACATCATCTAAAATGCTTATAGCATCACTTGTGATAAAAGGATTGTTTGAAGACATTTGTTCCATCTTCGAGAATGATTTTGAGACAACTATTAGTTTTGAAACTGGTTCTGACACTTTGTTTGAAACACTGAATGTGATGGAAAACTTTGATTTTTCTCTTTGAGGAACAAAAGTAACCCCAGAGAGTTTGTTAAGTTTTTTGTAATCAATTGGTTTTAAATCTGGGTTCTTTTGTTACATTTTTGTTCTACTCTCTTCAATAAGCTCGATCGTTTTATGAGAATCACGAACATTGACATGATCATGCTTATCTAACAAAACCTTTCCATTATACAAAACATTCTGTTCTTTCTGAGCTTTCTTGAGTGCACAAGGAGTTTTGTTACCAATAGCCATTTTTTGTGTTGTATGATAAAACACATTTGTTTGATTGGTTATCATTTTGATTGTTTGAGTTGAATGACCCATTGTAACAAGCAAATTTTCCAATTTGTTGATTTTTTAAACTTTCTCAAGAATTTCATCAAGAAGAGAATCTTCTCGTTTTGAAAAATCAGCTATCAACTTGTTCTTCTCTTTTTCAAGATCAGAATAAGTTGCTTTTGTTTAGAAAGTTGGTTTTTAAGATCAGAAATTTCCTCTTTAAAGATTTTTTTTTCAAGCTCAAATTAACATCAAGTGTGTCATACTTAATTTGCAATTGTTTTTCTCTTAAAACAGAGTTTCGATAACCAATTTCTAATTCAGACTCTTTATTTTTGTGTAATTCAAAATATTTTTCATTTTCCTTGTACCTCGCAAGCTCAACGGTCAATTTATCATTCGCGGCCTTAACTTCGCGATTGACCGTTTTAACTTTCTCAATCTCAATACCACAATTATTAATTAATGTTTCAAAGAGAGCACGTGTTTCCTCATCATTAGCACCATTCTGTTCAACTTGACCTCCATTAGGATCCATATATGGAGTTTCTGAGTTAACATTGCTATTAACTTGCTCCCCCACATATGTGTCATAATAAGGTTCGGGAGACACAAAATGTGGCTTCTCATGAGTAAACGGATTAGCAACATTACTATAATTTGGTACCTCATTGAGTGGATCTGTGTCGTAGACAGGAGGTATGTCAAAAGTACCGCTTGATGTTGTGTCCTGCTGATAGATTGTATGACTGGAGTTTGCATTTAGGTTTGCGTCATCTGCCCATCCTGAAACCCTGTAGTCGTATTCCTCAGCAGTCAACTGTATTCCCGACTATTCTTTCTGTGCTAACATCAACATGTACTTAACCCTTTCATTGCTTTGACACTGCATTCTGAATCAAAATAACCTGAATCTTTGTTGTGATCGTCAGAGGTAGCTTGCTGAACCATAGTCATAAAAAAGTTATTCCTAGTTGATTCCTTATCCTCTGTTTCCCTATAATCACTGTTTTCAATACTCTGCAGATATTCAGGTGCATCTGGTTTAGATTCAAACAATGCTTCAGCACTTCGAGCCTGTGCTGTCAATGACTTGTGCTTGATATACTCAACGAATGAAATTGGAAATCTCAGGTCGAGAGATCTTAAGTAACCTGGAAGCTCATTTTCTTCAATCTCTTGCTCATTATCAATTGACGTTTTCTCATTCTCAGTCAAATTTGCTTAAGTCTCAGTCTCCGTCTTCTCAGTCTTAGGATATGGAGCAAAGAATTGAACAATAGAGTCCATATCGATCAATGAAAGAAAATTGTTGAGAAAGGCATTATAAACATATGAAATGATTTACGGATCTTGTAGACGATAAAGAAGTGATTTTTTTTCCGAATTGAGTTTAACGATAACTAACACGGTAGTTATGTCAAATAATCCCGAATAATTATCACAATGCTTACAAAATTTATTACTAAATTTCGTATCACTTTCCAAATGCAATTTTCGGCCCAAGCTTTTATAAAAGTATAACAATTATTACCTCTCGTGAAAGTCCAAGCTCACAACCCTTTTAACAAAATTCATCCCTTGTGAGTAGCAGCCCACGCATCCCAATTTAATACAAGCCCAATGATAAAAATATCCAGAAGCCCAACTAATCTCTAATCCAATTACTAGCCCAAATAATCACTAATCCAAACCCTAAGTAATCCAATATATAAGTGTCATTACCCTAATTTTTTCACTAACCTAATCCTTACAAAACGCAGTCACCCAACTTTTCTCAATCTGACTTCTCTTCTTGAAACTGGACGCAGCCCCAAACTTCACTTCTTTCTTATCACAAACCAAGCGCAGCCAATTAATAAAAACCATAAAACGTCCCTTTTGATTCTATTATTACTACTCAAACGAATTTCACAACCTAAAAGGACTAGAAGTTACTTTCTGCTCTTCGAAATCGCAAGTCCCAAATGACTTTGTTGTTGTTGAAGGCTTCACGATCCATTTTTTTAAATCTAAGGTTGCTATTAGCTATTGTGTCTGTCGTTTTAGTTTTTGAACCGAAAGGAAGATGGGATGAAAAACGTTTGGTTTTTTGTTCTCTCTTTAATTTTCTTAAATTAATAGAAGAGTTAGTCTTGTAAAAGGTTCTATGATGAGATTGTGTTTCTATCTTTTAAAGATTGTTTTAATCACCTTGAAGCACAAATCTGAGATCCTTTCTGTTACTTTCTTTTATAAGACGAAGTGGTTATGAGATTTGAAGATGGGATTCGTTTTGTTGGATGATGTTTTAAATGAAGTAGATGGTATAGGATAGATTTGGATTTGTTGGAAAAGGTTGTTGATGTGGGTTTGAGTTAGGACAAGAAACTTAGATCGAGTATATGTTGTTGTTGAAGTTTTGATCTGGTATTTTTTCTTTTCGTTCACCTATCTAGTTTACGAATACCTTTTATTTCTTTCTATTAATCTTGAAACAAATTCGTAAACAAGTTGGTAAACACAAATTCATAAATCTTTATTCGTAACCCTTGTTTGTTCAGAACGTTGGTTATTCGTAAACTTTAGTCGGAAGCACTTGTTCGTAATCGTTACTCGTAACCCTTGCTCGTAACAATCTTGTTCGTAAGGCACCTTGGTCGTAAACTCTTACTTGTAACCCTTGCTCGTAAACACCCTTGTTCGTAGAAATTACGAGTAAGGCTTAGTCCTAAAGTCTTACGAATTACTTTCCAAGAAATTCGTAACTGGATCTGAAGATATTCGAAAGTACTTATTCGTAAAATGAAGATCTTATTCGTAAAAATAGGGTTTTACGAATTACTTTTCAAGTAATTTGTAAGAATAGGGTTTTGACTTTTTCGTTGACTTTTTTCCGACCACTTTTTCCGACCAAGTTTTTCAGACAACTTATCCAGCAACTTATTCCAACAGCTTTTGGACCATAATAAACAGAAACATAATAACCAAACAAATTTTTAAGACTTCTGCAGATTTGGACAATAAGGACAGAAAACTAAGAACACATTGGACAGAAAAATAAGAATAGATTTGGACAATAAGAACAAATTTGGACAATAAGGACGATAAGAACTTTTTGGACACAAAAAAACAGTTTTTAATACCTAAAAGAAAGAGATGATAAGAACTTTTTGGACCAAAGAAGCTAAAAATAAGCACATTAAAAGCAGAAATAAGCACTTTAAAAGCAGTTTGGGAAAAACTAAAAGTTATATTTTTGAACAAAAATACCTTTAAAGAAGCAAAAACGAGATTAACATGTGCCAAAAAAAATTTAAAGATGCGATTTTTGACAATAAAGACACGCATTTTGACAATAAAAAACACTTATAAATCATCTTGAGGCTCTTGATACCACTTGTTAGGACCCAATATTAAACTATTTCACACCTAAAGATTGATAAGAAGATGAAGAGAATCAAAGATAGAATATTAGATTAAGATGAAGAAGATGATACAAGAAGAAGAATGGAAGAACCTAGTACCACACATCAATGGGAGGTCATGGGTTCCTTTTATAGGGAAGGAACCCATACATGGTTTACTAGTTGGGGTGATGTGTGATAGACTAGAGTTTTAGAATAGAAACATAATAAGTTACGGTTTTCACAACATACTTAAACCGTTTACAATCGTAAAAGATAAATAAAAATCACGAGATATTAAACTAAGAATGACAATCACTTTCATTAAGTCTAACACTTATACTTTTCTTTCTTGTTTTTAGAAGCCCCGAAGTCCTTTACCAACACCACTTCATTCAGAATATCACTTTGTGATACTATGAATATCATTTGTGATTTTTATATTACAAAACAATAGTTGAAAATCACTTGCGATATTCAAAATATCACAAGTGATATTATGAATATCACAGAATATCATTTGTGATATTTCGAATATCACAGAATATCACTTGTGATATTCCGAGTATCACTTGTGATATTCTGAATATCACATAATATCAATTGTGATATTCTGAATATCACATAATATCAATTGTGATATTAAAAAACGTATGAAAACGTCTGAAAACGGCCGAAAACATTTAAAATTGAATGAAAACATATGAAAACGTAAGAAAATGGACGAATATGTATGAAAACGAACGAAAATGTATGAAAGCGTAAAAAAACGTATGAAAACGGACGAAAACGTATGAATAATGAACGAAATCGTATGAATAATGGACAAAAACGTAAGAAAACGGACGAAAACGTATGAAAACATGCGAAAACGTAAGAAAACATATGAAAACGTATGAAAACGGACGAAAACAGACGAAAATATATGAAAGAGAAGAAAAGATAAACGCGAATTAAAAAAAACGTGAATTAAAGAGAAAAAAAAAACGTAAACTAAAAAACTACAAAAAAGAATTGTGAATAAAAAAGAAAGACAAAAATACAAGAAAAAAAATGTCTATTAAATCTTAGGCTAATCCGCACTATTAGATCAAATTCAATGGATGGTGAGGATTTTTTTTTATAAGTACCAAAATAAGAGTAAGCAAATAAATTTTTCTAATGTTATGTTATGAGTGGTATTGTTTATGTATTACAGTACTACGTATGTAAAATGTAATAGACAATGTTTTTAGCCCGCGTTTCGCAGCGGGGTGTTTGCATACAAAAGTATTATTTAACGTTCGAGCTAAGTGTGTTACTGTTAGCTATGTTTATTATTTTAAGCGTAAACAATGTAATTAAGCGGTTGCGAATTTACAAAAAACATGTTATCAAACCTTCGCTGAGTTGCGTTTTATATAGACCTTCTTAATTAAAAATGATAGAATATCGTTATTTAACAACCGTTAAGTAACACCTGCTAGTAGGACTATTTGTGTAACGAACATCTAACATGAAGGACCAATTATGTAAAAAAACATTTACATCGTTAGTCCCTACATGACCTATTTTGCAACGCAAGTTAAACCTCAGGGACTCTCGTCGCATTTTCGTTTTTTCAAAAAGTATTAAAAAAAAAAAAAAAAAAAAAAAAAAAAAACAAAAACAAAACAAACTACTAACGACTGTTAGTAGATAACGGACGTTAACTAACGACCGTTAGTACTATACATTCTACTGTTCATCCATGCCCTTAGCAGAAAAAAGATTGCCCCTAACAATCCTGCAGCATAGTTTATGCATACAGTACAGTAGTCATTGGTTGGTTGGTGTGCCACTAGAAGAAAAAGGAGTGGCACGAAGCAAGTTCATCCAGGCCCTTAGCAGAAAAAGGATTGCCCCTAGCAATCTTGCAGGTATAGTTTATGAATACAGTACAATAGCCATTGCTTGATAGATGTGCGGCTAACAGAAAAACGTGTGGCACGAAGCAACATTCATAAACGTACATTAGAGTAATTTATGTTATAAGTAAAAAACGCTGATGCTACATGTCATAACTGAACCTATAACTAGCACGTCACCTTGCATTCACATTCAGCCGTCTATCTTGATCACGTGGTTATTAACATACTTTTACATTAACAGTTGAAGTGTTCATTAAGAAAATTGTTATGTTATAGTTTACATATTTTACATGGGAATATATTAGCTACAATATTTTGTAGCTAATTGGCTACAATATTGTACTACAAACTGTTGGTCCCTGACTTCTTTTGTGGGTCCTGAGTTATTTTTGCGGGTCCCTGATTAATGTATTGTGTATTTTTAATGGAGAATTATAGCCAGTTGGCTACAAAAATTGTAGCCAACATATCCCCATTTTATATTCGTAAACTAATTATATTTTATTTTTAAAAAAACTTAATGAGAATAAAGATTAAATGAGAATAAAGTTTAAAATGAGAAAGATGAAAAATAATTATAATAATATATTAGAGATGCATCAATTTTAATTAGACTTATCTATAATCTTTTAGATGCATCATAATATATCGTTTAGAAAAAAATTATATATATATATATATATATATGATGACGTACCCTTCGATCAGGTCGAAGGACACCCCTTCGACCTCAGTTGAATTTGCATTACGAAGACCCAAGTCTTTCTTCATAAGTCATTGGTGGCGTAAAATCATTCATCATTGATATGATTACCAGTTGGGAATTCGCCAGCCGAAGGCCTATGCCCTTCGGAGTCTTCTTTTGAAGGCACCAAGACAAAGGAGAACCTTGACTTGGTCTTCCCCCACGTTCCCACTATCTCCTTAGCTTCCCCGCCAAGACAGAGAGAGTGGGGATGAAGCCCTAGCGGTTACCACAAATCATGGGACGCCCCCATGATCTCCGAAACGTGTGCTAACACTCTCTAAGCTTATTTCCTCATCTATAAATAGGTTGGACGAGTCATTTCAATGGTATGTTCACTCAACACAGTATTTCACATACTCCATATTATTTACAACACATATCACATACTTACTCTCACACCGGAGGTGGTTCGCAGGGCCCAACCCATGCGCAATCACTTAACGAAGTGTCTACTATTTCTTATTGCAGATTGGCTACAAGTTTGGCACAAGCATATCACCCCTCATACCCTTCGATCACCATCGAAGGCCTGGTCGTACGAATTATTGTACAATCAGTGGCGCCATCCGTGGGCCCGCTACAATTGGTCTCGTTATTCCAAACTTATAACCAGTCAATCGCACTCACTAGTTTTACGGCATGAATCAAGGAAGAGAGGATACACCCTCCGGGTTTCGACCTTGACACCAATCCCGATCAACAATCCTAACAACCTTCCCAACATAACCGCCCACCTTTACCACACGATCTCACCCCAAATAACTCCCAACAACCATGCTTCAACTTCGCTAACCCCGAATCGGTAATCACCCAGGCGTTTGTCGGCTAACATCAAGCACTAGAATCTTTGCTAAGGGCTCGAAGGAGGCAAGCTCGGAACGTGGAGATGCGGAGGGAGTTGGAATACTCTAGCGATGAGTATGATGAAGAGTTAGAAATGGAGGCTAGGCCCTTGGCTCTCGGGCTACACGCCGCTGCTGAGGTTAGGGTCTCCGAAAGCAATAAGGCCGAGTGGAAGGTCGGTTGGTTTTGAAGATGTTCGGAGGCTCGACGAAAGGGAAGAAACAAGGGAAGCCTCCAATGGAGGGAGTCACCGAATGGAGACTACGGAGGTTAACTTGCCACCACTCTTGGCGCCCATCCGGGAGAACCGAGGGGTTCCGTGCCTTCTCACGCGATCGGGTAGAAGGCAATCCAACTCACATGAATGGGGGAGGAAATCTTCCTCCTCATGGTATGTACCCTCCTTTTCAGGCTCAATCTTACCCCCAAGGGGTTTATCCCCAACCTAATGGGCATGCTAGCAACCCTAGCTTTACTCAACCATACGGAAGCATGCCCTACGGGCAACCTATGGTATATCCTTCAGATCCTCGCCTAAGTCACCCACCTTATGTACCAACCGCTACCCTCAATATGTTAACCAAAACCCCGCCGAATACCTCCGAACCATAACCTATAAAATACTGTCCCCACTTACATGCCACCTTACAACTGCCTTTATTCGGAGCCCATTGGTTCCACAACACCCTTCGTAAGGTGGATAGAAGACTACCCTGTGCACGATGGGTTGAAAATGCTCGCACATATTGGTACTTATGACGGGAAGGGGGACCCAGATAATTTCTTACATCTGTTCGAAGGGGCTATCAGAATGCAGAAGTGGGTTATGCCCATTGCTTGCCACATGTTCACCTATACCCTGCGAGACTTTGCTCGTATATGGTGGAACGAGCAAAAAGCAGGTAGCATTGTAAATTTGGATGATCTCAAGGCCAAGTTTAGATCACACTTCGATCCAGAAAAGTTTACAAGGACGATCTCGACAAGACATAACATCAAGCGAAGGAAAACGAGAGCACCGGGCTTTCGTTACTTGATATACCGATGACACCTTGTAAATATTGGGTCCGCACGAAGACCAACGCATCTCGTTTTCGCGATGGTCAAACAGAGTCTGGTGGAATTTCTATCCACCGACCTTCCCGCAACCTACAAAGGCTTAGTGGAAGACTTACACCGGATCGAAGCCAAAGAAGTATCTACCAACGGGCTCGATCGAAAATAAAGAAAGTCACAAAGAAAATCCGAAGCATCCTTCGGGGAAGGGTCAAAGAACAAACACAAAGGCAGACAGTTTACGCCCTACCACAAAAACATCAATCACGGGCTCTTGGCTAATCTGTCCAAATCTCCAAGGGAGATACTTGCTACAGAAAGGGCTGCCAAGGCCTTTGATCCTCCTCCTCGTTTGGCAAATAGGGGAAGAAGCAGGGATACCTCCAAATACGGCTATTTCCATGACGATTACGGACACGACACCAACTATTGCAGAGAGCTCAAGAAACAGATAGAAGAGGCCGTGAAATCCGGCCAATTGGGACATTTGGTGAAGGGCATAAAGAAAAGTAAAGAAAAGGTCTCCGACACACAGTTGGGAAAAGACACCACACCTGTCGAAGCACCCATCCTTATGGTGTACAGGGATGATTCTGGTTTAAAAAGGAAAGCAACAGAGGAAGCATTATGCGAGTAGAGACGCATTTTCCTTCGATCACAGGCAAGGTTCTCTCAAATGACCCCGTGGTCATCAAAGTCTTGATCTCCAACAGAGAAGTAAACAGAGCTTACCTAGACTGTGGTAGCTCTTGCGAAGTGATCTACGATCATTGTTTTCAAAAGCTCAAGCCTTCGATAAGGTCGAAGAGAGTAGATTCGAAGGTACCCTTGGTGGGATTCTCAGGGGAACACTCATGGCCCCGGAGAAGTCCCTAGAGGTTACGATTGGAGAAGGAAGGCTAAAAAGAACGAAACCCCGGTTTTCGCGATCGTAAGGTCCAATCTCCTATAACCCGTTAATAGGGAGAACCGCAATGCAGAAAATGGGCATCGTTGTCTCCACAAATACATGCCGCAATCAAATTCCAAACACCATTCGGTATTGGAACGGTTTTCTCCAGTTACAACATGAAGAAGCCTACGGAAGTAGGCAAAAGTGTAACACCCCCAAAATACCGCAGCGGAAGATTGTGTCATTGGGGTGCTACTTCATAATACAAAGTTCAAGGTATAGAAAACGGCCTCTAAATGAGACGTTTTGAAAAGTTACCATTCGATTAATGAGAACAGAGTTACAACATAAGTTCTGAAGTACAATACATAAGTGTTTTAAAACATATCAAACGGTAATAATAAAAGCATATGTCTTCAAAATATGCCAAGCGACTCTATGCCCCATGCAACAGCTATCATCTTATAGACCTGAGATAAACATGCTAAAAAGTGTCAACACAATGGTTGGTAAGTTCATAGAGTTTGTTTAACATGTAAAGCTTTTAAAGAATGTTTATACAGCAAAGGCATTGCAAATCCACCCAGTTCCAAGTTCCATCCATACAAAGCTTGCAACCTGTGTGTTCACAACCCACTGCCAAAATATAGTTTGCACAATACACCGGATTATATTCACCCAAGGTCATGAATCGGGTACACAAGGGCGGGGGCATCTTCTCAAATAGTACTATATTAATCCCAAGGTCATGAATCTGGTACACATGGGCGGGGGCATGTACCCGACTTATAGTACTATCAATATCTCTCCGACAGCATAGAGTATTGTATATGTAAGTAAATACAAATCATGTATTTAAATTAAGCGAGTAAAGTATTTCCAAGCATGTATAACGCAATCAAGTATAACGTAATCAAGTATAATGCAATCAAGTATAATGCAATCAAGTATAATGCAATCATGTATAATGCAATCAAGTATAATGTTTTGAGTATTTGTAAAAGTAAAAGAAATAGTTGAGCATGTATCTCCCCCAAAGAGTTTATAAAGTAATTAAATGAGTAAAAGTGGGCTACGAAACTCACCTTAAAAATGATATCACAACGTATAACGGAATCGATGGATAAGCCTGGAAGTCTCTACGTATAACCTAGAATATGATGTCAACTCTTAGGTTCAGAATAATGCCTAAGAAAACATGAACGAGTCTATATATGCCATTATATTGATCATGATGTAGTATTTGTATGTTTGTTAATAGAAATTGTTTTAGTTTGTATATCTCGTACTACCGCTCGTGCCATCATAATTCGAGAGGTCATGCAAGAACGCTCGAGGAGCTAGGACACTTTAATTGTAAATCCAAAGAACTCGTCGATCCGTTTACCCATATGAACCCCTCACATGAAGTTCCCTAGTGTTGTAGTGCTCAATACGTAAAACATGTATTTTGATTACTTGATTATATTATATATTAGGAGTTTATAAATACAATAAATAAACTAACAAGTTTATAAGTATTTAAATAAGTTTGAGTCTTATAAATAGTTACCTTAATATAGAATACTTGAGTATTATGGAAAAATAAAATATTAGCGGAGCTTCGACGTAGAATTTGAAATCTTCGAAAACCCAAGGCTATTAGAAGATTATAACAACGCCTTCTTGAGAACCCGAAGAAGAAAAGAAGATTATAACGACGTCTTTTTGGAGACTTGAATTTATTTGAAGATTATAACAACTCTTTCTTGAAAACTTCCAAGAACGAAGATCAAACACTAGTTTTCTTTCAAAAACTAGTTAACTTTCTTACAAAATATAAGATAAGTGCCTTATGGTTTTAGGACTTTGATAGATAAAGAGAGGAGGGTGCAAGAAATATGTAGTTTTTAGCTTGGTATTTATAGGGAAAATTTAGGAGTTAACTATATATTGGGTTAAAAACTAACCATGGTTAAATTTACACATGTAATGATCTAAAGGAAGCATGCTTAAGATCAAGCCACCAAGGTGATGACTCCCCCCTAGAGGCGGTCACATGTAGGTGACAAGGCTTAGATGATAAGTTTTGATATTATTTTGAGTTTAGAGTAAGATTTGGTTCCGTTAAATGCTAACCGTAAGTTGTTAAGCCATAAAACGTAAAACCGGGTATCGTAAAAATACGAAACTTGCAGGAATGCTGAAACTCATCATTATACTCTATCTAAAAATATAAAATGGGTGATAAGTCTCATTGGGTGCAAAAACGCTGCTTAAAGCTGGAAACATGGGTAAAAAAAGCGTAAAATGCAATTTATCAGAAAAGAACGAGATTTCAGGGAAATGACCGTGGATTTATTTAGAGTAGACTAAAATTAGTCTAAAAGTGATATGAGATGTCAAAATGTGGTTTTCGTCATATGTGGGATAACTTAACAGTTATACGTGAAGTCTAAAAGTTACGCGATTTAATCAAAAATGTAGAACGTACAAGGTTAATTTCTTTATGGTCAAAGGAGGAGGGAAATATGTTTGACTTTTCTAAAAAATGTAAAAGTTTCAAAATATTTTAGGAAATACAGTGCATGAATGGTTTAGTCTGGGTCTAAGTAGAATTGTTTAAAACGTAAGTTTAGTCTCGTACGGCTCAGGGTTTATTTGGTAACATTTAAATGAAATCTTAAAAATTCTCTAATTAATTATGAGTGATCTAAAAATTAATCTGATGTGGGAAAAATTGTCAGAGTTGGTTTTCGTTATGCGCGGGATGTTTAAATGGTGCTCCGACCAAAACGAAACTTTAAGACGCTGTTTTCTTAATTAGTTTTGCGAAGATGATCTAACGGTTGTCAAACTCTCAGGTTATTACTAAAATAAATTAACTTACGAGAATGTGAAATAAAAATTTCGGGAGTGAATAGTAACCCGAAAACACGAATTGTTACAGTACCTACCCCTTAAAAGAAATTTCGTCCGGAAATTTAATGTATCTAGGTTTCTAATCTACAAAAGCATGAATAAAGCTAAATTGCGTAGTAGAATAGAACAATGTGGTAGGATAAGGCACGTACTTGTTACGTATTGCGGGCTTCCTTAGTACCTAAATAGTATGCTCGACCCCGAGGTGGACTAACATTGACTCCATGGTTTGGGTTATTTCCTTCAAGCATTACGGCTAGAGTCGGGTTATCCAAAGACTTGTCTCTGCTCCCCATTCAACTTAGGACAATTAATTCGAAGTGGTTTAATGTTACACTCGTGCGAGTCTTTTGGTTGTTTCTCATATTCACCGTATCCACCGACGCTACACACCTATTTTCAAAATGGCCCCACTGATTGCAATTTGTACACACACGGCAGGGCTGAGACTTCTGATGATGATAAGCACATTTAACACATTTGGGTGATGTACCCTCATAACGTCTCTGACTAGAAACAGTTGCCGCAAATCCTCTTGCCCTCTTGTTATCAACCATTGTACCCATTTGCTCGACTGATTCACCCGCTCCCTTCCTTTTATCATTGTTCTTCAAAGCTCCATTCCTAACCATCTCATCTGTTAAGGTCCCTGCTCTTAGTATCGCACTTTGAATTGTAGAAGGCTCGGTTGTTTATACTGTCCCACGAATCTCGGGAACAAGACCATAGATGTACCTTTCAATCCTCTTGGATTCGGGGTAACCGGATGAGGAACTAGTTTGGCTAATTCATGAAATCGATCCGTGTAGGCTGCATGACCAGCCCCACCATAGAGTGATGATAAAGTTCATCTTCTAGCTTTTGCATCTCATTATCCGGCAAGACTTCTTTCAGCAGTTGCTTTAAAGTCGTCCCATGTCATGCCTACAACCGCTTCTTCCCCTAGCTTGAATCAGTGTTCCACCATGTCAATGCCTTTCCTGACATCAAGCACGAGGCATACTTCACCCTTTGGTGGATTGCACGCTATCGATGTCGATCATCGACTCCATCTTCTCGACCCATCGTGTATATGCTAATGCACCTCCTTTACCATCAAATTCAATTGGCTTACATGTCAGTAAATTCCTTATATGTACATCCAGACCTATTGTTGTTGTTATTACCATTCCCTCCTACATTATTGGTGGTGTCATTTATGCTTCCGTGGTTTCCTGAATTATTGATGTGATTGCCAACTTGGGTGACTATAGTGGGAAGTAGGTTTTGTAGTTGTTGGGCGATAATGGCGGAGAAATCAGGATTTCCACCATCGTTACTATGGTCACTAGTGTCGTGACCATCTCCTCTACCTTCACGTCCACCAGTTCTTCCACCCCTTGGTGTTGCACCACCTCGCTAGTGCTACGAGTTACTCTCTTTGGTCCCTTGATTTCTACAAGGAAGGACATTTGTCGATGTCAGATATGAGGTAAGTTCCTGGACTACTTAGTCTTAAATCATTACTAATTTGAGTCAACACTGATTAATGCAAGCATGATCAGATATGTCCACGAGGGTCGTGATGCATTTATATTTATGTTGGCCACCATAATTATAATTGCCTCCTTTCACACGTGTACAAATTACCAGGCACATATATCTCAACGATAGACATTCCTTAAATGGATGGGCATTCTACCACCTGATCCTAAATGGTGGAGGAGTAGTGTAATGTAGGTATCTAGTGAGTGTCACACTCAGTAGATAGGAATTTCCCTTAGGTGCTAAAATCACAAAAATATTAATCTCTAACAGTTCTTAGAAGTATCCATAAGAGAACTCCCATCCTTGGGTAAATCATCAAATCTCTACAGCTAAATAATAAACTTTATTTAACTTAATCTCGTGTCTCATCAAACAAGAACTGTCACAAGATCAAGTTAAATAACCAGTTATTACCGAGCTCCACATTTTTGATGACTTGACTAAATTCAGGATTTCTCCATCGATCTAAAACATATCATCCAATAGCGTGGATCTAAACAAACAACTAACAAGAAGCATATGCATCGAAGTGTGTGTAAGGCAAATAAAGAGGAGAGTCTTAATGTATAAAGTGCTTATAGTCTAGGTACTAAATGCAACCTAGTTCTCTATAACCAATTCTCTGATACCAATCTGTAACACCCCAAAATACCGCAAGGAATATTGTGTCATTGGGGTGCTACTTCATAATACAAAGTTCAAGGTATAGAAAACGACCTCTAAATGAGACGTTTTGAAAAGTTACCATTCGATTAATGAGAACAGAGTTACAACATAAGTTCTGAAGTACAATACATAAGTGTTTTTAAAACATATCGAATGGTAATAATAAAAGCATAAGTCTTCAAAATATGCCAAGCGGCTCTATGCTCCATGCAACAGCTATCATCTTATAGACCTGAGATAAACATGCTAAAAAGTGTCAACACAATGGTTGGTGAGTTCATAGATTTTGTTTAACATGTAAAACTTTTAAAGAATGTTTATACAGCAAAGGCATTGTAAATCCACTCAGTTCCAAGTTCCGTTCATACAAAACTTGCAACCTGTGTGTTCACAACCTACTGCCAAAATATAGTTTGCACAATACACCGGATTATATTCACCCAAGGTCATGAATCGGTACACAAGGGGGGCATCTTCCCAAATAGTACTATATTAATCCCAAGGTCATGAATCTGGTACACATGGGCGGGGTCATGTACCCGAATTATAGTACTATCAATATCTCTCCGACAGCATAGAGTATTGTGTATGTAAGTAAATACAAATCATGTATTTAAATTAAGCGAGTAAAGTATTTCCAAGCATGTATAACGCAATCAAGTATAACGTAATCAAGTATAATGCAATCAAGTATAATGCAATCAAGTATAATGCAATCATGTATAATGTTTTGAGTATTTGTAAAAGTAAAATAAATAGTTGAGCATGTATCTCCCCCAAAGAGTTTATAAAGTAATTAAATGAGTAAAAGTGGGGCTACGAAACTCACCTTAAAAATGATATCACAACGTATAACTGAATCGATGGATAAGCCTGGAAGTTTCTACGTGTAACCTAGAATATGATGTCAACTCTTAGGTTCAGAATAATGCCTAAGAAAACATGAACGAGTCTATATATGCCATTATATTGATCATGATGTAGTATTTGTATGTTTGTTAATAGAAATTGTTTTAGTTTGTATATCTCAGACTCATCGTGGGGCCATCATAATTCGAGGTCATGCAAGAACGCTCGAGGAGCTAGGACAATTTAATTCATAAATCCAGCAACTCGTCGATCCGTTTACCCAAATGAACCCCTCACATGAAGTTCCCTAGTGTTGTAGTGCTCAATACGTAAAACATGTATTTTGATTACTTGATTATATTATATATTAGGAGTTTATAAATATAATAAATAAACTAACAAGTTTATAAGTATTTTAATAAGTTTGAGTCTTATAAATACTTACCTTAATATAGAATTCTTGAGTATTATGGAAAAATAAAATATTAGCGGAGCTTCGACGTAGAATTTGCAATCTTCGAAAACCCAAGGCTATTAGAAGATTATAACAACGCCTTCTTGAGAACCCGAAGAAGAAAAGAAGATTATAACGACATTTTTTTGGAGACTTGAAGTTATTTGAAGATTATAACGACTCTTTCTTGAAAACTTCCAAGAACGAAGATCAAACACTAGTTTTCTTTCAAAAACTAGTTAACTTTCTTACAAAATATAAGATAAGTGCCTTAGGGTTTTAGGACTTTGATAGATAAAGAGAGGAGGGTGCAAGAAATATGTAGTTTTTAGCTTGGTATTTATAGGAAAAATTTAGGAGTTAACTATATATTGGGTTAAAAACTAACCATGGTTAAATTTACACATGTAATGATCTAAATGAAGCATGCTTAAGATCAAGCCACCAAGGTGATGACTCCCCCCCTAGAGGCGGTCACATATAGGTGACAAGGCTTAGATGATAATTTTTTGATATTATCTTGAGTTTAGAGTAAGATTTGGTTCCGTTAAATGCTAACCGTAAGTTGTTAAGCTATAAAACGTAAAACCGGGTATCGTAAAAATACGAAACTTGCAGGAATAATGAAACTCATCATTATACTCCATATAAAAATATAAAATGGGTGATAAGTCTCATTGGGTGCAAAAACGCTGCTTAAAGCTGGAAACACGGGTAAAAAAAAGCGTAAAATGCAATTTATCAGAAAAGAACGAGATTTCAAGGAAATGACCGTGGATTTATTTAGAGTAGACTAAAATTAGTCTAAAAGTGATATGAGATGCCAAAATGTGGTTTTCGTCGTATGTGGGATAACTTAACAGTTATACATGAAGTCTAAAAGTTACGCGATTTAATCAAAAAATGTAGAACGTACAAGGTTAATTTCTTTATGGTCAAAGGAGGAGGGAAATATGTTTGACTTTTCTAAAAAATGTAAAAGTTTCAAAATATTTTAGGAAACACAAGTCGAGAATGGTTAAGTCCGGGTCTAAGTAGAATTGTTTAAAACGTAAGTTTAGTCTCAGACGGCTCAGGGTTTATTTGGTAACATTTAAATGAAATCTTAAAAATTCTCTAATTAATTATGAGTGATCTAAAAATTAATCTGATGTGGGGAAAATTGTCAGAGTTGGTTTTCGTTACGCGCGGGATGTTTAAATGGTGCTCCGACCAAAACGAAACTTTAAGACGCTGTTTTCTTAATAAGTTTTGCGAATATGATCTAACGGTTGTCAAACTCTCAGGTTATTACTAAAATAAATTAACTTACGAGAATGTGAAATAAAAATTTTGGGAGTGAATAGTAAAAAGTGAATAGTGACCAGAAAACGCGAATTGTTACAAAAAGGGTCAAACAAATTCAGGAGGATCCTACAAAAGATGTTCTCACTGGTGCCGAAGAGCGCATCATAGTAAACGATCTCTACCCTGATCAGACGGTGGTAATTGGAAAGCAGCTCCCTACCTCCTTTAAGGCTGAATTGGAAAAGTTATTAAGGGCTAATGCAGATGTCTTCGCATGGACTTACTCTGACATGACGGGGGTCCCTAGAACTCTCACCATAGATGGAAAGCATTTCGGCACTGAACACAAGCTTAATGAGTTCAAGCACATTGAACCTATCAAGCAAAAGTGTCGAAGCCTTGCACCTGAAAGAAATGCCGCAACATGCAAAGAAGTGGATGAGCTCGTAGCAGCAGGCATACTCAGGGAGGTGAAGTATCAAACCTGGGTAGCCAATCCGGTGATAGTTAAGAAGCATGACGGAGGGTGGCGGATGTGTGTAGACTTCACAGATAGCGACAAAGCATGTCCGAAGGACTGCTATCCTCTACCAGAAATTGATTGGAAAGTGGAATCCTTATCAGGGTTTCGATTGAAATGTTTTCTGGACGCTTACAAGGGTTACCATCAGATACATATGGCGGAAGAGGATCGAAGAAAAAACACCTTTTACGGAAAGGGCATTTATTGTTACAAGAAGATGCCTTTCGGCTTGAAAAATGCAGGTGCTACCTACCAACGTTTAGTGGACAAAGCCTTCCATAAGCAGATAGGTAGGAATCTCAAAGCATTCATAGACGATATGGTTATCAAGAGTAGAATGGAGGAGGACATGCTCTCCGACATAAAGGAAACCTTCGACTAGCTTCGCGCCATCAACATGAAGTTAAATCCCAAGAAGTGTTCCTTCGGCGTGGAAGAAGGACAATTTTTAGGACATCTGATCACTAAGCAGGGTATTAAGGCCAACCCTTCGAAGGTTAAGGCCATCACGGACTTGACCTCCTAAATCCCTAAAGGATGTGCAAAGTTCGAACGAAAAGCTAGCGACCCTCAGCAGATTCCTATCGAAGGGTGCAGATAGATCTTTGCCGTTCTTCAAGACACTCAAAGGATGCACGGATAAAAAGACGTTTCAGTGGAGTGCAGATGCATAAGCTGCCTTTCAAAAGCTCAAGGAGTTCATGGCTATTCTACCTACACTTACCGCCCCAATCAAAGGCGAAGTATTGTTTATGTACATCGCAACCTCCTTCGAAAGCATCAGTGCTGTGTTATTGGTAGAAAGGGAGAAGAAGCAAATCCCTATCTACTTCGTTAGCAGGGTTCTACAAGGAGCTGAGCTAAATTATCTAGAGTTGGAGAAGCTAATCTTGGCTTTGGTTCATGCTGCGAGGCGCCTCCGAAGGTACTTCCAAGCTCATCCCATAACCATACTCACTGACAAGCCTATTAAACAGATACTTTCGAAGCCAGAGAAATCTGGAAGGATAGCTAAGTGGGCTATCGAGCTAGGAGAGAATGAAATTGAGTACAAGGGTAGAAACTCGGTCAAAGGGAAAATATTGGCAGACTTCTTAGTTTTAAACACCCTCCGAACCGGCAGACACAAAAGTTGAGAAGAAACTTGTTAAAACGGCCGAAGGGTGGAAACTTTACACCGATGGAGCCTCCAGGCTCCAACGGTTCGGCGCAGTCTAAATGCTTGTTGATCCCGGAAGGGAAGGAGTATACTTATGCACTCCGCTTCAATTCGATGCTACTAACAATGAAGCGAGTACGAAGCCTTGCTAGCGTGCCTCCGACCGCTAAGGACATGGAGGTAGAAGACTTGGCTATTTTTGTTGACTCACAACTGGTGGCTAATCAGATAAAGGGCTACTACGAAGCGAGACAATCTGTGATCAAGCAATACTTGGATAAGGCCAAGGAAATGCTCGAAGGGTTTACATCCTATAACATAGAGCATGTTCGAAGAAACCAAAACAAAAAAGTGGATGCACTTAGCAAACTGGCATCGATGGCATTTGCTCATTTAACTAAGGAGGTTCTGGTCGAAGTATTGGCAGATAGGTCCATCGTCCGTAAGGAGGTGTCTGACGTAATACTAGAGGAAGACTCAAATTGGATGACTCCAATTAGAGAGTATCTAATAAGTGGTATACTGCCGGAGGATCAGAAGCTAGCTCGAAAGGTCCGCATCAAAGCACCATAGTACAAAATCATGGGGAATTACCTATACAGAAGGTCCTTCTTGTCTCCATGGCTTCGTTGTGTAGGACCTAGACAAGCCACCAACATCATTCAAGAAATGCATGAAGGATCTTGCGGGCTATACGCAGGACCCCGCTCCGTTGTTTCTAAGATCATGAGGATTGGATATTATTGGCCTTCGATGCACAGGGACGCAGTAGAAATCATCCAGAAGTGTGAAGCCTGTCAAGTCCACTCAAGAGTGTCAAGGCTACCGAAACAAGATATGACCTCGGTGACGTCCGCTTGGCCTTTTAGCCAATGGGGGATAGATATCGTAGGCCCTCTAACAATTTCTCCAGGAGGAGTAAAGTTCTTGGTCGTAGCCATCGATTACTTCACGAAATGGGTGGAAGCTAAGCCTTTAGCATCCATCACAGGAAGGCACATGGAAAAGTTTTTGTGGGAACACATTATTTGCCGGTTCGGAGTACCCCATATCATCATCTCAGATAATGGGAAGCATTTTTCCGAAGGAGTGTTTCCAGTGTTTTGCAGAGGGCTAAACATAAAACAATCTTTCACATCCGTCTACCATCCTCAAGGTAACGGGCAAGTGGAGGTTACTAACAGGGACATCATCCAAGGCATAGAACGAAGGCTGGGATACAGTCACCACGGTTGGGTAGATGAGCTACCTCAAGTAATCGGGCTCACGTAACGCACACAAAGTCAAGTCATGGGAAGACACCTTTAGCTTGACATATGGCACGGAAACCTGCCATCCCTTCCAGTAAGTGTCGAAACAGAAGGGTCATGAACTGGCGCACAAACAACGAAGAAAGACTCCGTAGCAACCTAGACCTACTCGAAGAACGAAGGGAAATAGCCTCAATTAGGGAGGCTATCCATAAACAAAAGATTGAAAAGTACTACAACAGCAGGGTTCGGCCTTTGACCTTCAAGCCAGGAGAATACGTACTCCGACTCAACAGCGCAAGTAAAGCTGAGTACCAGGGTAAACTAGGGCCTACATGGGAAGGACCCTACGTTGTTAAGGAAGCATATGGCAACGGAGCCTACAAGCTGGAAACCCTCGACGGAGATGCTATTGTTAGAACTTGGAATGGCACTACCCTTCGTAAGTTTTACGTATGAAACTTACAATGTCCAAAGACATTTTTTAATTTGCTTTGAATCAATGTATTTGCATTCTTCTCACTTGGGAAAATAAGCATTAATGGTCAGCGTCTAGTATTCATTTCTTAAAATGATGTAATCCTCCCTACCCACTTAATGATATAATGCATTTCCCTCAAATCTCTTGTTTCGTTCAATACAACAAAGATTTGTCCACCAAGTCGCTTTTATAAGTTTCAATGTCAAAGGGATGTACAAAGACTAACAATCCGTCTTGCTCATATGCATAACATCCATCTCAACTTCACATTATCTTTCCTATATGGCCTTAAGGTATTTTAAGCCTTTCACTGCCCAAAGGATTAAGATGGAGTGGGTCGGAACCCTCTGTCAGCAGTCAAATTATACGATTGCTATATTCTTGGTGAAGTAATTACACACAATGAGGCTATGCATCTACCATACGCCTTAGGTTGTAAAATTCTTTTACGTGCAAATAAAACGTAAAGAGAAGAATCACACATAGCAAAATACAGGCCCTAGTGGCCTTGATGTAGATATTCATTTATGACTAGTTTAACTAGTCCAAACAGGCCGTAGCCTTAACGATCAACCAAACAAAACATTGTCTTAGGCCGAAGCCTTTACCACACACATCCAAATGTTAATTGTTTCATCAGGCATATAGCCTGGAAAGAGACATAGACAAATTGTTTGAAAACAGGGTACATACCACCCTGAGGGATCAAATTACTACCACATGGTAGCCTTCATCAAACTTTGGACTGGTCCGATCGCCAGAACCCGGGATGGAACCTTGGGAGATGGTGTCTTCTTCAAGAGGAGGCGTGCTCGACTTTCCGGGCTTCTTGGCTAGCAGGTCCTCAATGGAGGTCGCTGGGTCCTTCGTCGCTTCGGCAAGGAAGGAGAACTCTGAAGCAGTTAAGGCGTTCCCTGCAGCATCATATTCCTGCTCATGAGTGGCCCTGTAGTATGGAACATTTTCTAGCTTCACTGGTTCCCCTATCTTAGCTATCTCCTCCAAAGTAGCACACTTGCCATGAAATATGGCCGCATTCACCAGATTCCCAATCACAATCCCCACATCATCACTATGGTACAGTTCCATGGCGATGTAGGAGATGACTTTGGTTACCAAATCCACCCTATCCTTCTTGAGCATCTTCAATCGAAGGTTTAACCCATCTACCTTTTCCCTGAGCTTAATCTCCTGGTCAACCAGCTTAGTCCTCTCTTCTTCAAGGCCTCCACACTTGGATGTAAGAACGGATATTTGCTCTTTGTAGCCTATGACCTTCGCACCTTCGAGAGATAGCTTGCTGCTTTCAGCTTGGCTTGCAGCCAGTTGACCCTTGAGCTTTTCCACATCAGCTCTGAGATCTTGCACCAAGGGGTCCTTGTCGAAGTCCTCCATTGCTTCTTCACACTTTCTCTGCAGGTCTGCATATTTCTTGTCCCTAGCATTCTCCCTGGCAAGCATGACATCCATCTCTTCTCTAGCTTTGGTGACAGCACGGAGCAACTCCCTTGTCCTGGTGTTGAGTGATTATCCGTAATACACGCTCGACATAGCTTTTGTCATGAAGATCACATAGCCTTTCCATGGACATGTTGTCCATAACCCCTTCCAATCGGATGGGGTCACACGCCCACAAGCAAATGACAGGGCTATAGGGGGATGGAAGCTCCTTCAGATCGTGGAGTCCTGCAAAGATAAATAAACTTGTTAATATATTATTACTTGCATCTAATCCTTTGTAACAGGAAAGAAACGTTACCATGGATATCATCTGTCTTTGGGCCTTTCGATGGCTGGAAACACCACAACCTTACTCTAGGCACTCTTCTGCCTGGTAGTTCGAGAGGGAGGAGTGGGAAGGATAAGCTTCCTCTTCGATGCATTTAGCGACCTTAGCACTTGTACCTTTCCCGCCGGACTCTCTCACCAATGCAGGAGGGTCCTACGATGGCCAACTGTCCTTCTGAGACAGGTTCATCAGAGTCTGCAACATTCTCCACCAGCTGATCTTCCACATCTATCGGCTCTTTCGAAGGAGGAGCAGAGGAAACAGGTTCGATAGGCTGAGCATCAACATCATTGTTGTTCACAGATACTGAAGGAGAGCCCACACCATAGCTAACCTCTTGGGGATCCTTTGGGATGAAGCTTACTTCCTTTGCACCACCAGCAACAACAAAATTCCTGAACGACATCTCTGCAAAAAGGGAGAAAAAAGATGAATATCAGAAAGATAAGTTCCTATCTCTTATTTTATTTAAAAATTTACATACTTTTTCCATCACACATAAACTCAGGAAGCAATGGAGATCCTCCCACTTTCGAAGACCAACCATAAAACGAATTGGCTCGGGGAATGTTTGACAATCACTGGATGACGAGCCAATCATCAAGCTACAAAGGATTCCTCCTCACAGTATAGGGCAAGGGATCATTAAACCTCTTTTCATTATATTGAAATTCTGGGTTTAGCAACGCAGGGAAATTTGGAGGGACAATAGTGTTTTGGATATAAAAGAATTTTCCTTTCCAATTCCTGATGTTCGTAAAAGGCCTATCTATGAGTATGGGCACATTCCTTTCACCCCTTTTTGCCAATGTCAACCAATCTCCTCCAGGGTACAAGTTCAAAAACCCTCTAAGAACAGTCAATGACGGTTACATTACAATGTATGTCGTAAGCTTGGCTAGGCCAAGCCAAAAGGGTTAAACCTAGATATGTGTACTTCGTAGTACTGAAGGATTTCTAGAATCAAAGGGTGCAAGGGTATCCTAAGGTTAGAGGTGGTGAATTCATGGATGTATAAGCCTGCATAGTTTTATGGGGCATCAAAAATACCTTGATTTCTGCTAGGTAACATGATTTTGTATTCTTTGGGAATCGGATAATCAGTAAGGAACGCTTTAAGCTCCTCCCTAGTCAAGGTGCAACCTTGTTGTTTGATTACAAATTTTTTATTGCTAGACATGATCCTTCTAAATCGACAAAAAAGTATTGGAAACGAAAGGCATACGAAGGAATACTTTACTGCTTTGTTCGAAAGCTTGATTGGAAGGAGATTTAGTAGGTGAAAGATTGGGCGTGAGATAAAATTGTGTCGGGTTTTACTGCTTTTTGATTTTAAATACCCTCACACATGTTAAATCTCTACCTACACGTGTCCTACGATATCCCCTAACCTCCGGATTTCAAATCCTTTTTAAATTTTTCAAGAGACGTTTTGATTTTACCGAGGAAAGGGGTGGTTAGGATAAGTACATGCATTAATTACGGGTAAATAGTTGCTAGACTTTTCATCTTCGTTCGTTTTTGTGACGGAGGGAGGTTTCAGATCTATTTTTGAGTCGTAGCAATATTTCTAGTTCGTACATATCACTTTCGACCGGGGCTTGATGACGCATCCGATCGTGTCGAAGGACACCCCTTCGACCTCGCTTGAATTTGCATTACGAAGACCCAAGTCTTTCTTCATATGTCATTGGTGGCGTAAAATCATTCATCATTGATATGATTACCGTTGGAATTCGCCAAGGCCTATGCCCTTCTGAGTCTTCTTTGAAGGCACCAAGACAAAGTAGAACCTTGACTTGGTCTTCCCCACGCTCCCACTATCTCCTTAGCTTCGCCGCCAAGACAGAGAGAATGGGGATGAAGCCCTAGCGGTTACCACAAATCATGGGACGCCCCATGATCTCTAAACGTGTGCTAACACTCTCCAAGCTTATTTCCTCATCTATAAATAGGTTTGGCGAGTCATTTCAATGATATGTTCACTCAACACAGTATTTCACATACTCCATATTATTTACAACACATATCACATATTTACTCTCACACCGGAGGTGGTTCATAGGCCCAACCCCGCCAATCACTTAACGAATTGTCTACTATTTCTTATTGCAGATTGGCTACAAGTTTGGCGCAAGCATATCACCCCTCATACTCTTCGATCACCATCGAAGGTCTGGTCGTACGAATTATTGTACAATCAATATATACATATATTAAATGCATTTCAACAAATTATGTGAATTTTATATATATATTTTTTTCTTTGCGGGTCAAATTTGTTACTACTATAACTTTGCATCATTTTTAATTCAAAATCACTTCCAAACTAATTAGGATGCATATAAATGAATATATATGCATCCAATTTAAGTCGACGCATCTCAAATATGTAATTATAATTATTTTTCTTTTTTTCTTTAAATTTTAAATTTTCTTCTACCTAAATTCTTACCCTACTTAACGATACCAAAGTCTAAAGAAAGAGTAAAACAAACTCTTGTTAATCCAATATCATAAAATGCATTGATTTTCCGAAAAACTCGCTTGTTACAAAAACCTTTAATTTAGGGAAAATTTTGATATTATTATTTGTTAAAGAATAATTGACATTGGTATTAAAAAATATATTAACGTAATTGAGGCCAACGTTTGCAATGTCTTTAAACAAAATTTCGTCATAACTAGTATTAGGATACAACAATTAATTCAATATTAAACTTGAATCTAGCGATTTTGATATGGTTGCATGATGGAGTTTGGTATGGATTATTTGTGGCTTTCTGTTTTCTTCCAGATTCGAAGATTGTGTATAATGTATGAAGTGTTCCATTGAACCACTGCAACTCTTCATAATATCATTATGTTATATAATCAATCAAAAGAAACATCGTAACTTTTCATTGTCTTTATAATACCATTATGTTATATCACTGATGAAAAGAAAAGTTGCATCTTTTTGCCAGCACGTCACAATAAAAACGTAGTAAAACAAAATTATTATTAATTCAAGATTATTAATTGAGCTCAAAGATTAGATTACATATATAATAAGTCTAATTAAGTCAAAACAAACCTAAACCAATCATTAAGCCCATTACTATGTACTTCATATGTTAGTTAATCGTTTGTCTAATGACCTTAGAGTGCACGATGAGGGGCAAATTCACACGCCATTCGCACCCATTAGAACCAATTGCGGCGCCATTGATTGTACCGCCCATCTCGCCATCGGCTCGCCAATCGCACCTCCGCCAACCAAATGACTTACGCTATTTGAAAAAGATTACCTTTATATTTTTATATATTTTTTAATGTTTAATAAAATGTGTTTGTTTTTTTAAAAAAATGATACTAATAACATGTTATTGATATGTTATAAAAGCTAAATATTTTAATTATTGATGCCTTATTTAAAGAAAAATGTTATGACATTGGATCAACATATTAAAATATACCAATAGCAAATGATACCCACCACTTTTATAAAGATATGAGAGTTTCGTTATGGTAGCAAAGGTGGGATAAAACTTTGCATGTTCCAACATTATTATTTTTTAAAGGAAGAAAAAGACGAGATTCATTTGATGGATATAGAAACATGATTACACTTGGCATATATACAACAAATGTCACACGTGAAGTCTAGAAACGCGTAACATGATATACAAATGTAAACCCAAATTAGGACGAGTACTATCAAGTATCAACACTATAATATTGTTTTCCTAATTTAAAATGAATTCTCACTCTCTACAAAAATAAGAGAACGACTTCAAAGGTCTATGAACACGAATGAGTTGGTTTTTAAGAAGTTCGATTGCTTTTATATTCGAAAAAAGCGTTGACTAATCTGCAGGACTAGATGAAGTACGATGTTTGAATAAGAACACCTCAAGTTAAACCTACACATATAAAAACTGATTTAGCAACTCGTATAGTTCATACGTATCAATTGGGTCGCCATTATATATGTTCAAAAGCGAAAAAGAAGATGCATAAAACATACATAAACCCAAGCAAATAGATGTACGTGTTACATAATTATATTCTAGGTTGTCTTATTGGTATTATTGTGGCAATCACAAACATGGATAAATTCTGATCTCAAAACTAAGATACTTTTTGGACTTGTAGATTTTAGCTCAAGGTAACCATTATAGTAAAAGATCGAACATACTTCGCATTTCATCGATCAGATAAAAAAATCAAGATATTGATTTTCATACTTAAACAACTTTCCATATCCATCATGCTTATGGACTTACAGCATGTTTTATTACCTCTCAAAAAAAAAAAAAAAAAAAAAATTAGCTACAACTTTTTACAATATCTTGTTATGAACCACTCAAGGTGATCAATAGTGATCAATCACCCGATACCTTTGGGCGTGCTTTGTTGGGTTGGAAGGGCCACTCGTCACTTTAAAATTTTAATATCTTCGTTCTTGATAAAACTCAAAAGGTCGCGAGTTCTAGCTGCTGCATAGACTACCGAAAATGCAATCCTTTTAAAAATCATAGCTTTAATTCTCCCTCTTCTTGGTATGTACTTCTTCCTGTGTGTCGAAAATGAGGTCTTCATGCTAGCCTGCTTCGTATTCAGGTCCGGTATACACCCTCTTTGTGAGATGTCGAGATGAGTAACTAAATGAAGGTTTTTATTTTTGAAGTGGTGATATTAACTTTGGGGACACGGGTGGTGCCTTTTATAGTAGAGTATATTTGAGGGGTTCAAATAGAGAGTAGAGACATTTATGTATTTAAAAATAATTGGGGGGTTTATTTAGATTTTGTGCTTATTTTAGGGCTCAAAGTCAACTGTCAAGAGTCGTGTTACTTATCTAAACAAGAGTCCAGTTAAGGGGTGTGTGTGTACACACATATAGTGTGTGTATGAAGCCTTCAAAAAGAATGTGTGTATGATGTGGACAAAAAGAACATTTTTTTGTGCGATTAATGTTGTCATTGTGAAACCAACTATAGTATTCATCGAGCAATATTTTTTTGAGCACATTCACCGAGCAATAATATTAGGAGTTTTTTTTTCCGTACCATGAGCTCAAACTTTTTTTCCCTACCATGAGCTCAAAACTTTGTTTCATTTTAACGAAAAGACTTATAAAAATTTCTCTCTTCTAATTAATCAGCTAACATAGATATCTTTTCACACCACTACTTTTTTTTTTTTTTTTTTAAACTTTTTTTTTTTTCCTATTAAATGGTCCAAAGAAAATTTTCTATTTTAACATAGATTAACTCTTCACATCTCTTAATTTAAAATTTTATCTTTTTTATTTTTTTATTATCGCCTAGATGTTCACGCTAATTTAATGTTCATGTTCGCTATATTACGCTAAACTAACATAAACGATCAATAAAATTTCTAATATATGCACAATATATTGTTTTACAAGTGTCATTTTGTTTAAATAAGCCAATTTTAAAATTATAGAATTAAAAGATATTATACGAACATATAAATAAATGACAAAAGTACACTAATATTTATGACGTTAATTAAAACATAACAATATAGTTTTTTTAAAAACAACTAAATATCTTACAATATGTACATTGTGAACTCTAAACATCCGAAGAGAATTGAACCCATAACCATTTTGTTGCTTAACATTTTACACGCATCGCTAATGTACAACCTTTGCTAAAATAGCAATATATTTGTGATAGTGTCTAGGTGGGTAGAGCCCATGGCTTGGTCCACCCAGTTTACTTTCTAGCGCGTCTGAACGTCCATATCGTTTGATACTTTTGACTGTTATTCTTGTTTAGCAAGTAAAGAAATGTTTTCGTTTATATATTTCTGTAGCTTTATACATTGAATAGGTAACTTGAATCAACTTAACGAATACCTATAATCCACGAAGAGCAACAGAAAAACAAAATAACATAAACATAGAATTTATATGGACTATTGGATCACACGTTAATCCATAGCATTACATAGTGTTAAAATATGGCGGATTACTACTAGTAATAATTACTATCTTTAAAGAATATTAGCCCTCACTGAACTCTGTTAGAACTCGATATTAACTTCTTACCAAGATTCGACCTCAACAATTAGAATCTTATGCAACGTACATCGGTACATAAAGCCCACCATAAACATCATCAGATTGCATTTTGTATAGTGAAAGTTTATCAGATTTTTTATGTGTATAACAGGAATTAAACACACCTTTTTATAGTTACAATTTTGGCGGTTACAAACCAATCAGCATGATTGTTGGTTCCTTCCAAAAGTAACCAACACAACACTTAATCATACCTGTTGGAAATAACCGTCAAATAAACTCTAAAACATAATTAACTGTTTTTATCAATGCTATAAAAAACTATGACGAATTTATTTCCAAACCACATTAACATTTCATTAATTCTATCCAAAAGCCTCTTAAAAGACATTAGTGGAATTGCACTTATTAAGTCACTTTCACTTCTTTCACTCACCTATATAAAATATATACAACACACAAATTAAAATTGTTGATAAAACCTATAAGTTTCAACCCATGATAGCATGGGCATCTACTGAATTGAACTTGTGTAAACCATGAAGAAACATGAATAACATCAACATCTTGAGCTGTACAACTTGGACCATTGCATTAACTAGAACGAAAACATACAATTAACTTTGACTTGAGCATAACCAGTTTTGTCAAGTGTCAACTCGGTATGCCTCTTGGAAAAATGATGCTAAAAATAACCTACCACACCAAATGAAGCAACTTGGTAGACCTGTTTGCAATTGAGAAGCATATATATTATCCAACGACTTGGATGTGGTTGCATGCTTGCTAGCTAGCAAGTTAACGACTAAAATATATTTAAAACTATATTAAAAACAAAATGATGGATCATTGGATCCTAAAAGAAATTGTATAAATAATGGATCCTAAAAGCAGACCCGGTCAAGGTAAAATACATTACTTAATAGACAAAATGTTAACCAAAAACAAAAGAGAAAATACAACCAGACATTTGACTCGATACTTAATATGAGCTATAGACGTTGATCCTTAAGCTTGAACATTTGGCATCTTGATATGCATAAAATTCGAAGGTTTATTTTAATCAGGTATATAACTTAAAAAATAAATTATAACCAATACATTTGTTATCGTGTTATGGAGTTTTCAAGTTTTGATCTAAAAAATACCAAATTTATAAGGAAATCTAAGATAGAAGATTAGCTGATAAAAAAGACAAATTAATACTCATCAAATGGTCCCGCCTCATCCACTTACGCGTGAGGGAAACTTAGCTTAAGAACAGTTATATGGCAATTATCGACCAAACATAGACCGAGTTATAAGGCAATGGTCGGTTGGGTATACTCGGTCGACCGAGTAAATGGTCGGTTGTGACTATTGTGGGAGCAAGGTTGGCTTCGGTTGGGAAGGGAAGAAAAGGCGAACTAGTTCGTTGCCTCGACCGAGTTTAAGAACTCACAAAATCAAAAAGTATTGGACCTTTTGAGATAAAAACAAAAAAGAAAAACTTTTTTTTAAAAAAAACTTTACCACTTTACAACCTTATAAATACCAACCTCAAACACCATTCTAAACACACAATTTCAAACAACATGTCTCTCAGCATAAAATTATTATGGCTTGTCGTCTCCCTCATACCGTCAAAGAAATACAAATGTACGTTAAAAAACAATGCGATGAAGACGATGCGGCTCGACAAAATGCTATTATCGGCGTTATCAAGCAGTTTGATCTCGCAAGGGCAGAGAAGCAACGTTTGAGAGAACAATACGTGATTTGCAACGACATTTCGCCTGAAAGAAAAGCTAAGATTGACAAACTTTTTAGGGATGAAGCCCGCAAAGACGACGACAATGCTGACATGTTGTGGGAGTGTGTTCAGCAGATACAGAACAACATCAACACCAAAATCACTTGGAGCTATAGGGAGAACACAACCGGTGGTGTGGGTGCATCAAGTTCGTCTGCTAGACCTAGATTTGTTGAGCAACCTCTGCTAGACGAGGAATCCAGGAAGGTGGAAGACGAACGTTTGGCTTACATCGAGGAATTTGCTGGTTATCGATCTCCTTCGTATTATTCTGCATCAGGGGAGCATTCAGATTAGAATATGTTTATGTATTTCGTATCGTAGTATATTTTAGTTCGTATGTTTTTTTTAGCAATATCGTATTGTATGATTTATGTAATACTTTTATTATTAATGAAGTTTAATTTTGTTGTAAAAAATATTTGAATTTAAAAAAAATAAATAACTAGGTCATCACTGTGGCAACTAGGTTGTCGTCAGGCCATCGGAGAGAGAAAGCTGACGAGGCACAGGTGACCCAGGTCACCACTGTGCATAGCCTAATGGTTATTGATTTTTAGCCTAAATGGCTAAACCCTATACCGTCATAACCAGCCTACTAAGCCAAAAGCCCAACAAACGTTGTCTAGTAAATTAGCTTTCTAGGCAAACATTGACCGAACACAAGCATTCTTGCACGGAGAGCTAAACTCGAGAGCAAGGACTGACCAAAGAACTTATCCCGTAAAACCGTTACACGGTAAAAGCCACGTGTAGCTACCTCTTTCGTTCAAGAGGTAGTGTCGCGGGTATTGTGACAACTGGCAATTTAGGGAATCTATTTTAGGTAACCGCATTACGTTAAACTAAACCGAGTTTTGCCTTTATCACTATTTTATAAACCATGACTTGATTTTATATCGTCTATTGGTTTTTACGGATTATTTCACTATTAAATGAGTTATCGTATGAGTTTTAACTCTATTTGGTAGGCATTATTCGATTCGGCACTAGAAAAGCCTAAAACGAGAAATATTGTAACTTTTAGACCGTAACTCGGAAATTGACAAATAAATAGTCCAAACTCGTGGAAAAACGTAAATAACGATGTTAGAAAGTCGAATGAACGTCGTGGGACACTCGGGGGACAATATATGAGCTTGGGAATGGGTAAACGGGATAGTTACGAAAAATTACAACTTCGACCCCCCATTTCTCCCTATGGCCGGCGCCCCCTCTCCCCATATTTTTATTATTTTTGAGTCCCCAACACCCAAGTATAAAAGGCACCATCCACCCTCATTCTTACACTTAGTTTCTCTCACTAAAAACACACACACACCTCTTTTCTCTCTCCCCTTTCTCTCTCTAAAAACCCTAGCCGCCACCCCTAATTTTCCGGCCACTATTCCGGCCACCACCGTCACACCGCCTCGCGTGACCACCCACCTCCACCACCATATCAAAGATCTTTTCATCCTCTTTCCAACCATATATAATACTCTCACTAAAACCTTCATTAACACCTTCAAATCTTAAGATTAAGATTCGTACTTTTAAGGTTTCAAGTGAGTTTTGCAATTCGAGCTTGAATAAGGTAAATGGAACGTGGGTAGAGCTTGTTTAAGCAATAATAGCCCACGTATGGTAAATTAGGGTTTTGACCCTAAGGTAGAATTTGGGGCTTTTGGTTTAAACGTGGAATTAAGTTTAATTAACATATAAATAAACAAGTAATTAGTGTTTGGTAAGCATGTGGTGTATCAATTTGATGGGTTTATGCATTTTAGGTCTAGTTTCATATTTCTGGTTAGAATAGATGATGGGTTTTGTGTTTGATTAATGATTGGAGCTTGAATGATTGTATTTGGATGTTGTGGAATTGATTTGGGTGATGTTTGGTTGGATTTGGATGTGAGCATGGGGCGTACGAGCCACCACACCCACGTTGGGTTGTGTTTGGTTGGTGTACGTGACCCACTTGGGCCACGGGTCCGAGTCGGGTCGTTTTGGTAGCTTGTTGGTTGATGTAGTTGAGGTTTGGATGAGACGCGTGGAGCCGAAAAGCTTCTAAAGCTTGTTTGGTTCACGTGGTCTAAACCGTGACCGTGTCATGACCATTAGGGTCATAACATTGGTTTCGGGTATATTTGGTTGATTGATTGGTTGGCGAGATTGTTTTGAGTTGATTTGGGATTGAATTGCGCTATTATGACTTTTAAATTGGACTTGATATATATATTGTCAATTTTGAGCTACATCGGTGTTACTTTGACTTTTTAGTCAATAGTTGACTCCGACAAAGCCATAACATGGACTTTAGTATAGTTTGGACTATTGATTGATTGAAATCCGAGAAGTCATGACTCGTGCTTGTGGACTCGAAACGAATAACGATATGAGATTAATACTGGAATTTGACGAAATATATATATATATATATATATATATATATATATATATATATACATGAAAATGCTAATAGACTATGAAATATAAATAATAAATGGGCTTTTGTACCAAAAATATCGATAACAAGACTTATCTTGTTATTTACTATTTTAAATGGAAACTAACGACTAAATTGGAAATGTTTTACAATAAATAAGTAATTAATGTTTCGAGTACACGTTTATCGAAGGATACCAATTATGGGCATTTAATACTAGTTTAAGTATTTATTTGCTTACGTTGTGTGCATGAGTTACGGATAACCTAACATTAATAGTGTTGATCCACGTGGGTAGCGGACTTATTGGGTTGACGAATCTAATAAGAGCCCGCTAGGTACGTTGGGTTACCTTATTAATAGATGAATTATCCTTATGACTCTTTAAGATACGATTGATTTATGGGATAATAAGCGACCCGAGTAAATAAATGAGTTTATCAAGTTGACGAATTCGATAAGGTCTACTATTTATTCCGAAACTTATTGGACTATAGAGCTTATCGCTTAGATGTCTCATGGTGTTGCATTGAGTATATACTGGTTGTTTGAGTGCATTCATAGCATCATATTGAGTCGATACACCCACACGAGGATACCAAACACTAGAATTAAATGGTGAAACGAGACATTTTTGGAAATAAAGAAATGGAATACATTGGGGTAGATAACGTTGATTTCGAGAAATATATATTAAAGTTGGTCTACATTAATAGGTTGTGCCGAGTCGATAGTTGCTGTGCCGTGATTACCGTTATCTTCTGCTAGTGTTTATTTGTACCTTGATTGCTTGAGGTGAGTTTCATAGCCCCACTTTTATCTACGCTTAACTACATTGGGGTGAGAATCATGCTACTGTTTTGGACCGTGAAAACTATTTGGATTTGCTTATATGCTTGACTGCTTAGATAGATGTGCGGTAGTTGTTGCCTTAGACTAGGGTAGCAATCCTAATTGCTATAACTGCTGCCTAGCTAAGAATAGACTTCTACGCGACCTAGTCCCGGTTGGCAACCGTTTCTAGATTTTGCCACGACAGTCTGGACTAGAGTCGCTGGGCCCGAGTAATCCCTGGATGCGGGATATGTTTATGGTTGGCGATCCGGGTAGGATCGGTATTTATCTATCTTAGGTCTTGCATAGCAAATCAACTCTTACAGGTCCACTATGATTTTGTTGAACTTAAACCTATGAACTCACCGTAGTCCACCTTTTAGCATGATTTCTCATGTATTTGAGAGATGTTTGGAATACATGATCGGTGGAAGCTTGGCAAGAAGGCGGGGTTCAAGGATCATTTCTGACTCTGATAAATTTTGGGGACCTATTTTATTAAATCATGTTTTGGGCCTAATATTCACACTTTTGGATTAAATGTTTTGAATAACTAAATTTGGGATTGGTTTTGAATGTTAAATGACTATATTTTTGCTATACTTGTGTGCGATACCAATCCAATAGTAACGCCTCGAAAACTTGATTAAGTCTTTCGCTGTACCGAGATTTGGGGGTGTTACAGATTGGTATTAGAGCTCGAGGTTATAGAGATATAGGGATTTTATAAACCCTAAACTATAACCACTTTTAAGAAAAATTGATCCTCGACCGACGCACGCCTGCATGTCAAGCCGAAGCTTCTTATTTTATTATGGTATGAACTGTGAATTGAATTATGAGGTGAACTGTTAAGGGATATTGTGAACTGATTATGGAAATGTTATGATTTGGGAATATGATTATTGATTTTGGGTAACTGAGATGTGATTATCGAGATACTAAGGAATTTGATTTGAGTAAACGGTATATTGGGATTTTGGAGTTTTGAACTCGATTGATTTGATATGGGATTATGTGATAGAACGGAACTTATGTGTTTTATTTAAAGGCATGTTTTGAGTAATGCGGTACCTCTACTTTTAAAAGCTTTCATTATGTGATATATGTTTTGGTTTAGTTGATGCGCTTATTAAAACTAGTTGTTTCGAACACTTATACCTACCCTATGCCATTGTCACAGACTATGCCTTCACTAGCTTTTGATGTGTCTGAGGAGGTCCTTGTTGCTAGTTCGCCAAGATTGACTCTCATGACGGTTGCGTAGGTGATCCTTATGAGACGCCTGCCACTCTAGTTCATCATCATCGATCACCCTAGCTCATCTAGGAAGCTCACTTTACATCAGTCTTAGCACGAGCCCACTCTGTGATTGCTTATAGCACTGCCCGCATGTCCGTGAGACCACCATCATCACATATCCGTTTAGCAACATCACCATGTCTTAGGAGGCCTAGATCTCCTAGTGTACCACCTCGGATTTACTGCACAGAGACTCCAACACATGGACTCTCCCTCTATGGATGAGGGCGAGGAGGAGCATGAGGTCGAGGAGCAGTATGTAGATGAGGATGAGGATCCTCAGGAGGAGGATGATGAGGATATCCCGAAGGGGTACTCCTCCATTGCAGAGTCCTGCACATTCTCCCGACCAGTGCTCTCCTTTTCCGAGCCCGAGTACCTGGACAACCTTTAGACATCGACTCACCACCTTACTCACCTTATATAGGTAGCCCGTTAGGATCTGAGATACCATCGGAGATTGCTTCAGAGTCCGAGGAGTATGGTGAGACGGGTCTGATGTGGGAGAGGATTACATCACAGGGTACTAGGCTTAGTCAGTTGACAGACCGATTGGTTGGAGTATCTAGGGCTAGTATAGAGGATCTGAAAGCTGATATGGGTGTTGTAGTCAAGAGGACTAGGGTTTTGCATGATGGTATGTCGGAGCTCCAAGAGCAGGTTGGGGACCTGCTGAGAGGGTTCGCGATAGCTCGTGATGCTGATAGAGCAATTTGACGTAGGATTGGTGAGTTGGAGAGAGAGGTCGCAGAGCTTAAGAGTGATCGCGACGCTCGACGTGTTGAGTTAGCATCTTTGTGGAGAGAGGTTGACGATGTTAGGAGATCAGTTAGTGGTATTCGTAGGCGTGGCTAGATAGTATTAGATTCATGGTTTTGTACCATCTTGAAACTAAGTAGTACTTGGTTCGAGATGTAGATCTATCCTAGTTGTCTTAGTAGTATCATTGTTAGGATCGTTTTTGATTTCTTCGTATCCTTCCATGTATTTCCACTTTTGAAACCTATGAGTTATGGTTATTGGAACGTGCATCCTTAAGTTATGACTCGATGTCTGGTTGTTTCGCTTTGATATAGTTATTTGGAGATCCTTAGAACCCAACTCTATCCTTAGAGCATGAATTGTGAACTTATGAAACCATTCTTCTTGCCTTCAGAATGATGGCAACAAGACGAAACCCGCTTAGGAACAACCGATCAGCTCCTGCTGCTATTGTTGCCCCGCTCGAGGTCGTCGTCCGGCCCCGACCACTCCACTTGTTGAGAACCTGAACCCTGATAACCCAGCTGTAGAAAACCCGAATGTGAACGACCGTGCTGAGAATGGTCCTGTTCCACAAACCCTCCACTGTGAACCCGGTCCATGTTGACCCGATTAGTGGCAGCCAACTACTAAATGAAACTAATATCTCTAACACCTCTGGTGGGACCCCAATGCTGAATCAAACTCGAGGTTGTACCTACAAAGAGTTCGATTCGTGGTCCCATTGAGTTGAGGCTGAGAGAGAGTAGTTTACCTAACTAGGTGGTTGGAGAAAACTGAATCTGTGTTTGCCGTTAGTAATTGTGGGGAGGATTGTAAGGTTAAGTATGCAACATATACCTTGAAGGACGGCGTTAACACGGTGGAACAACTATCACAGATCGTAGGAATTGATGTAGCTTATAGTATGACTTGGACTCGTTTAAGACTCTCGATCAAGACTTACTATCCTAGGAATGAAGTTAAGAAGTTAGAAAGTGAGTTCTGGAACCATAAGGTTAAGGGTACTAACATGGCGACTTATACTCGTCGTTTCCAAGAGTTATCGTTGCTTTGCTTCGATATGGTTTGCACTAAAGAGCTTAAGATTGAGAGGTATACTGATGGATTGCCTATAGCTACTCGAAATGATGTCATCGCTGCGAAGCCAGTTAATTTGCATTAGGCAATTACTGTGGCTCAGCGTTTGATGGACTATTATGTACTAGAAGTAGGAGACAAGGGTAAGAATGATAGGAGTGATAAGAGGAAGAGGAATGAAGTTGTTAAAGGGAATGGCAACAAACGGCAAGAGACAGCCAGAGTGTTCGCCATAGGAAATGGAGGAAGGAAAGATTATGAAGGTAGTAAGCCTGTGTGTGGTCGTTGTAACCGACACCACCATGGACTGTGCCCGAATGTGTGTAGGAAGTGCTCTAAGGTAGGACATTTGGCCAAAGACTGTAGGTCCCGACCACTTGTTGCAGCTCAAACTGCATAAAGAGCGGACTGGAAGGCCACTGTCACCTGTTTTGGATGTGGAAAGAAGGGACACTTTAAGAATGAGTGCCGAGAGCCGTGGATGAGAGAAAATCCCGGTAATGTAGGAGTATTTGCTAACCAAGGTGTAGGAAATAGTGGCTTAAACCCTTTGAAGCGTGAGGTTGTGGAGAACCAGGGAAACCATGGTGCTAGGATCGAGAGAGACATGGGAATAGTGCGTGTTTACGCTATTGGGAAGGAAGCTGGTGAGGACCCTAACGTAGTTACGGATACGTTCCTTCTCAATAATCGCTATGCTTCCATACTGTTTGATACTGGTGCAGATATGAGTTTCGTATCCACCAATTTTATGCCATTACTAGGAATCTCCCAAACACCTCTAGGGTTTAGTTACGAAGTGAAATTAGCCAATGGGAATAGAGAGAAGATAGACACCGTAGTCCGAGGTTGTACCTTAAGTTTCCTAGACCGCCCGTTTAGTATAGATCTATTTCCAGTTACCTTGGGAAGCTTTGACGTCATTATCGGAATGGATTGGTTATCGGAGAACGGTGCACACATCATTTGTGATGAGAAGATTGTGCGCTTACCGTATGGCGGAAAGGTTCTGAGCATACAAGGAGATCGGAGCGACTGTGGAAGTCCTTCCCGGTTGACCATCATCTCTTGTATTAAGGCTCAGAAGTACATCGATAGAGGAGGTTATCTTTTCTTGGCTCTCAATTTAAAAGAAAAGTGAGGAGACGAGTGAAAGACACCTTAATGATGTACCCGTCGTTAGAGAATTTTCGGATGTGTTTCCGACGATCTTCCGGGGATTCCACCGTCCGACAAGTGGAATTCAAATAGAGTTGATACCGGTGCGACACCCGTAGCCCGTCACCTTATCGACTTGCTCCAAGAGAATTGGGGAGCTGTCTAAGCAGGTTGGCATTGTCGAGAAGGGATTCATTTGATCAAGTTCGTCACCGTGGGGAGCACCAGTGTTGTTTGTGAAGAAGAAGGATGGATCTTTTCGGATGTGTATCGATTATAGGGAATTGAATAAGTTGACAGTGAAGAACCGATATCCGTTACCTAGAATAGATGACCTATTCGACCAACTCCAAGGAGCTAGTGTCTTTTCTAAGATCGATTTACAATCTGGTTATCACAAGCTTAGAGTTCGAGAGGAGGATATCCCTAAGACGGCGTTTAGAACTCGTTACAGGTCCCGAACTTGTCTTGGAAACCACTGAGAAGATAGTTCAGATTCGTAACCGGTTGCAAACCGCTCGTGATAGACAAAAGAGTTATGCTGATAGGAGACGTAAACCTTTAGAATTTCAGGTTGGAGATCGTGTTATGTTGAAAGTTTCTCCTTGGAAAGGAGTGATTCATTTTGGAAAGAGTGGAAAACTCAATCCCCGATATATTGGTCCCTTTCCAATCCTGGAAAGAATCGGACCGGTAGCATACCGCCTGGAGCTACCATCGGAACTGAGCAGTGTACACAATGTCTTTCACGTTAGTAATCTTAAGAAATGTCTTTTAGAGGAAAACATAGTTGTGCCCTTAAGAGATATTTGTATTGATGAGAAATTGAATTTCGTTGAGGAACCGATTGAGATTATGGACCGTGAGATCAAAAGGCTGAAGAATAGCCGTATTCCGATTATTAAGGTTCGTTGGAACTCCCGACATGGACCGGAGTTCACTTGGGAACGTGAGGACGTTTTCTGTAGGAAGTATCCTAAACTTTTTATGACACCAAGCAACTCGGAGTGAAACCCGGGACGAGTTTCTTCTGTGGCTGGGAGGCTGTGACAACTAGCAATTTAGGGAGTCTATTTTAGGTAACCGCATTACGTTAAACTAAACCGAGTTTTGCCTTTATCACTATTTTTATAAACCATGACTTGATTTTATATCGTCTATTGGTTTTTATGGATTATTTCACTATTAAATGAGTTATCGTATGAGTTTTAACTCTATTTGGTAGGCACTATTCGATTCGGCACTAGAAAAGCCTAAAACGAGAAATATTGTAACTTTTAGACCGTAACTAGGAAATTGACAAATAAATAGTCAAAACTCGTGGAAAAACGTAAATAACGATGTTAGAAAGTCGAAAGAACGTCGTGGGACACTCGGGGGACAATATATGAGCTCGGGAATGGGTAAACGGGATAGTTACGAAAAATTACAACTCCGACCCCCCATTTCTCCCTATGGCCGGCGCCCCCCCTCCCCATATTTTTATTATTTTTGAGTCCCCAATACCCAAGTATAAAAGGCACCATCCACCCTCATTCTTACACTTTGTTTCTCTCACTAAAAACACACACACACACACACACCTCTTTTCTCTCTCTAAAAACCCTAGCCGCCACCCTTAATTTTCCGGCCACTATTCCGGCCAGCACCGTCACATCGCTGCGCGTGACCACCCACCTCCACCACCATATCAAAGATCTTTTCATCCTCTTTCCAACCATATATAATACTCTCACTAAAACCTTCATTAACACCTTCAAATCTTAAGATTAAGATTCGTACTTTTAGGGTTTCAAGTGGGTTTTGCAATTCGAGCTTGAATAAGGTAAATGGAACGTGTGTAGAGCTTGTTTAAGCAATAATAGCCCACGTATGGTAAATTAGGGTTTCGACCCTATGGTAGAATTTGAGGCTTTTGGTTTAAACGTGGAATTAAGTCTAATTAACATCTAAATAAATAAGTAATTAGTGTTTGGTAAGCATGTGGTGTATCAATTTGATGGGTTTACGCATTTTAGGTCTAGTTTCATATTTTTGGTTAGAATAGATGATCGGTTTTGTGTTTGGTTAATGATTGGAGCTTGAATGATTGTATTTGGATGTTGTGGAATTGATTTGGGTGATGTTTGGTTGGATTTGGATGTGAGCATGGGGCGTACGAGCCACCACACCCACGTTGGGTTGTGTTTGGTTGGTGTACGTGACCCACTTGGGCCACGGGTCCGGGTCGGGTCGTTTTGGTAGCTTGTTGGTTGATGTAGTTGAGGTTTGGATGAGACGCGTGGAGCCGAAAAGCTTCTAAAGCTTGTTTGGTTCACGTGGTCTAAACCGTGACCGTGTCATGACCATTAGGGTCATAACATTGGTTTCGGGTATATTTGGTTGATTGATTGGTTGGCGAGATTGTTTTGAGTTGATTTGGGATTGAATTGCGCTATTATGACTTTTAAATTGGACTTGATATATATATTGTCAACTTTGAGCTACGTCGGTGTTACTTTGACTTTTTAGTTAATAGTTGACTCCGACAAAGCCGTAACATGGACTTTAGTATAGTTTGGACTATTGATTGATTAAAAGCCGAGAAGTCATGACTCGTGCTTGTGGACTCGAAACGAATAACGATGTGAGATTAATATTGGAATTTGACGAAATATATATATATATACATGAAAATGCTAATAGACTATGAAATATAAATAATAAATGGGCTTTTGTACCAAAAATATCAATAACAAGACTTATCTTGTTATTTACTATTTTAAATGGAAACTAACGACTACATTGGAAATGTTTTACAATAAATAAGTAATTAATGTTTCGAGTACACATTTATCGAAGGATGCCAATTATGGGCATTTAATACTAGTTTAAGTATTTATTTGCTTACGTTGTGTGCATGAGTTACGGATAACCTAACATTAATAGTGTTGATCCACGTGGGTAGCGGACTTATTGGGTTGACGAATCTAATAAGAGCCCGCTAGGTACGTTGGGTAACCTTATTAATAGATGATATATCCTTATGACTCTTTAGGATACGATTTATTTATGGGATAATAAGCGACACGAGTAAATAAATGAGTTTATCGAGTTGACGAATTCGATAAGGTCTACTATTTATTCTGAAACTTATTGGACTATAGAGCTTATCGCTTAGATGTCTCATGGTGTTGCATTGAGTATATACTGGTTGTTTGAGTGCATTCATAGCATCATATTGAGTCGATACACCCACACGAGGATACCAAACACTAGGATTAAATGGTGAAACGAGACATTTTTGGAAATAACGAAATGGAATACATTGGGGTAGATAACGTTGATTTCGAGAAATATATATTAAAGTTGGTCTACATTAATAGGTTGTGCCGAGTCGATAGTTTTTTGTGCCGTGATTACCGTTATCTTCTGCTAGTGTTTATTTGTGCGCTGATTGCTTGAGGTGAGTTTCATAGCCCCACTTTTATCTACTTTTTAACTACATTGGGGTGAGAATCATGCTACTGTTTTCGGACCGTGAAAACTATTTGGATTTGCTTATATGCTTGACTGTTTAGATAGATGTGCGGTAGTTGTTGCCTTAGACTAGGGTAGCAATCCTAATTGCTATAACTGTTGCCTAGCTAAGAATAGACTTCTACCTCGACGAAGTCCGGGGTTGGCAATTGTTCTAGATTTTGCCACGACAGTGCTGGACTAGAGTCGTTGGGCCCGAGTAATCCCTGGATGCGGGATATGTTTATGGTTGGCGATCCGGGTAGGATCGGTATTTATCTATTTTAGGTCTTGCATAGCAAATCAACTCTTACAGGTCCACTATGATTTTGTTGAACTTAAACCTATGAACTCACCAGCGTAAGCTGACCTTTTAGCATGATTTCTCAGGTATTTGAGATATGTTTGGAATACGTGATCGGTGGAAGCTTGACAAGAAGGCGGGGTTCAAGGATCATTTCTGACTCTGATAAATTTTGGGGACCTATTTTATTAAATCATGTTTTGGGCATAATATTTACACTTTTGGATTAAATGTTTTGAATAACTAAATTTGGGATTGGTTTTGAATGTTAAATGACTATCTTTTTGCTATACTTGTGTGCGATACCAATCCAATAGTAACGCCCCGAAAACTTGATTAAGTCTTCCGCTGTACCGAGATTTGGGGGTGTTACAGGTATTTTGCTAAGATTTTGCCGAAGATCCTAATAACCACCTGAGCTACGGATGTCATGTCACGTGTCATCTTGTCTCCATTATATGATAATCGACACGTGGTCCATCCAGGACCATTAGATCATCCACGACCGCAAGACCAGCTTCACGTATCACACAAACCTCAAATGCATCCCTATAAATACGGGTGCATTTTATGAGAAAGATCGAAGCAAACACAAGCTATCTTCACCATTTTACAACATACAACACACATTAAACCAACGTATGTGAGTGTTACCCCGACTCAAGATAATCAATCTTATCTCAGGGTCTTTACCGAATGCGAAAAACCAAACATACGATCATCACCATCTTAGAGGGTGTTTCTTTTTTCTGTTAATGAGTCTTAATGGGGAGATAGTGGTGGGGCCACACATATAATATGTTTCTTTTTCTGTTAAATGGTCTATATAGAGAGAGGAATCAAAAGATGCTCCTCCCCATTAAGACTCACTAACAGAAAAGGGCCCACCCATTTAATCTAAAAAAAAAAACCTTTACTTACCCTAAATCATCGCTTTACGTACCATAGGTAAACAATTATCAAACCCATATAGAGCATTATTGAATTATTTGAATCAATTAAATCACTTTAAAGGAGTTTATAGCTAAAATGAAATTTACTTTAAGACAATAAAACACGCTTCGTAGACTTCTATACCCCATTAACAAGTCAAAATGTTTTACATCATTATTATTTGCGTTAAGCTAATTTAGACGCAAGTATATAACACACTTACCCCGCGTGCGTGCATTAAACTATTTTAGCGTTTCTAGACGGCAAAGATGTCCCCATCGATTTTTTTTTCCGGTCAGAAGTCTATTTGGCTAAACATTCATTATTGGTTATGTAAATTTCTCAACCGCATAAGAAAATATGATAATAATGTTAATTCTAATCCGTATAAAATTATGAAGCGTGTTTTTGTTTTGACTAGTATTTCTTTTATATATGCGTATACAACATGTATGATAATTGTTTATTGTTTTTTGAACGGCGCCTCATTATTCTTCCAAAAAAAAAAAAAAAAAAAAGAAAAAAAAACGAGAACACTTCGGTTATGAGAATCTAGCAAGTAAAAAGTGATTTGAAATAAAAAATAAAAACTTACAAAATAATTTTTATTTAAAACTGAAAAAAAAAAAAAAAATCTTCCATAATCTCTGAAAATCAAAGATTACTTCATGTAACTTATAAAAATAATTTAATTTTATAATCTTCATCTCCAGCACCATCTCAAGTACCATATGCAGTTCTAATAACAGTTTTTATTTTTGTCAAACATACCCTAAATTTTAGAAGTGATTTAATAATGTTTGTCCATGAAATGATACTCCACTAATCTGTCACATATCCTTAGAAAATTTCCTTATATTTTACGAGATCTGGTGAAAGAAAAGTTAAAATAAAAAAAATAAAAAGGATTTTTAGCCACGCATTTTAAATAAATTTTTTTTTTTTTAAAAGAAGATGCATTGATTTTTATAAATGCATATAAAATGTATGATTATGGTTTCTTCTCAGTATTCTCATTTTAATAATTCATCCAATTTCATGTTAACCCATATTTCACGACCATAAGTAGGGTTTTTATCCACCAAATATTGCATATTTAATTGTTAATTCTCGTGACCCTTGAGGAGTTTTCCTGTATTTTGACTTATCGAATCATATTTTGAGTGTAAAGTAACTTATTATATGATGTTCCACATAGTCATTAAGGTTATAGAGAGTTAACTAAAGAGCAACATTATAATAGTTTATTTTTATCTTACTATCTTATAATAGAGGAATGCACTTCCATCATATTAATTATTTTAAGATTTCTATATAGGCTTTTTCTAACTTATGCAATGATGGTACACAATTAAAAGCATTTAATGAACATAAGTTGCCATGTTTAAATGTCACTTAATATATTTAATATTGTTTTATTTAATATATTTAATATTGTTAATAATTTCCCAATTTGCTTTCATTTAATATATTTAATATTGTTTTATATGAAAATTAACATAATTTAAGAAATTATTATGTTCAATAAATACACATAAACATATGCCATTGTGGCACATATTAGAAAATCCTTTTTATATATAAAATTTTAAGCAAATACAAATTACAAAGCATTAGTTACAAGTATTTAAGCACAATTACAACTAAAAAAAACACTATTCAACCTATACAATTAATACACAATTTAATTCACCCCTTCACCAAAAAGTACAACTATTTAAACACAATGTACAATCTAATTAAGCTAACATAACAAAAATCTGAGATCCAGCATCCAAAAAAAAAAAAAATCGAGATCAAGCAGCCCCAAAACAATGAATGTGACAAAACTTATGATATTAAACATGACTACTTGTGATTTCGGAATCGCCTTTAATTAAATTTAATCATCCATTCAACATGAATCTAATCATTAGAGGGGAGGGTATCCTACGCCAACAGAGGCGTTTTCCCGGAAAACACAACACGAACACGCCACAGCCACACCGGGGCTCGTGTTTTCGCGTCCTGAGCCGTCACGACCAGCCCAAATGGTCCCGGAAAACGCGACGGGATGGCGGGAGCAAGATACCAGGCCTCGCGTTTTCACCTTTTCTTTTGGCGTTATCGTGTTTTTTTTCATATGTGAGAATTTGTTGTTTTTTTCCATTGTGATAGAAAGAAATGAGGAAGAAGATGACCCACTGTGAGAAAGAGATGCAAGAAGATGAGCGGCTGACATTAGGAAGAAAAATAATATACAACCCTACTTTTAACCTTTCCCACTTTTTAAGCCCAGTAAGAAATTAGTCATTGAGTCTTCTTTTTTTTAATGTCCGCTATGCCCAAAAGGCCAAAACATATATTTTACATAGTAGTAGTAAAATTGTCTATCAAATTAATAAGTATAAAACATTTTGTCATGTGTATTATTAAAGAGTACTTTTATTTTGGGTTATAGTTTAGTTTATGTTTTTTTTTTTTTTTTTTTTTTTTAATGATAATTTTAATTTTATTTAAATATGTTGGTTTATTTAAATGTGTTCTGTGAAAAACTAGAAGGGGGGGTTGAATAGTTTTACCAATTAAAACTTCATTTTAATCTATTTAGATCGACTTATGTTAATCTATTTGGATGTGTGTGTTGAATGTTGATAAACAAACATATAAAGGTAAGCAATGAAAAGATAAGAGTAAGAAGCACAAAACCACAACGCAAGTATTTATAGTGGTTCGGCTACAAGGTCACCTTCCTTGCCCTACTCCACTCCCCGAGTCACCTACTCGAGAGTTCGTAATCACTACACCAATCTCCTTATGGCGGAGAAGCCTTCACAACGTCGCCTACTCTTTTTCCGGTACTAGGCTAACCACCGGGTTCTTTCACTCCAAGGTGAACCACACCTACACAACGTCGCCTAACCTTTATAAGGTACTAGGCTAAGTACCTAGTTCTTTCACTCCAAGGTGAACTACACCTTCACAACGTCGCCTACCCTTTATTAGGTACTAGGCTAAGCACCTAGTTCCATTGCAATGGAGGAACTACTACCACACTACACCAACGACTAATCCCAAAGGAGATCTACTCCTTTACAACATCATCAAGGATATCAATATCCTTGGATCTAATACTAGTCTATCTTGTGCATCGAAGCACACCATATCGAATGTACATCTAAGGCACCTTTCACTAATGCCTTTGACTAGATCTACAAGACACCTTTCACTAATGTCTTGTGTCTTCACTTCTAAGCACCTTTCACTAATGCTTCTTTGTCTTGACTTCTAAGCACCTTTCACTAATGCTTCTTTGTCTTGACTTATAAGCACCTACCACAAGTGCTTTATCCTATAGACGATAGATACCCTTCACTAATATCTTCGTCTTGACTCTTGAGACATCTTTCACTAATGTCTTCAACACTACACTTCTTTGAAGAAAGAAAGGAATCATCAACAAGAAGACTTCAGTAGCCTTGATGATGAGGAAGCATGGCAACTCATGGACTTGAGCTTGCTCGACTTCAAAGGTGGTGATCTTGCCTTTAAGAGGAACTTAAAAGATCACATAAAAACAAAACTACAAACATAGATCTCTTGGATCTAAGGTTAGTGAGATTTAACTCAGGGGGAAAGTATGTTAGAAAGGGATTGAAAAGGGGTGAGAAATAATGAAGAAATGGCTCACTATTTATAGAGGAAAAATCATACTGTTCCCCGGATCCCACGGATCCCTTCCACTTGGGATCCGGCTAGCACAAAGCTAGGGATCCGTGGAACGCTCCTCTTTACCCATGGGTATTTTTTGGTTATGGGTCATGGGTCATGGGTTATGGGTTGATCCATGGTTTTCTTTCTAGATACAATGAACTTGGTTAAGTGGTATATATAAAACCATGGGTTATGGGTCAATACCATTTGCTAGTTTATTACCCATTTTAGTATTTACATGTTTCTACCCATTTTAGTATTTACATGTTTTTACCCATTTTAGTATACTTAGTTTAAGTATATGTTAACCTAATATGTAAACACTAGTTGTTATACATATATATATCTAAATCATAAAAACACTTATGCTTGTTTTAGTGTTTTATGTGAAAATGTGAATATGTTAGAAACTATTAGTTCAAACCATTTACGTATTTTATTTGTTTCGTTAATATGATTTTACGTTTGTTATCGACAAAACATTAGAAGATCGTAAAATATAAATAAACGTTTTTACGGCTTATTTGTATTAACATGTTCAAATAAATGAAAATGTGTATATATATATATATAGGGTAGAGTTAAAATAAAAAGACAAATATCCGTAAAAAGAATAAAAAGATTTGTTTTTTTAAAAAAATTCTCCAAAAATTCCAAAAAAATTTCACAAGATCGGGTATGTTGGTGCATAAAACTTTTGTGAAAACATTTTTTATAATTTTGAGTTTTGATACGTTTTTAATGCACAAAAAACAAATTTTGATACGCAAAAAAATTTTGATGCACAAAATTTTTAACTTGTTTTAGTTAGATGCGCAATGTTATTTTGATGAAAAAAAGTCAAAAGAAGTTGGGTGCAAAAACCAATTTTTGATGCACAAAAAAGATTTAATCGCAAGCGTATTTTTTATAATTTTTTTTCGGAAAAAATATCCACTTTTAGAAAAAAGTTTTTCACAACTTTTTCATGCCACCATCATACCGATCTTGTGGAATTTTTGGGAATTTTTTGAGAACTTTAAAAAAAATCTTTTATCTTTTCTGGATATTTATCTTTTTATTTGATCTATATATATATATATATATATATATATATATATATATATATATATATATATATATATATATATATATATATATATATATAAATAAAAGTGTGTGTGTGTGTGTGTGTGTGTGTGTGTGTGTGTGTGTGTGTGTGTGTGGGGTTCAAGGGTGCACGACGACACCAAAAAGTGGTGTTATAGGAAGGAGGAGTTTTTGGTGTTATGATGAATTCTGGTGTTATAGGAAAAAGGTGCTGATGTGGCAGCACTTTTTCTCACGGCACAAACGGGACGGCACGAGGATACCTAATGCTCTTAGAGGCTTCGGTACCCAGCGCCAAGGAAAAAACATGATTTAACGAAAAATTTTATTTCAGGGTACCCGCCGCCGCAACGCGCGGGTACCCTGCTAGTAAGAGATGATGCAAACACGCAAAATGTTCATTTCTTTTTGTCATGGCTTACCTATTTGTAGATTGTTTTTAAAATTTATTTTCATTTTCAATTTATCAACAACTGAATATTTTTCTTCTTCAAGATACAGTCTTTGTAGTGTCTAGTAAAAAATAATGAAAAAAGAATGTTGACATTCTGAGCCTACTATCGGTGATCGTAGACTAACCATGAGAAAAAGATCAAATAAAAAGACAAAAATTTATGAGAAGTTACAAAAGCCTGAAAAAAATGAAAAATTTTGAATTTTTCTAAGAGAGATTATGTTGTGCATAACAAGTTGTGAATAGAGTTTTTTAGTTTTGCTCTTGATATGTTTTTTTAAATGCAAAAAAGGAAGTAAAAATAAAATAAAATAAAATAAATTTATGCATAAATCTTTAGTTTTTTATTTGTTATACACAATGAAATTTTGACGCAGATTATAAAAAGAAGTTGGATGCATAAACGAATCTTTAATGCACAAAATGTCAATTTACAATTTTAACGCACAAACTTTTTTTTCATAATTATTTTGCATCAAAACAATAGACTTGTAGAAAACAATTTATTCACAACTTTTTTAACCACCAACAACCCCTATCTTTGAAATATTTTGAGAATTTTTTAAGAACTTTTACTTTTAATCTTGTTTACGCTTCTCACAAATATTTGTATTTTTATTTTAATCTTACTTTATATATGCATGAGTTTTATATACTTTGATATCTATATCTATTTAAACCAACCATTTAATTTTTTCTTGAAAAATCCAGCACTGGTAAATTCCTAATAAGCTCTTATGATTAAATATAGTTTCATTTTATTTGTGTAAACTATATTACTTTACAAATTTTCACAATATTTTTATTCATATTAATAATTAATGCTTCATAAAAATAAAGTTTGTAAGCTAATTGCAAAAAATCACCATAGAAGATCATATGTAATTATTATAGTTTTAACATACTAGATATATTATTACTTTCTGTGATTTACAAAACTAAAATCCCGAAACTTTTTTTTTAACAAATAACATATGCATTATTTGATTATCACACCTTAGAGAATGTCGTGAACGATTAAACACATCATTTAAAAGTACTAATCTGTCTATCTACTTACTACCTAACTAAGAGAATGGTATTTACTGAGAGAAGTAGTACGAGGAGCGAGGACTGAACTTTCACTTTCTTACTTAAACTCATAGCTCTTTCTCTTTTTCTCTTTTGAGAGATGTATGTAACTACAGTTCTTTATGGGATGGGGAAATCTCCTAAATTACAAGAGAGGAAGATAGAGTTAGCATTGATTGGGAAGGAAGAAACTAGTAATCCATTTAAGAGGACTTTACCCTAGAAAAAGTCAAAGGGAGGGAAGGAACTTACGTTTTCTAACTCGGAATGAATTGGAAGTACGAGATGCCCTAATCGGAAAGAGACTCTCTTTTGACCTGACTTTCCCTATTGGCTTTGACTACGGTAAGTAATTCACTCAAACCGATTCCATTTATGGAAGGTGGGAAAACGATTTCTTTTATCAGGATTAAAGGCTTAGCCGCCTGACTCACTCTTTCTTTCTTTACCGCTACATCGCGTGAGTAACGTGCTAGTACCATATAAAACATTTACAACATTATTGAAAGTTGAAAAATTAAGCTTAGTAAAAATACTAAAATGCCCTTCTTTCAAAAAGGCTATATATGAATAAAAAATCTAAAAAAGAAATTATAACTCATATTTGATTACACTTAAAGCATTTACAATACTATATAAAGCTTTTACAACATGCTGAAAGTTAAAAATTAGTCACAGTAAAAAATTTAAAATGCTCTTCATCTTTTTTTTTTGAACTATAACGACAAAATTATACAATATCACTCCACAATAAGGAGGTAATTTCTACGGGAAAATTTGCATTTCAAATAAAATTTACAACCGAATTGAAAGCAAGATGTGCCACGTGATGAGCAACACGATTACATGTACGAGGTATCCAAGAGAAATGCAAATTTAGATGGAGTGGCCAAGCTTTAATGTCACCTACAATAGCAGCAACAAACCATGGAGGATCACATTCTGTTGAAGCAAGAGAGATAGCTAGCTGTGAATCAGACTCTATAATAGCGCCATACCACCCTTTTGTCATTGCAAGATTACAGGCTCTTCGTAGAGCTATAAGTTCGATGGCTAATCTTTGAAGAAGCGTGCCATCTTTCTCCAAGACATAAAAACAGGGACCCTTCATTATTTCGATCGGCAACACCAACAGATCCTTGGTTCAATTTAAATGCTCCATCACAATTAAGCTTCACTGCGTTTAAAGTAGGGGGACCCACTTTGGTGAGCTCTCTTGAGAGGAGTCGTTTCGAGCTGACGGATTAGAATCTGAGTTGTGTGAAAGACTTTTGTCCGCGTCATGTATCATAACATTAGCGGCCGAAATTACTTGAGTAGGGCAAGGCTAAATGTGTTCGAATATGAACTTGTTCTTGGACTTCCAAATGTTCCATGAGATAATAGCAATCGACCCAAGTAACCTCTTAGATTCTGACTTTGAATTGGCGATGTTTAAAATATCAGAAATACGAGTAGTGATAGTACCCGAATAGGCCTCAACCTAGAGCCCATAGTTTGATCCAAACCACACTGGTTTTGTCCAAGGACACTCGAAAAATAAGTGCTCAACAGACTCTACTTGAGAATTACAAATTTGGCACAAAGGAGATGTTGAGCAATTTTGCTTAAATAAATTCTCTCGAGTAGCTAGAGCGTTAGAGCATACCCTCCACCAAAATGTTTTGATTTTAGGCATCACTTTAATATTCCAAACTTGCTTCCAAAATTCATACCTTTGAAATGAAGATGATGATGTCGTTTCATAGGTCGATAAACTCAGTCACTTCGTTGCAAGTTGATATCCAAATTTGACGATGTAATTTCTTTTTGACTCATAGTGCCATATAATTTTATCAGAGATATTTGTGCTAGGAATGGGAATTTCTGAGTCAAAAACAGCTTCATGATCTGATAGATGCGCTTTTAGTTTTGGTACATTCGAACAACCATCTTTAATAAAATCTTAAACACGCGCTGAGTAAACAAAAGGTCCACGGGGGTTCAAATATAGAAATCTTCTGGGTAAGGGATCCACTTTTGAGTAAATGCCCTTCATCTAATAGGCTATATATGGATAAAAAAAATTAAACATAAAATGTTTATATTTTGATCACACTGTCAACTTTAAAAATTATTATTTCCCAAACTTAACCGCATTATGAATGGATCAACAGTTAACTTTTCCAGATTCAAAATATTGAAAATTGGTTGATTGCCTAAACTAAAAATAATTTTTACATATTTTTATATGCTTATGAACTAAGTTTTTAAAATTTTCAGGCGAGCATTTTTTAATCTATGATGATAGATGTAATGAAGTTCCTATGTTAGCTACTTGCGACTATAAAATGGAAAAGGAATGTTCATTTAAAAATTTATTACAAGGTAGCCGCTGCCGCAACGCACTAATACCATGTTATTCTACTAATCGAATTAACAGTTAAGGTATCAAAAGCAAGTGGCCAACTTATTTTTTAATTACGTTTGAGAAATAAAAGTACTAATCTATACTACTAAAATATTGAAGTGCTTAATTTAATGTGCAAGAGTTTTTGTGTACAAAATTAAGTACGGTACAATCTATCTAAAGCCACACAAAAACTATATCAATTACATCAAGTTATCAATATACCGAATTTAATTCATACGCATCAAATGTCTCCTTCAATGCAGTCACCCAAAAGTCCTATAGTTTATCAGTTTTGCAACCTAAAAAATACAAGAACAACCTTCAATGCAGGCATATGGAAGGGATACAGTTTTGCAACATCAAATAATACCAAACGACCTGCAATTACATCATTATTAAATGTATGTTCTGTATAAATGAGGCATCAAGCTCATCTCCTTTCCAGAAATTGTAAGTGAGGTGATTGAGTCCAATAGCAATAAAACTTAAAAAAGTCCATTTAGTATATCATTATGGCTGCAGAAAATCCAAGCCCAAATCCTGAGATGTTCCTGGACGAGCTTAAACTAGATGCTAGTGGGACAATTGTGGTTATGCTATGCAGATTATGGGATGTGAATGCATCTACCAATGGCCGATACTTGGGGTCTGATTTTTTGGTCTCCGATGCGAAAGTATATGCATTCTCATTTTAAATAAATCTGTGCAACAACAATACATAATATCAACGCGTTTTTTACACCCTTTTATTGCAGGGTAATGTAATCCATTGTACTGCAAAGGCAACAGTGGCTCACAATTTCTTGCGGTTAAAAGAGGGGAGTGATAACATCAAATAGTCCTGAATATTAAGTGTCAATTTCCCTCGATAATGCTTGTAATTTATATCATTTATATGAATTTACGCTTGTTTTCCATTGTTTTCCACTTTTAGATAAATTACGAGCATTGGAGCTAAAGAGACGCGGAACTGGAGAAATATCAAAAGATTTATCACAGTATGCTACTTTGAAGAAGTTACGGCGTAACTCATCTCACATTAGCCGTAACTATTAAAGCGTGACTCGAAAACCAACTTATCGAGAAGGTTGCGGTAACTCTTCCCAAAGGTTCTGACGTAACTATATTAGGTCAAATGAGGTTCCACACTGCGTGATACTACGCGTAACTACTCCATCAACTACGACGTAACCGAGTTTATTGAAGACTACGACGTAACCACTTATTAGGTTACGCCGTAACCAGCAGATCTAGTTCAAAATACGATAAAATAGAAGGTTACGGCGTAACTCTTATATTAGTTACGCCGTAACCCAGATCTGTCCTATAAATACCCCACGAATTCCAACATTTCTAATCATCCCATTCTACACACAACACTCAGAGAACGTGGGAAAAAGCTCAAGGCAGGACCAGAGGAGCATACGGAGCTGTCTCCAAGGGAGAAATCACTCCCCTACGATAAGCATTAGCATTTTATACTTCTTTTGTTAGGTTCCCATTTATGTAACACAAGCATCAATAGAAGAAATATAGACAAAGGTGATCGGTTGAACACGACACAAACATTACGCGTAAGAATCTAAGAAAGGATATGCGTGAGTATTGATATGAAATGAACAACCAACCATCTAAGGATAGTTTACATGAGGTATTTATAGGAGGGAACTAGGGCAACACACCAAGTTCCCATCCTTTCCTTATTAGGCTTGGGCCTAGGCTTATGGGCCTTCTACATAAGCCTAAGCATAATCACTAACATAAAGGCCTAATTAAGCTAACTATTACATATTAATTACTAACACTTGTAATCTAGTTTAGGAGTGATTCTAACAATCTCCCCCTAAGTGTTGGTGATTAATGATATAGGAGTGATAACGTTGTAGGTGCTGATGTAATAGTAGCTTTGACGTCTTCTGACATTCTTCTTTCTTGTGAGAAGAAGTGTATTGATTTCAACAATCTCCCCAGTGTAGGGATCTTGTTTACTTTGAAAATTTTCAGCTTTGACGTCTTCATTATCTTTGTTCTTTGATCTTTGTTCTTTGTGGTGGTAGTGATAGTACATTGTGGTTATCTGCATCAGGTCCGCTTCGTTGCTCCAGTGTCTCCACTTCTTTCTCCAACATGCTCACACGCTCTTTAACGTTGGATTTCAATACTGATGTAGTTCTCTTAGTCTTTAAACTTTGTAGATTCTTTGACTTTGACGAAGAATCATTCTGACTTTGTGTTGCTTTAGATCTTGTGAGAGCTTCATGTATGATGTGTTTGGTATGAGCATGTGGAGAATCAACACGATCTTTTCCACCCGCGAGCATCCATAAGAAGAAAACATAAAACATGGGTTAGAAATAATCCAGCGCTTACAAGTTTGAACTTCGAGAGTGTTAACAGCATAGTGTGAAAACACAACTCTAATTCTCACAAAGGCTGTTCCTGAACTGGAGTCCCACAAGTGAGATAACGTGATGTACCGAAGTACACCTACAGTTCAGATGAGTCGCTGAGGTACACTGAAGCATCACCCCAAGACTGTAGACCGTTTGAGACACACTAAGCGTAACCCACAAGGAGTTACCGAAGTGACCTACTGTCAGGGCTGTTTGATGTTGACCCTGGCAGGAGTTTCCATTCAATCATTGAGGATCACAGGTGTGAACCTCTCATAAATGTTCTCGATAGATTGCTAAGATCTGTGTAGGACTCGATAAGGTATCTCTTGCGTCCTTATTGTTGAACGACAAGTGATGAAATGTCAAGTGTCTAAGAGATCTTTTGATGAATCTTGTGGCTCTAGACTCAATAGTGCGTTTTGATTTTCCTGAGCGGAGACTAGGGAGAGGGTCTCCTTCTTCAATACCAGCAATCTCTAAGAGAAAGCCGATAGTTTGCGTAGGGTTCCCTGTGAGAATGAAACAAGCTTCTGTTGAGAGAAACTTGAGTGGCTAAGAAGGTTTAGTGCATGCGTCACTAGGTCCATGACGACTTTAATCTTCAATACTGGTGTCATCAAGTGACATCCAGTAGCATATGAATTGAACCCGGTGTCTGCCCTAAGTTGAATAATCTGGAGGGCTATTTCTTTTCACCTTTTTCTTTACTTTTCTTTTTAATTCTTCAACTCCTTCTTTCTCTGATTCTCAATTTCTCCTTTTTATAATCATACCTAAGGACTTCTAAATCTAACTATTGGTGGTGTCCTTGGGTAGATCCCTCCTGCTCTTGCAGATCATAGGATGGTTATTCCTAACCTTAGTCACCTTATAACTCCATGACTAACCTGTGTTGCCATAAACCAATTTTTCTTGAAAATCTCTCAAAGTGGTTATGAGTAAAAGCATTTAATACCACTGTTGAGAGTTTAAGATTTTGCAGAAATACTCCCCCTCCACACGTGCTTAAGTATTTTGACAGAAATCTGCACAGTGAGAGAAGCACTTTTGAATTAATCAACTCTAGATAGACAATTCCCCGTGAGACACGGTTACGTTGAATAGTTAAATAGTTACATTGTCAGCTTTTAGGTGACAACTAGCTCTAATAACTACCTTGAAGTTGTGGATAAACCTCGAAAGGTTGTCAAACCCGTCAAATTTCATGTCTACAAAGAGTTTCTCGAATGGTACATTCTACTAGGACAAGTCCTTTGCGAGACACGTTTACATCACTAGTGAACTAGTTTGAAATTATTACCCGTCCCGGACAAGTCTTTTTGAGTTACTAACATTTAAGATCTCATCAATTCATTGGTTAAGTCTTTTAGCACGACGATTCATTGGCAATTCACAACATATTTCTTATCACATACTTTTTCTCCCCCTCAAAAATGGCATATAAATGTTATTTTTGACGAAATTTTGTTATCGAATATGTCCATTTCGAGTTTTGTGGGAAGATTAACACGAAGAACAATTTGTGAACAAAGTTTTTAAGCAAATACTTCCCCTCAACAAGTGATGTAAACTTTTGAGGTTTTGAAAAACGTAAGGGGAAGTACTTGTTCTTTTGAGCAAAACTTTGAAAAATGAAAGTTTTGATAAGTTTTACTTAAAAGTAAGAAGCTTTCGCTCCTTTTATAGGATTGTGGCACTGATGCGTACCACAGGGTCCTTTCATTACAAGTACGGGTTGTACACTGTTATGTGTGCACAAGCCATTGTCATAAAAGAAATCACACATCCAAATAATATTGAAGGAAACAAATCAAGGGTTACCAGGAGAATCAGGTAGTCCAGCAATAACTCCGGGAATGTGTTCTGGACGGATATCCTGTGAGAGATATGCTTGGACGACCACCAACGAAACTCTCTAATGTTCTGATCTGATCCCTTCCGAACAACCTTTCATCGATGCGAGTGATGATCTTCTTCACATTCCTTCTCTCCCTCGAATTCCATCTCTTAGGTGACCCAATGCCTTCTTGTATCGCCTTTAACCGATAATCTAACCCATCCCTGACTTTCTTTAATGTGTGATCCCCAAACTTATGAAGCTCTTTGCACGCCATGAAGCAATTTCGGTGTAGTTCACTACGGTAGACTACTCCAAATGGTTTGCTGATGAGGGTGTACTGAGCAAGTTGGTTTATGTCGGGAAGGTATAGCTGTGGTTTAGTGAGGTTAACACGCGTCTGATACGATTCCACGGCAAGTTGAATGTCTTCTACACGTTCTTGGATCACTATGCTTCTGATGAAGATTAACAAGGACTTGATGTATTCCCGTTGGATAGTAGTATAGAAATGTCTCATTCGTCCTTGAACCTTAGCGAGATACATATCTTCAATGTCATTAAGAGACAGTCGTGGAAAATCTGCTTCACAGAAGTCATAATCTTCTTCGTCTTGTCGTTTGACCACAATGTTCTTGAGGAATGTGTAGTCCCATTTCGACGACAGGGTGACATGCTTGATGGTAATGATCTGTTTGTCACTAAACACTTTCTTTTTAGACTTAAGAACCTGGCAGCTTCTGTAGAAGATTCTTCGGCGTTCAGGCCAATGATGAATCCCATACATCGCATCAAGGTCATACTTTTCCACTTTGGCAGCAAACATATGTGAGGCTTCTTCCTCGATGGCTGGATTGTTAGAATAGATTGCTGCTGGGAAAGGAAATGTGAGTGATGTAGCGTACTTCCTTGTAACATCGCTACCGTGTAGAAGAAACTCGAGGTCATTGTTGAAGAAGTAACGGTATGGAATTTGAGGTTGATCCGGTCGGCCAATTGTTGGTAGAGGTCTGGTCCAGTCTGTGTAGTATGGAGCTTTGTCTTGTATTGTGAAGTCGATGTTAGCTTCAGGATTGAGCCAATCGATATTGTTCGACATGGCTCGTGCAATGTTTTCGAGATGGTATTCAACTTCAATTGCACTTTCTGAGCTGTCTTTAAGTAGTTGGAAGGCATCATTCTTAATTCTCCTTAGCTTAGCCTTAGTCATCTTCTTCACTCTAAACTGTTCTTGAATCAGCTTCACATGCTCCATAGTACGTCCATCTACCATTTCTTGACCTTCTGGTAGTGAGGGAGTAGCATCAACAAGTCTAGAAAACCAGTCGTATTCATCGGTTGTATCGTCATCTAGCCATGAAAGAACATCGGTCTTTGTCTTCTTCTTCTTTGGCTTTGATGAGGACTCTGGTTTCTTTGTAGTGGCGGGATAGGTGGGTTGTTGTTGGGGCTCTGGGATCTCTTCATCGTCACCACCAGTGTATTCGAAATAATCACCGGTTTTCTCTGTTGATGGTGGTAACTCAGAGTCATGAGGTTTATCTGTAGCAGCAGAACGTGGAGGAGATCTTCTTTTGGTTGGAGTCCTTTGGGGTGGTGGTTGCATAGAGGATGATTCACCAGTTTTCTTTGGGCGTTTAGGCTCTTTGTCTTTATCCGCATCATCATCATCTCTAGGACGCTTAGCCGTTTCAGCTGCCGCTTTACATCCCGTTTTAAGTTGGTAATCCAGCAATGAGTCAAACAGTTTACCTTCGTCTGAGGTAAACGTTCCAGATCGTTTTGACATTTGAAGTACAAGCTTGGAAACCAATTCTAAGTCGGAGAAAGCTGTAGGCTCAGTTGGGTTGATTGTGACTGTTAAAGGCGTTGATCGTATTGTTTGTTTGGCCAACTGCATTAGATTCGGATAGAGTTGTCTGGTGAACATCTCTCTTGTCACTCTAGGAACAATGTCAAGAAGGAAATTATGAGTATATTCCCTAATCGTCTTGTTCATTTCCCCTTGGAGATCACGATTGATAAGATTCTGGATATGCTCCCTTTCACTCAACATCTCGTTTATCCCGTCTTGTAGAAGATTGATCCTGTTAGCAAGTTGATTTAGCTTTTTGTTGGTCACGTCTTTCTTCCTGACTTGCCTGACAGCTTTGAAAATCTTTGTCTTAGCACGGGATATCCAAGAGTCGGTTGGTTTCTTTACTGACTTGGATGCGGATCTGGTTGAAACTTTGGATGGTGGAGGAGAGGAGTGAGAAGATGAGTCTGATGATGATGAGACATGAGGAGGCTCAGGGTCCTTTGGTGGCTTAGAAGTTTGTTCCTTGGAGCGTGCGGGACTATCAAGAAGAAAATCATCATAATCAATATCGTCTTCTTTTTCCGATTTAGCCATTTCTTCAGCCTTGATCCTGGCTTCTTCATCTGCTTGAGCTTGAGCTTCTTTTTCTGCTTTTTCTTTAGCTGCAGTCTCAGCATCCTCATCAGGAATTTTCTCAGACTTCTCCTTTTCTGGTTCCTCAAAGTCATAGACGACAGAATCCTCTAGTTGCCGTTGTTGTTGTTCGTGGGTGGTGATATCAGTTCCTTTATCGGGTTGATTAACCGCATCGGAAACTGGTGTAGTTAGTGCACCACCACTTGACCCTCCGGGGCCACGAGTTTGTTCACGAGTAAATTCCTGAGCAACATGTTGGAGTCTGAGATTCTTCAGCTTCTTTCTGTAGTCTCTGTCTTCATCCAGTGGCTCTTCATCTGAGCTCTCTTCTTCTTGCTCAAGCATTGGAGGTTTGCCTTTATCAGCCTTAGGACTTAGAGGTTTGGCTACTGTCAAAAGGTCATCGATTGGAGTTTCAGAGTAGATAACCTCTTCGTCCATTTCAGTGTCCTCCAAGTCCTCGTCCATTAGTTTAGGTTCTGGTTTGGGAATGGGGATAGCTTCCTTTAATGGAACTTTCCTTTTACGGGAAGGATTCCTCTTTGGATACTTGAGGGCACTTTCAGTGCTTGTAACACTTCCTGCATTGCCTCTCCTGGTCTTCCTAACAGGTGTACCAGAAGATTTTTCATCCATGAACCCCACTTTGCCTAATGCAACTGCTTCCAGATAACGTTTGTACGATTGAAGTCCCTTGATAGCAGCAGTAAGAAGGAAATCTGGTAACACTACACCCTGTTTCTTCGTAGTTGATTCCTTAAATCTTACCATATTGAGTGTGGGTTCAAGAATCACGGAGTGATGTTTGGGTTCATCAAGTCTCAAGGGAATATCAGGATTATTCCCTAGAATCCTTTGGATCAACAATTTTGTGTATCTGATATAAGGGATCTTGGTGCCAGGTCTTTTAAGATAAGAAATCATGTCGTCCCAGATCAGAGTTGCAAATTCGATGTGTTTCATGTTGACCATACCCCAAAATATTTGTAGTTCCATGAGCTTGGGATGCTCATAACCACTGTCACGTCCAGACACGGATTTGGCTATCATGATGTAGAGGGTTCTCCATGGTTGAGGGATATTTTTGAGATCTACTGAGGAGTGCTTTGTGATGATCCCAGCAGATTAATCATAGCCAATGTCGAACATGAACTGGAGAACTACCTCTTCTGTAGGAGTAGCAGTGTAATTAGCAGGCTGGATGGATGGAAGAAGAAGAACAACCCTTAAATCTGCAGGAGTGATGGTGACTTGTTTGTTGTTCAGTGTCACTGTCACAACACTTTGACCTTTGACCTTTTGTATTGTGTGCCAGAATTGGTGAACATAAATCTCCGGCACAGAAGCAGAGTTTGTGAGCATGTTCTGGTATGGGTGAGTCTTTAGAATATCCACAACAATCTGACAAGAAGACTCCGAGCAGGTGAAGTTGTCAAAATCAACTCTGAGGTTGTTCTTCCCAATCTTCATAGTGTAACCGTCGGGGACGATGTCTTCCATTAAGAGAACATTTGGTGCATCAATGTATTCCATTTGGGCATCCATATCGTGATCTGAAAGATATTTAGCCAAAAGAACCAACATATCAAAAGACATTATGTTAGTTAACAGTTGATTTAATTGTTTATTTATTGAATGTGATATGTTAATGATTGTTATGAGTCCAATGTCACTTGTTAGTCCAATAGTCCATAGACGTCGTGATAAGTTTCGTGAGTAGATTAACTTTGAGTTTTAAATTCGAAGTTTTCACTTATTTTCACAACTTATTAAACATTTAAGCTCATTAATGACATTTTGGATTCGTGACATTATGATTTATTTATTTACAACTTTCCACGCGTAACAATTCACAATTTTGGTTAAAATTAGGCTTAGGCGTAAATAACCAAGCTTATGCGTAAACAGTAGTAGTTGTACGCGTAAACATAAGCTTATGCGTAGGATCTTGACTTACGCGTAAGAAATGTTACACGTAGGAAAAGAGAGCCTTAGGCATAGAGCTTACGCGTAAGCGTATGTTGAACCTTACGCGTAAGGCTTACTCGTAAGAGTGAACCTTATGCGTAAAGGTCACTGTTTACGCATATCCTTCACAGGATACACGTATTCCCCTTTGTAGAACCTTACGCGTAAAGGTTACTATTGTTACCTATTCACTATAGTATAAAAACAGTTTTAGTTAAGTAGACAAGACTAATAGTGAATCAATGACCGAAAAGATATAAATAAAACACGAGAGTAATTTTCAACGTCATATTCTTATTAGAAATGAATAAGAAGAATATGTTACCCTAGTACTTGCGGAACAATACTAGGGATTGAAATGACAAAGTGTTTGTAACTCCTCTCTAAGCTCAGGCTAAGTCTGAGCACAACTACAAGTACCCACTGAGCTATCTCAGGGATTAAGTTGTATTTGGAGGAGTGAAAGATAGCTTGCGTGTATGTGTGTTTTTACAATTCACAAGCTTAACCTTTCACTCCATCTCTTATGCTATTTATACAAGTATGAGTTTTAACTCTTTCCTAAGTGACAAACTGACAATTTGCAAAAGACAAAATACTGATGTATTTTGTATCTGTTTACAAAGACTATATTAGGTAAAGGGAGCAAGTCACTTTCTTCATGTTAGTACTGATGTTGAGCCTTTCAGGGAAGGTTGACTTCTTGAAGATAAGTACTCCGTCTTTATCGCTTCAAGCGTAACCGTTTTGTCCCGCCCATTCTTCAGTCTTCATAGTCTTCAGTCTTCAGTTTCAGTTTGTCTTCAGTGTTTGTAGTTGGAGAGAAGTTTGAGGGATTCAGTAAGTTATTGTCATCACTTACTGAATCCACCATCTTCTTCTTGACTCAGTCTTCACCCTTTAAGTTCCGCCTTACTGAGTGGAGAGACTTCTTCTATGTCTCTTACTGAGCGTCCTGAAGATGGCTCACTGAGAGACTATGCACTCAGTGACCTGTTAGTGTTTAACAGTCTAAGCACTTAGGTTATTTTCTATTCAAATCCTGGATTAAGGGGTTTGGGTATTTATTGAACCCAACAGTCTCCCCCTATTTGGATATACAAATAGCCTAAGTGTTTGATCAGTGTAAGTGAGCAAATGGCTTCTTCTTACACTGAATGTACTAATGAATACAATAAGGAACACTGAATATTTTAACAAAACATACATCGTTTATTGATCAAATTACAAGGTTCCTATCACTAGTACAAAAGATAATTCAAAATGATGTTAGTCCAGATGGATTCCCAGTGCTTCAAGCTTGACTTTCTTGGTGATGAGTGTTTCCCTGTCAGGATGGTCTCTTATCTTGGCATTTAAGTCAGCACAGAACCTGACATTTGCAGGAGTCTGAATTTGAGAGGCCACTGGTATGTAGCTTAGCATTGCAGCCACACGTGCCTGATCAATGTCACTCCATCTTTGAAATGCTAGGTTTCCATAGACATCAATGTAGAATAACCCTATTTCAGGCTTTTCAATCACTAGACAGTTCACGAACTTTACTCATTCGGGCAGCTCCCTGTTGCATTCTAGTCCAGGCACTTTAATCTCAGGCTGGAACTCAAATCTTTTCCTTTTGTTAGTGGATGATTGTGGTTGAGATCCTTGAGGTGCAGTTAAGGCAGGCTGAATCCCCAGCTCTGCTGGTGCATCCCTCAGTCTTTCATACCTTTTACTGAGCATCTTCATTAGCTCCTTAACCACCGCATTCTTCTTCTTTTCAATTATTGGACCAAGCTCATCGAGTTCAGTGATCCCAAAGTCAATGAATTTTAGGGGATCATGAACCTCGAAGTGTCTTTTATCATCCCCTCTGTAAACATTCATGGCTAGTGGTTTGGTATTGGGGATGATTTTGACATCAGTGATGTTTTTAGGTTGCCTTCGGCTTGTCATTGTCCAGTTGTAATGCTCAATTCTGCTTTGCTTGAGGGCTTCAGCTTTCTTCTTCTTTGCTTCCAACTGTTTTCTCATTTCAGCCATCTGAGCAGCCTGAGCGTCCTTGAATTTTTGTTCTGCCCCTTTTCAAGCTTCTTAGCATCTATTCCAATGTTTTCAGCTTCTTCAGCGACCACTTTTACCAGTTCCTCTCTGCTTTTTCTTTCTTCCTCAGCAAGTTTTTGTTTCCTTTCTTCTTTTGCAAGATAGGCACTTAGCTGTTGTGGTGTGAGCAAGTATTCAGTGTTGCCGATCTTAAAGGGATTGTTCTCAGGCTCAGGTGGTGTTAGCATTATTCCTTTTCCTTTATCCTGTCCTAATGAAGATGATGCAACCAAGGGTGGTGTTGTTGTCATGATTGGTGTTGTGACTGTCAGTGTTGTTTTTGTTGATGTTGGTGGTGGGATTGATGAGATGGGTATTGCTGAAACAGGTGGTGATGATGATAATGGAGTTGTAGATACTGGTGGTGTTGACTCCTCCTCAGTGTGAGAGGAATTCTCTTCAGTGCTCCTCTCCCCCTCAACTGTTGCGGCAACGTCAGTGAGAGCAAGAGTTGGCTCGGACACTGGGGGAGCTTGGGTGGTCTGACCTCTGAAGGCTTGGTAGAGTTCAGTAATCATAGCCTTGATATCAGATGTATCCTTTTGGAGACTAGTGACCTTTGTTTCAAGATTAGCCTGAGAGAGTTCCAAGGCTGTCATCCTAGGCCCAAGATTCCACGCCATTGATGAGGAAGCCTTAGCCATATTAGTCACCTGAGCATCCAAAGAGCCCAGTGTTGTCTGAAGAGACTGGACCGAAGATTGAAGACCCTGAATGTTGACAGATTTCAGCATGTTGATAAGTTCAGTAAGGCCAGAGGAATTCTTCAAGTAAGCCTCAGTAGCCTCCAGCACTTTTGAGTTGAGTGCTGGGTCTTCTTTGACTGATTCCTTGATTTCATCAATCTTGGTCCCACAACTCTGAAGGTGTGTGAGAAACTTAGCCAGGTTATCATCCAATTTGTGAAGTTGCTCATACATAAGTTCTCTGTGTTCATCAGTGTTTTCATTGAAGGTGAGCACATTGGATCTTTGATCAGCATAACTGGCAGCAGCCTCAATGTGTTGATCCCATATTTGGTCAGTGACCCCAGAGTATATCTTCCTTGAGGCTTTGGTGATCCACATGACTAGCTGCCGTTCAGTGATTGGAAGAATGTTATCATAGCGGCTAAATTCACCAGAACTGGATGATGAGGAGTCCGAGTCATTGTCTTCAGGTTGAAATGGTGACTCAGTATGCTCCTGTGGATCAGGCTGAGGTTCTTGTTCAGATTGAACTTCAGCGTCCACTTCTTCCCCTGCTGATAAAATAACATCTTCACTTTCAGCAGGTTCATCATCAGAGAAAAGTATCCCAGTAACATCAGCAACAGTCAACAAGGGGTTGGTGATGGGTTCCATATCAGTGGGTGGTATATTTCCCTCTGAGTCTTTGTCCCCCGTTGACCCCTCAAACACTGGTGGGCATTTCCCAGTGCCTTCTCTGGAGTCAGGATTGGTTTTGGGTTCCGTATCAGCGGGTTGTTCCTTTCCCTCCGAGTCTTTGTCCCCCTGAGACCCCTGAGACACTGATTGGTTTTTCCTAGTGCCTTTAGCAAAGTCAGTGAAGGTGATATCCCTATCAGCGGGTTGTTTGGTTCCCTCTGAGTCTTTGGGATCAATCAGTGTGCCCTCAGAAAAAGGCTTGGATTTGCTAATGTCATCCTTGGGCGTAGTGGAAGGCACTCCCCTACCAGCGGGTTGTTTGTTTCCCTCTAGATCTTGGGGAGTAGTAGTTGGGACCAAGGGCATTGATTGTGATTTATCAGTGTCCTTCGTTGTCACCAGGGTGGATGTTGCTTGGTCACCAGTGGGTGGCAGATCAGTCTTGGGCTTCTTTTGCCTCTTGGGTTGTGTTCCTGAAGCCTCAGGGCCCTGAGACTTGGGTTTGGTCTTAGTCCCAGTCTGAGACTTCCCCTTTCTCTTTACGGGAGCAGGGTTAGGAGATACTGATTCCCTCTGGTTGTTTACAGCAACCATATGGGCCGTCAATTCAATATTAGTGACAAGGGATGGGTCCTTTTGAAAATTTGATTGACTCAGGATACCAGGTAAAGCACCAAAATTTTCTTCCTGAGGATAATTTGAACCCAATAACACTTGCAAAGCACAAGAGACAAACCTAGGATACGAAACGTATTTCGTCCTAGTTTTGATCTATAGCTTGGTTACGAGATCACTGTAAATGATCTCCCCTATGTCGACAGTGACCCCATTTATCAAGCAGTATGCCATCATCAACTGAATAGAGTTAACTTGTTCAGTGGATGAGTGGTTCCCGCCGATGACCTGAATCACAAAAGTGAATAGGATCCTCCAAGCCACGGGGAATGAACTCTTGGTGACTGGGGTCTTGTCCAAAAAAGTTGGATAAAAAACAATTTGTTTTAACCCATCCTTAATTGTAGAGGGTTTAGGATGGGCGACATAAACTCCCTTGTTGTAATCTAACCCTGTTTAGGTGCAAAAAGTTTTATAATCCAGGGTGAATTGTTGACCCCCGTTAAGACTGAACCTGATGAGATATGTTAGGTCACAAGGTTTACCACACAAGCTTATAAGAAAGATAGAGAGGCGATTGAACAAGTATCCAAACACACACACAAGATATAGAGTATACAGTTATGCGTAGAGAGTGAGTGAAAAGAAAACTTGAACAACCAACCTTCAAATGAAGGTTTACATAAGGTATTTATAGGCAAAGAGCTAGGGCAACACTCCTACTCCTTCCCTTTCACCTATGGGCTTGGGTCTAAGCTCATGGGCCTTCTACATAAGCTTAAGGCTAATAACAAACATAAAGGCCATAATAAGCTAACTATTACATATGAGTAACTAACACTTGAATAAGGTTTAGGAGTGATTCCAACAATCTCCCCCTCAAGTGTTATTACATATGAGTAACAAACACTCAAGTGTTGGTGATGAAAAACGGTGAAGGCGTTGATGTAATAGTAGCTTTGACGTCTTCGATATTCTTCTTTCTTGTGAGAAGAATTGCCTTGATTTAAACAATCTCCCGGTGTAGAGATAGTTTACTTTGAACAGTTATGCTTTGACGCCATCATTAACTTTGTTCTTTGATCATTGTTCTTTGTGGTGAAAGTGATAGTATGTTGTTGTCTGCATCAAGTGTGCCTCAGGTCTGCTTCGCTGCTACAGTGTCTCCACGTCGTTCTTCAATATGCTCACACGCTCTTTGGCGTTGGAATTGATCTTGATGGAGTTCTTTAAGTCTTAAACTTTGTAGATTCTCTGTATTGACGAAGAATCATTCTGACAATTGTGTTGCTTTAGGATAGAACTTCCATTAGTGATGATGTTGGCGTGAGTATGAGAAGAATCGGCACGATCATTCCGCTCCAGAGCTTCCATAAGAAGAAAACATTTAAGCGGTTAGTAATAAGCGGATTCCGGCACTTACAAGTTTGAACTTCGAGAGTGTTAACGGCATAGTGTGAAAACACAACTCTAATTCTTACAAAGGCGGTTCCTGAATCGGAGTCCCACAATTGAGATAACACGATGTACCGAAGTACACCTACGATTCAGATGAGTCGCTGATGTACACCGAAGCATCACCTCACGACTGTAGACCGTTTGAGACCACTAAGCGCAATCCATGGGGAGTTGCCGAAGCGACCTGCTGTCGGGCGTTTAATGTTGACCACGGCAGGAGTTTCCATTTATTCACTGAGGATCACAAAATGTGAACCTCTCATAAATGTTCTCGACAGATTGCTAAGATCTGTGAAGGACTCGATATGAACCACTAATAACCTTATTGGTTGATCATCAAGTGATTAAATGTCAAGTGTACCTAAGAGATATTTTGATGAATCTCGTGGCTCTAGACTCAATAGTGCATTTTGGTTTTCTGAGCGGAGACTAGGGAGAGGGTCTCCTTCTTCAATACCAGCAATCTCTAAGAAAAGCCGATAGTTTACGTAGGGTTCCCTGTGAGAATGAAACAAGCTTTTGTTAAGAGAAACTTGAGTGGATAAGAAGGTTTAGTGCATGCGTCACTGGGTCCATGGCGACTTTTAATCTTCAATACCGGCGTCACAAAGTGACAACCAGTAGCATATGAATTGAACCCGGTTCTGCGCCTAAGTTGAATAATCGGGAGGCCTATTTCTTTTCACCCTTTTCTTTGCATTTCTTTTTAATTCTTCAACTCCTTCTTTCTCCGATTCTCATTTTCTCCTTTTTACAATCATACCTAAGGACTTCTAAATACTACCTATTTGTGGTGTCCTGCGGTAGATCCCTCCGGCTCTGGCGGATCATAGGACGGTTATCCCTAACCTTAGTCACCTTATAACTCCATGACTAACCTATGTTGCCACAAAAACCACTGATACGAAAAATCTCTCACAGTGTTCATGAATGAAAAACATTTTAGTATCACTGTTGAGATAGGATTTTGCATAATTACTCCCCCTCCACATGTGCTTAATAGTTTTAACGGTTAAAATGCACAGTGAGGAAAGAGCGCGCACATTTTGAATTGATTCACTCAAGATAGACAATCCCCCGCGAGACACGGTTACGTGGCATAGTTAAAGAGTTGCATTGTCAGCTTTTAGGTGACAACTAGCTCTAATAACTACCTTGAAGGTGTAGACAATCCTCGAAAGGTCGTCAAACCCGTTAGAGTTCATGTTTATCAAGAGTTTCTCTAATGGTACATTCTACTCAGACAAGTCCTTTGCGAGACACGTTTACATCACTAGCGAACTAGCTTGAAATTATTACCCGTCCAGGACAAGTCTTTTCGAGTTACTAACAGTTAAGCATCGTCAATTCGTTGGTTAAGTCTGAATCACACAGATTCAGTTGCATTTTACACAACATATTTCTTATCACATATTTTCTCCCTCTCAAAAATGGCATATTAAAGTGTTATTTTTGAAACGTTTGAGAATAAATATGACCATTTCGAGTGTTGCGGGAAGAATGACCACGGAGAACAATTTTGAACAAAGTTTTGAATCAAGTACTCCCCCTCAACGAGTGATATAAGCGGTTGAGGTTTTGAAAATCATAAGGGAAAGTACTTGTTCTTTTGAGCAAAACCTTGAAAAGTGAAAGGTTTGATAGGTTTTACTCAAAAGTAAGAAGCTTCGCTCCTTTTATAAGGATTGTGGCACTGAAGCGTACCACGGGGTCCTTTATTTACAAGTACGGGTTGTACACTGTAATGTGTGCACAAGCCATTGACATAATCAATCAAACATCCAAAATGATATGAAGAAAGCAATCAAGGGGTACCGGAAGTGCAGTGATGTTCCAGGAGTGTGCGGGCGTTGAAATCGGTTATGTTAATCTGGGTCGACCACCGACATAACTCTCCAATCGTCTGAGGCTGATCCCTTGAAACAACCGTTCATCAATCATTGTGATGATCCGTCTCACATCCCTCCTTTCACGAGAATTCCAGCGTTTCGGAGACCCAATTTTCTGGCGTATATCCTTCAACCTGTATGCCAATCCATCCCTAACCAGCTTCAAAGTATGATCCCGAACTTGTGGAGTTCGCTACACGCCATTAAGCGGTTTCTTTGAAGTTCACTACGGTAAACAACGCCGAAAGGTTTGCTGATGAGTGTATATTGAGATAGGCTGGTTGAGATCGGGAAGAGTAAGCATTGGAGGAGTGAAGTTGACAGCGTCGATAAGATTCAACGGCAATCTGGAGGTCTTCAACACGTTCTTTTATGACTATGCGTCGGATGAAGATGAGCAGTGACTTGATGAATTCTCGTTGAATTTCGGTTGAAAATTGTCTCATGCGACCCTGTACTTTGGCAAGGTACATGTCTTCAATATCGTTGAGAGACAAATTCTCAAAGTCAGCTTCACATAATGCATACTCCCTTTCATCCTGTCTTTTGACCACAATCTTCTTAAGAAAGGTGTAGTCCCATTTGGATGAAAGACCAACATGTTGGATGGCAACGATGTCTTTAGTACTAAACACTGCATGTTGAGACTTGAACTGGCGGCTTACGTAGTAGATTCGTCGGCGTTCGGCGTGATGAATCCCATATAATGCATCTCGGTCATATGCTTCCACTGTGTTGGAGAACAAGTGATTGGCACGTTCCTCAATGGCAATGCGTTGGAGTAGATAGCTGAAGGGAATGGAAGTGTCAAGGATGTAGCATATTTCCTTGAACCATCGCCACCATGGAGAAGAAATTCAAGGTCTTTGTTGAAGAAATATCTGAAGGGAATCCGTGGTTCATCTGGTTGGCCAATGGTCGGTAAGGGTTTGGTCCAATCGGTGTAATATGGAGGGTTGTCCTTTTTTGTGAAGTCAATGTTTGCTTCCGGGTTGAGCCAATCCATGTTGTTAGACATGGCTCTAGCAATGTTCTCAAGGTGATATTCAACCTCGATGGCACTTTCGGAGCTGTCTTTTAGAAGTTGAAACGCTTCATTCTTGATTCGCCTCAATTTAGATTTCGTCATTTTCTTCACATGGAACTTTTCTTGCAAGATTTTTGCATGCTCCAATGTAGAACCTTCGACCGGATCTTGACCTTCATCAGGGTAGGGAGTTTGATTGAAAAGTGTAGAGAACCATGCAAAGTCTTCGGTTTTATCGTCATCTAGCCATGATCACGACTCGGTGAGTCGTCTTCTTCTTAGAAGGCCTTGATGATGATTCTGGTTTCTTCACTTGTTTGGGAGAGGTGGGTTGTTGTAGGGGCTCAAGGACCTCTTCATCGTCACCACCCGTATAATCAAAGTGATCATCGGTTATCTGAGTCGGGGGTGGTAACTCGGAATCGTCCTGAGGTTTATCGGTAGAAGAGCGAGGAGGAGATGTTTGTTGAGCAGGAGCCGTTGTGGAGGAGGTTGCATCAAAGAAGATTCACCAGGGCTGCTTCGGCGTTTAGGTGCAGAGTCTTTATCCTTATCCTTGTCTTCATCGTCTCTAGGGCGTTTAGACTTTTCGACTTCAAATCTACAAGCTTCTTGAAGTTGGTAGATCAGCAATGCTTGAAACAGCTTTCCTTCATCAGAAGTAAATGTCCCAGGTCGTGCAGACATTTGTGTGACAAGCTTGGCCACCAATTCATTATCGAAAAAACAACGGATCGGTTGGATTGATTGTGACGGTTAAAGGCGTTGATCGAATAGTTTGCTTGGCGATCTGCATGAGATTTGGATAAAGTTGTTTGGTGAACAACTCCTTTGTGACTTTAGGAACGTATTCCAGAAGGTACTTTTTTGTGTAGCCTTCGATCATTTCGTTCAGTTCCTCTTGACGGTGATTTTTCATGAATTCTTGAACAAACTTCCTTTCTCCTTTGATCTTTTCATGCTCGTCATACATATCTGTATGTGATCGCAAAGAAATTTAGCTTTTGTTGAGCACGTTTTTCTTTCGACTTGTTTGGCTTTGGTAATCCGTTCATGAGCTTGAGAAATCTAAGATTTAGATGGTTTCTTCACGGATTTGGATGATGATTTGGTTGACTTCTTTGATGGTGGTGGCGAGGTGAGAAGGCGAATCGATGAGGAGGACATGAGGAGATTCGGGGTCCTTTGTGGGTGCAGAAGTATCCTCCTTGGAACGAGTTGGACTGTTGAGAAGGAAGTCATCATAATCTTCTTCGTCATCATGTCTAGATTTAGCCTTTTCTTCCGTCTGATCCTTAGCTTCTTCATCAGTTTTCTCTTTCTCAGTCTTATTCTTTTCTGATTCCTCAATGTTAAGATCAGTAGACTCCTTCACAAGCGTTTGTTGTTGCACAAGAGTGGTGGCACGGATCCCTTATCGGGTTGATTAATCGCACGGGGACTGGTGAAGAGTGGACAGCACTACTCGATCCTCCGGGGCCACCCATCTGGTCTTTAGCAAATTCTTGACTTTTTGAAGGTGTCTAACGATATTAAACTTCTTACTGTATGATATATCCAGTTGCTCTTCTTCATGATCTGAGCTTTCATCATATGGTACAAGTACAGGAGTCTTTCCTTTTCCTTTGTCAGCTGGTAGACTTGGAGGTTTGGCTGCTGAAGGAGGTGTTACGGTTCTTGGTTCGAGTAGGTAATCTTATTCATCGTGTCAGGTCCTTGAGCTTTAGTCCACAAGCTTTCTTTGTGGTTCAGATGTGGGAATAGGTTCAACTTCCTTTACAGGAACAATCCTTTTACGAGGAGGATTCCTTTTGGGAAGCTTTCTATAAAGATCTGTACTTGTAACACTTCCTGCACTTCCTCTTTTGGTTCTCCTTACAGGTGTTCCAGAAGATTTTTCGTCGAGATGACCAACTTTGCCTTGTCTAACTGCTTCCAGGATACCTTTTATGCGTTTGAGCTTTCTGACATCTTGATTAGAAGGAAATCGGCAACACAGGCACCTTGTTTCTTTGTAGACGATTCCTTGATTCTGACCGATAGAATAGGTTCCGTCAACATATCGTGATTTTCGGGGTCATTTAGCCTCTTGGGAATATCAGGATGAAGTCCAAGTGCTCTCTGGATCAACATTTTAGTATATCTGATGTAGGGAATCTTTGAGCCAAGTTTGTTGAGAAATGACATCATGTCATCCCAAATCGGAGCTTCGATAGCGATGTGTTTCATGTTGACCAATGCCCAAAATATTTGCGGTTCCATGAGCTTAGGATGCTCATAGCCCTTTATCCGCGACCGAAGCAGACTTGGTGATGATAATGTAGAGAGTTCTCCATGGTTGAGGAATACTCTTAAGCTCTACGTGAGAATGCTTGGTGATTACTCCTGTAGCCTCGTCATAACCGATATTGATTAAGAATTGGAGAGTGAGCTCTTGGCAGGGTGTGGCATGAAGTTTGGTTGGTTCGACTTGAGGAATTAGGAGAACAACTCTTAAGTCTGCAGGTGTAATGGTGACTTGTTTGTGATTCAGAGTCACCGTCACAGCAGTCCGTCCTTTGACCCTTTCCATAGTGTTCAGAGCTGTTGGATATAGATCTCAGGAGCGATTGCAGAGTGAGTGAGCATATTACGATACGGATGAGTCCTCAGAATATCAATAGCAATTAAACACAAAGACTCTGAGCAAGTGAGTGTGTCAAAGTCAACACGGAGATTATTCTTTCCTATCTTCATTGGATAGCCATAAGGATAGATATCAGCAATGGAGAGAACTTCAGATGCATCCATATTCATTTGTTCGACCATGTCTTGATCGAAATAACATTAGCCAAAAGAACCAACATATCGAAAGACATAGTGTTAGTCAACGGAAGGTCTTATTGTCTAGTTATTGAATGTACAGAGTCAATGATTGTTACGAGTCCTAAGTCACTTGTTTGTTCAATAGTCTAATGATGTCGTGAAATGTTTCGTGAGTTAGTTAACTTTAAGTTTTAAAGTTTATGTTATCACTTATTGTTCACAACATATCAAGCGATTAAGTTTATTAGTGACATTATTGGATTCGTGGCGTTATGATTAGTTTATTTACAAGTTTGTACACGTAACAATTCATCATGAAGGTCAATCTAGGGTTAAGCGTAGTAGTGGCAAAGTTTAAGCGTAAACATTTGACATATGCGTGAGACGAAAGCTTACGCGTAGGATCTAACTTACGGCGTAAGAAATGTTACGCGTAGGAAAAGGGTACTTTATGCATAGAGCTTACGCGTAGGCGTATGTATATACCTTACGCGTAAGGCTTACTCGTAAGAGTAGACCTTATGCGTAGAGGACACTGTTTACGCATATCCTTCACGAGGATCGCGTAGTCCATTGTAGAACCTTACGCGTAGCTGTTATGCGTAGGATTAATCTTACGCGTAACATGACTACGCGTAGGGTAATCCTTATGCGTAGAGTTGCAATAACCTTGATTATGAGAATTACGAGTAGCAAACCTGAAATAACATCATCATAAGATCAATATTAACACTAACATTCATTCTATATCAGATCATGGCATGACGGTATATCAAACAATTACGCGTAGAAAACCTTACGCGTAAGCTAAAACCCTAATAGTTCATAGTTTACGCATAAAAATTTTAGCCATAGGATTTGCACCAAAGTGTTTTACGGGAGGTCTAAGAAGCATACAGAGTATGTTTAACCAAGTTTTAACATCAAATAAGCCATGAATCAAAAATTACCCAATTCGTATGAACTAGAACCCTAATTTTCAATTAATGATTCCTTAGTGTTTCTGGGTGATTTATGGGTTTAAATATGCTCAATTCAACTTGAAAGCAACCTCATATAACAATCTTTATTACAAAAACGTTCTCATTTGAAAACACCCAAATTAACGCATAAACCCTAATTAATCAATTCGTGTTTTACGGGTATGTTAAGCGATGAAAATTTATTCATTGATGTAATAAAAACATTTTGGCACTATCATTTCACTCATAAACACACAAATATGATCATGTGTTCATGCTTTACGCGTAGAACACATAATCCCTTCTAGGCGAAAATCTAACCGTTAGTTTGAAATAAAATTCAAAACCCATGCTTAGATTGTTGCAATGAAGGTATTAACACTTACAAATTGATGATCGAAAGCACGGATTTGTTAAGCGATTATGGATCGTGGATGATATTTAGATGAAAGTAATAAATGTGAAAGGTTAAAGTTAGGTGGGGAGGTGTTTTTGTTAAAAATAACTTTAACATTTTGACAGTTTTAGTCCCTCAACCTTTTTCATTTTCAAACAAAGTCATTTAACTTCCATTTTGGTTACCAAACAAAGTTTTTAGGAAAGAAACTTGACGACACTCCCCCTTGACTCGAGAAAATAATGAAGGGTTATAAATTTAGTCCGAGGAGTGTCATTGTACCAGAAAAGTTACCACCATTTGTTAAAAGAAACAACCGAGATAAGATAACATGCAAGTACACAGATGTTTTGAAACAGTGAAAGTGTATTTTCTCCCCCTCAACACTTGATCGGAAAAATATTGAATTTTGAAAGAATAAAGTGTTGATGGAAGAAATGTACTTGTCATGTTGAAAGAAAAATTAGATTAGAAGAATATTTTTGTTGTTTTTATCAGGTTTATAATTTTGTATTTTGTTTTGAAAAATTATTTACAAAAGAGAATTTGGTGTTTGACAGGTTTTTAAGACTGTTTTAGGAGGTCATCCAATTCCTCTTGAGTCAAACACCTCATACCAATCCGGTGGACCAACTCATTAAACCTAGCGGGAGGCAAGGCTTTGGTGAGAAGATCGCCAATTGGTATTACGTACCCACAAAATATAATTCAACAGTACACTGTTCCACGTGATCCTTGATGAAATGATATCGAAGATCGATGTGCTTTTGATTTCGAGTCTGAACGAGTTGCACGAGATTGCAATGGCACTCCGATTGTCGCAGATACATCGGGATTACGTCAAATCGTAACCATAGTCATTGAGTTGTGTTCTCATCCATATGACTTGAGCACAACATGCGGACATGGCTACATATTCTGCCGGTTGAGGACGGCGACGTACAATCCTGCTTCTTCGATTGCCATGACACCAGTTTATCACCAAGAAATTGTAAAGCTCATGAAGTGCTTTTCCGTGAGTCTAAGCATCCTGCGTGGTCAGCGTCTGAAAAGCGATTAGTTCAAAACCAGAATCCCGGATACGGATCCCAAGTTAATGGTTACCTTGATGTATCGGAGGATTCTTTTAGCCTCAGAGAGGTGGGTTTCAGTTGGTCGTGGTGATAACGAGAGCAAAGATATACGGCAAAGACAATATCGCTAGCTGTTAGATACATGAGAGACCCAATAATACTACGGTATTTTGTAGGGTCCACCAATTTCCCATGTAAATCAGCGTCTAGCTTCTTGGTATGAGCCATTGGTGTGGCATAGGTGTCCCAGGTTTTCATTCCAAATTTGTTTAACAATTCAAGGGCATATTTGGGCTGACTCAAGAAAATACCACGGGGTGATTGATGAACTTGCGGTCCGAGAAAGAATGTAAGTTCACCCATCATGGACATTTCAAAATTTTCCTTCATTAGTTTTGCAAAAGCGTTTGAAAACTTTTTATGTGTAGACCCAAAATGATGTCATCCACGTAAATTTGAACAATTAAGATATGTTCCCTGTGATATTGTATAAAAGAGTTGGGTCAACCGAACCTTTGGTGAAATTATTAGCAATGAGGAAGGATGATAGCTTATCGTACCATGCCGAGGAGCTTGTTTGAGACCATCTGAGCTTTGTTCAGTTTGTAGGCGTGATTCGGAACTGGGATCAACGAATCCATCGGTTGGTGACATAAACCGTTTCTTTAAGTTGTCCATTGAGAAGCGGTTTTGACATCCATCGATAGACCGTCATATTCATATGAGCGCGAGCGCTAGAAATATCGAACGACCTCAAGGCGAGCAACCGGAGCAAAAGATTCTTCAAAGTCAATACCCTCTTCACGGCGATAACCCTTAGCCACGGGCGTGACTTATTTCGATAACATTTCCTTGACATCAATTTGTTTTCCAAATCCATTTAAGACCAATGACGTAGACCCCTGTTGGTCTTTCAACCAGTTCCCATACTTCAAGGCGTTTGAATTGGTTGAGTTCTTCTTGCATGGATTCAATCCAGGTGTCTTTTGTCATTGCGTCTTTGATGTTTTAGGTTCAGATTGGCAGACAGTGAGTGCATAAATGCAATGTTCACCGTCTGTGTGAAGGCGTTGTCTCGTAACGACTGGTTGATTCGGGTTGCCAATAATGTTTTCCAGAGGATGGTCTTTGTCCATCTATGTGTGGAGGGTTGATGTTGGTATACATTGTGCAGGTTCTGAGGATTCAAATGGTTTGTTGAAGATTCGCGACATCAGTGCGGCGATCTCATTAGCAAACGGATTGAAGAACGCATTTGGATCAAAATCTGCAGGTGGGGGTACAACATTGAGAATATCATCAGCAGTTTCATCATTGTTGGAAGCGGTTTGTTCAACTGTTGTGGTGGAGTCAACTGGTGTAGGTGCATCTGCAACAGTAGTTGTTGTAGCAGGTGTATCGGGTAAAGAGTATGATCAGGTTGAGCAGCGGAAACAGGCGGATACACTGGAGCACGTTCATCAATATCGTCGCTGAGCAGTGAGCAAATAACCTTTCCATTTGTTGACGAGTAAGCTGGGGGCTTTGTTCAGGTGATGATGGGGTTTGGGGGAAGTTTAAGCGGTTGTGACCGGGTTCTAAGCTGTTATACTCGGAAGCCATTTCCGTAAGTTCATCAAAATGAGCATGAATCGTTTCCATCACCTGTTTTGTACGGCGATTCCAGATTCGGAAACCTTTGGAATTATCACATCCGATAAAGACTCCAATGTCAGCTTTGGCTTTGAGCTTTCCAAAGTCATCACGATCATTATTCGGATAGCAAAGAGATCCAAATACATGAAAGTGTTTTAGATTCGGTTTTATGTTATGGACGAGCTCGAAAGGTGTTTTGTTGTGGCGTTTTGTAATCATAGAACGGTTTTGAGTATAGCATGCATGATACAGACTTACGCCCATAAGTAATCTGGAAGTTTAGCATTGATTAACATTGTTCTTGCGGCTTCCACTAGCGTTGGTTTCGATCTTTCGACAACTCCGTTTTGTTACGGTGTATGCGTGCAATAGATGTCTGATCTTTGAATTCCCACTTTCTCATAGAATTCACGAAGAGTTTGATTAACAAATTCAGTGCCTTTATACTGTTCGATTAGTCGAGCGGTGTTTCGTAGCTGAACTTGTATTTTCGTGAGAAAGGTGATGATCATTTGTGGAGCTTGATCTTTGCTTGGAAGAAAGTAGACCCAAGTCCAGCGTGAATAGTCATCAACAATTACTAAGATGTAGCGTTTGCCATTGATCGTTTGCACGCGCATCGGGCCACACAAATCCATGTGAAGAAGATGAAGCACATCTTGAGAGCTGTGTTCCACCTTTGAAGGAAAATGAGCACGAGTGCTTTTGCCTTGTTCACAAGCTGAGCAAAGATGATCTTTAGAATACCGAAACCGTGGAAGTCCTTCAACTAGTTTGTGTCGAGCAAGGTTGGTGATGGTTTGAAAGTTTAGATGTGAGAGACGACGGTGCCATAGCCAGGATTTTGTTGATGTTGCCTATGAAAGTAAACATATAGGAGATGAAGCAACCATGTCTTTCATAGAGATAGTGTAGAGACTGGAATTATGCGATCCAGACATAAGGTCATTTCCTTGTAGATCACGAATGAAACAAGTTTTCTCCCGGAAAGCAACCTCCAAATCTCCATCACAAAACTGACCTCTTGAAAGCAGTTATGACCGAGGCCTTACACATAGTAAACCCTGCTAATTTCGATGTTCCCATTGACATAGTCTCCGTAGCCCATGATAGGTGCGAAGTGATCATTCCCGAACCTGACAGTGCCAATGAACTTTGCAATAAAGTTTGATAACAGTTTAAGATTGCCTGTCATGTGTCGGGAACATCCGCTATCAACAATCCAGAGAATGATCTGTATCACTGCATTACACCTGACGACACGGATGGAATAGAAGTAGATGTGGAAGCCGAAATGTTAGAGGGTTCCGTAGCAGTTAGAGTAGATATACACACATCAATAGCTTTAGGTATCCACTTAAATCCTAGTGTGTTATATATCCATTTCGGCCATCTATAACTACTCTTTGCTTTAGTCTTAGTGAATGCACTAGGTGGTACTACATTCCTAGGAGGTGAAAATGGAGCTACAGGGACAGCAATGCGTTTCTTAGAATCTAAAGATGGCGGTCTACCAAGCACAGACTTAGAAAGATTAGTGGGCCTAGAGGTATTCGGTTCTTAGGATTCCTTAAACGAGAGATGATAGCTTTAGCAACACATTTATCATGACAATCGGAATTCATACTTTTATGACAAATATCACAAGGTGCATCAGACTGAATATCAAAAGTACTTAACGGTTTAGCATACGTTACATCACTATTTCTATTACATTTGCCAGACACAATATCTATAGTGGAGGCAACGTGAGTCTTATTCATAGTCCTAGGGTGTTCTTCTACTTTAGCATTCTTGATTGATCTTTTCTTAGGTCGCAACTTCCTATTCTTCGATTGAGTGCTCTTAGGTTGTGAAGTGCGGACGTTTGGAAAAGGCTCAACTATTCTGTTTGATAGAAGGAAGCACGTTAGCTACTTGTGATTTGGGAGTAGAAATTCTAGGTTCATGATTACAAAGTGTTACTGGGGCTAATCTCTTAATGATGGTTGGCGGAAGTTGTTCATACTTTCCTAACATTTCTCTTAACATGATGATAGTGTGAATCAGATCTTGATTTTCGGACCGAACATTTCCAGCAAAATGCATAACTTCTTTAGTGTGTGCAAGATAATGATCAAGTTCATTTGATGCTTCATCACGAGTCTTTTGAGTAAATCAAATATGACACCATATTCCTTTTTAACTTTTAAAAGTTCTTGTTCATATTTTGAGATTTGACACTTAAAGACACGTTTTGATCATCCAGTTGCTCAATTTTAGGATCAGAAGGTTTTGCAAATGGGCAATTTTGTGTTGAAAAGCAATTTGTTGATCGTGAATATCTTTTTGACACCAATTAAGGCGACGAATTGCATTTGAAAGTTCGTTTGACAATCGTTTGTTTTCAACTTTTAAGGACTCGATTGAAGCACATTATCGGTGTTTCAACATTTACCACAGAATTAACAGTATCGCAGAGATATAATCAAATGCATATGACAAAAGAATTTTCTAGCACAACATTATGGACATCGGCACAGATGACATCTTCCAAGAGTCGATCAACATCTTTTCTCAACAGTTTCTTTTTACGTTTAGTATTAGAAATAGATGTTTACTGTTTCTCGAAAACGTTTTTCATCACCCAAGTTCCTTATGAAAATCCTTTTCCCGAGCAATGCACAACTTTTCAAGTATTTAACATTAGGTAAAAGATTTTTCTGAAAAATGTCTCTTTGTTCTCGCGCCAGAGGCGATTGAAAATGTTCAACTTTGATTTCAGAGCGATATTCTATCTCATGTTGTAAAATTTTGAGGTCAGCCATGAAAATGTCAAAATATCGAAGAATTTTTCGATTTTCAGGTTTTGAGTTTACTTCACTAATGGAAGGTAAAGGACCATAAGTTTGTGCATAATCTGGTTGGGGATTAACAATAGAAGACTCAGGTGTTTTGATGATAACCCTTGGTGTGTTAGAAGAATCCGTTGGTGTGACGAAAGTGACCGCGTTTTTATAATTAAAAGGTTTGTTGTAAACAACGTTTTTTAACTTTGATCGACTCTCGTCTTCTGCATCTAATTCCTCTTGACGATGATATTCAACAACATTCATGACAGAATTATCGACTTTATATTCTGCACTGGAAACTTCAGGATTTGGTTTGAATGCTTTTGTTGAAAGCTTAGGTTTGTAATCAACAAGATTCGGTCCATATCCATTTGGGTTGGGTTTTAAAGTAAACTTTTCAATGGCTGTGACCGACTCGCCATGTTTGTAAACAACAGTTTTAAACTCTTTAAGTTTGTTTTGCAAGCCGATGATTTCTTCAAGATGATCATCTATTAGTTTCGTTGAATGCTTTTTGTATGCAGAGAACTGTGTTTGACAAGTTAACAACTCAGCCTTAGCTTTTTGATTTTCCAAGGTGAGAGCGTTAATTTGCTTTTTATGTTCATGTTTCAGTTGTTCTATTTCAGACAACAAAGCATTCTTCGAAGCGGCTAGATCACGCATCTGTCTTTCTAAATATTTTTCATTTTGATAAGATTTGGCAAAGGCTGCTTCAAAACCGTTTTCACGTTTTTCTTGAGTTTTGAAAAAGTTGAGTTGCTTTTGTAAACATTCAAAATCCTTGGTTAACAGTGCATTTTGCATTTCAAGTCCTGATTAATGGCACGACATTCTTCCACTATGGTTTGTTGGTCTTGTATTAAGCGAGCAAAATCTGGATGAGGCAAAAGTTCGGCGTGTTCAGCGTGAGTCTCAACATGATCATTACGGAGATCCTCAAGTATGACCACGGAGTCAATTTGATTATCAAGGGAAACCGGTTGGTCATCTTGATCGTCAAATATAACTACGGGGTCTAGTTGAAAATCGTCGGAATGAGATGTGGATGACTCATTTTGAACATTTTGAGCCTTGCGGATCAGATGTTGGCGGAGATATGAGATCGAGAGATAAATATGGTTTGTTCGGTACGAGACAAGCCATCGGTGTCATCACTGGGCCTGTGTCACTCATGTGCAACTCACGCATATTAGCCATCAACATACAGTGCATTGGCACTGCAAGTCCTCCATATCATCATCTGAGTCGGCATTTGCCATAAAGCTCTGTTCTTTGTCTGTGAGAGTTCCACCAGCTTCATCCTTAAGAGCCAAAGAAGAGCCTCTTTGAAATAAGCACTGCCCCTAGTCCTTGGCTTTGGGCATGCATTAGCCAGTGTGTCCCTTCTCATTGCAGGTTGTAGCATCGAAGACCATTCAACCCATCTGAGCATTTCCTGTTCCACCACTTGAGCTCTGTTGTTATTCCTACCCACAGGCATTAAACCCTTGACCACGCCCATCGGCGACCATAACCACGATTCGAACTTCAACTCGTCCATTGTTCTACGGCTTGATTCCTGGTATTTGATGAGGAGCGAATGCGGTTGTTGGATTTGTTGGTATAACGGCTAAAGGCATTAGCAATCATAGCAAATCCTTGTTGCAATGCTTGAGCGGATCGGATTCCTCATTATGAAGTGCTTGATCATTGTTGTAAGGAACCAATTGATTTTGTTGAGGTTGATGTGATTGATCGTTTGGTGGGTTTGAAGCAGTTGGTTGAGTTCTGGTTGAGGAGAATGATTTTGTTGAGCATATAAGGCAAGTTGTTGATTTTCTGGATGTGTGGGTGGAGCAATTTGAGCACGGAGAATCCTTTCCTATCAACTTCCTTTTCATGAGGCTTCAAGTAATCGTACAACAATCCGTAGGTAGACTGATGCATGTTTTTAGCTTGACGGAGAAAAATGACATACTTCTCCCATTCGAGACCAAGACTACTTAGGAACTTAGTATTCACTGCAATTCTTGGCATGTGGATGTTGTGTTTATCCAAATCATTGATGATGTCTGAAAATGGGTGATGATAGGACTCGAGTGTCTCTCCGGGTTCAATCATGAAGTGTTCATAAGCCAAGTAAATTTTGGATTCCAAATCTTCCTGATTGAGTCCAGATCCTTCCATAAGAAGACGAATATGATCCCACATTTTCTTTGCAGTCTTTTGAGCATCAACACTACGAAGAATTAGGTTTGGTAATCCTAGGAGGATATATTCCATTGCAAGCTCATCTGCTTCATAGTGTAGAAGTTCTTGAGGATTCAAGTCTGCAACAGTAGCAATGTTCGTTTGTTCATCTCTTGGTGGAATGACATTAGGATCTCTGGGTACAATGACAGTAGGCATCTCAAAAGGACCTTCCAAGATAACCTTCTTTAAGAACTTTCCATGTGGCTTCTTTAGATCACAAAATCTAAAGAACCTTATCACCCATTGATCGTAGTTTCTGGGAGTGAGCATTGGAGGTCTATCAAGTGATCCAGCCTCATGAATTGATTGTTGGTTGCTTAAAGTTTCAAACATCTTTGCAAACCAAGTGGGTTCCTTCATAGTGATCCTTGATGGATGTTGATTAAAGTCATTTGTGTATGGTTGAGCTTGAAGACTTTGTGGTGGTTGAACCATTTGAGGTAGTGGATTTGTAGCAAGTTGTGGAGTATGTTGTTGATTAAATTGTTGTTGATAAATTGCTTGTTGTTGATTCCATTGTTGATGTTGTGGAGTTAGTCGTTGTTGACGTTGAGGATGAGGATAAGTGTAAGGGAAATAGTTAGAGTATGGTGGTTGTGACATGTTGATAAACTTGTGTTGGTAAAAATGGATCTTTGTAGTCGAATGGACCTTTGTTGATGAAGTATCCTTAGGCGTAGAAATAACCAAGAACCAAGTAGTACTTATGCGTAAAAACACCAAAATTACGCGTAACAATAAGGAGTTACGCGTAGGTTTTAGCTTACGCGTAAGCAGGAAAAGGCTAAAGTTATGCGTAGACAACAAAGTTAGGCGTAGAAACTTAGGCGTAGGATTTAGCTTATGCGTAAGACAAGGCTTAGGCGTAAGAAAATCTTAGGCGTAGGATTTCTGCGCGTAAAGTTGAGCTTACGCGTAATTTTAGGGTTTTATCCCAAATGATCTTTTACACTATCACAGTTCAAAAGATATCCAAAGTCGGCGTATTTTGGACTTATCCAAGTAAGAACACACGGAATAAACCACGAAAATGAAGATCAAACCAAGGATAATCTTACGCGTAATTTTAGGGTTTCAATACGCGTAGGATTACTCGTAATTTTGATTTTGCCCAAAGATGTTTCTAAACCAGTTTTTGTGTGATGAGATAGCTTCAATAACACCAAAATAACACAAAAGTGTGAGACTTGATGATCTAAAGCACTCAAAACAGTTATGCGTAGAATGACACCCACGAATAAAAACTAGTTCAAAAACAATGATCCACGCATAAAGTTTGAAACTTTTTGCCAAAAACAAGTATTTTAACACCTTAAAGCGTTGAAAGTACAAGAATCTTGGATTAAAAATGTAAAAAACAAGTTTTGAAGCGTACCAAAGATCACGTTATCTTTACGCGTATAACCAAAACCAAAAAACTTCAAAAACAAAAGTGTGCACCCAACTATTTGGCGATTGATACCACTGTTAGGTCACAAGGTTTACCACACAAGCTTATAAGAAAGATAGAGAGGCGATTGAACAAGTATCCAAACACACACACAAGATATAGAGTATACAGTTATGCGTAGAGAGTGAGTGAAAAGAAAACTTGAACAACCGACCTTCAAATGAAGGTTTACATAAGGTATTTATAGGCAAGGAGCTAGGGCAACACTCCTACTCCTTCCCTTTCACCTATGGGCTTGGGCCTAAGCTCATGGGCCTTCTACATAAGCTTAAGGCTAATAACAAACATAAAGGCCATAATAAGCTAACTATTACATATGAGTAACTAATACTTGAATAAGGTTTAGGAGTGATTCTAACAAGATATTACCTGAGTGGTCTAAGGTTATTCTCATCAGTAGAGGGTGTCGGGTCAAAGGCCTTAGCTGTAGCCCAAAACTCCCTGTGGAGGTTTTGGTACAGAATTGAGGGACACTGAACAAAGGCCGTTTTCAGTGGGCAGTTATACAAAAATTTCATAATGTCCTTATAGGATGGGACAGTTTGAGGATATTCAAAGTTGCCTATGACATTATTTGTTTTGAATTCAACATTGCTAAGATCACCTACCCACTGTGAAACAAACTGAAGAGATTGTGTTCTTGCCATTTCCATAAAAATTTTAGGGTTTTGAGAAGAATAACTTGACAAGAATAATCAAAGGTTTTTGAATCTCTTAAGTTGTGATGAAAAACTTTTGTAAAGGTTTACAGAGAAGATTTTTCAGAAAAGGATTTGAAAAACACAAAGATTTCTGGGTTTGAAAAGAGATTTTGACAGAGTTTTGTTAGCAGAAATCTTTTGTGTGTGTTATAAGGATTTTGTGAGGGTATTTATAGTGTGTTTAGAGGGGTAGTTTGTGCATATTTTTGGATTTCTAAAGTTGGTTTTTGAAAACGTTTTGAATTTCCACATTTAATGATACTCTCCACTACTCGCAGTAAAATCCCGTTTTTCAAGGAAACAGTTGCAGTGTATAGTAAAAGTGCACTTTTTGCAGTAATAAAATATCCACAGGATATTTTATGTGAGAGGGCATTTAAAGCCAAGTGGGATGAGGTAAGTTATTTGAGGGACCCTTGGTATGGATGACAGTAAGACAAGGAGACATATATTCCTATATTAAATTGGCATAGTTACCAACCTAGGACATTTAAGTAACTGATACTTGGAGCATTTAGTTACTCATTCAATGCTCAATATCAACTGTCAGGGTCCCTGAATGAGTCTTACTCATTCAGTGAGAGGGTTATTTTGTGGGTTTCGTTCAGGGAGGAGGAACCATTTCAGAGAACTTACTGAGATTGGTTTTCAGATGCCTGACTTTCAATGTCAAGTATTCCAAATTCATCTTTCAGTCTCCTGAAGGTAGGTTCATCCAATGGTTTGGTGAAGATATCAGCCAGTTGATATTCAGTAGGGATGAAATGAAGTTCTATGTCTCCTTTCATTATGTGGTCCCTGATGAAGTGATATTTGATATCAATGTGTTTGGTTCTTTGGTGAAGGACGGGGTTGTTGGAGATTGCAATTACACTGGTGTTGTCACAGAAGATGGGTACCATTTTGTATTGGATGTCATAGTCACTGAGTTGAATTTTCATCCATAAAACATTGGCACAAAATCCTGCAGCAGCCATATACTCAGCTTCAGCTGAAGACATAGCCACTGATTGTTGCTTTTTAGCACTCCAACAAACCAGTTTTCCTCCAAGAAATTGACAGGACCCTGAGGTAATTTTTCTGTCCATGTTGCAGCCAACATAATTAGAATCAGAGTAACCTTTGAGATCAAACCCTGAGCACTTTGGATAATAAAGTCCAAGGCTTGGGGTTCCCTTCAGGTACCTGAGTATTCTTTTGGCTATAGTGAGGTGGGATTCTTTAGGATTGGACTGATATCTTGCTATTAGACAGGTGAGAAGCTGTATGCAGTGCGGTAGCAGTTAGATACATCAGTGAGCCAACAATCCCTCTGAAATGGGTTTGATTGACTGATTTCCTAGTGAGATCAGGTCCAAGGTTGTTAGGAGGGACCATTAGTGTCTTCACTGAGGCCGATCAGATATCTCATATTTCTTCAAGAGATTTGGTGTACTTCTCTTGGTGATGGAGATTCCTTTATCGGTTTGCACGATTTGTAGTCCAAGGAAGTATGTGAGTTCACCCATCATACTCATTTCAAACTTCTTTGCCATCAGTTTTTCAAACTGTTTGCAAAGTTTGTAATTTGTTGAGCCAAAGATGATGTCATCAACATACACTTGGACCAGATATCACATCTGTTTTGTTCTATAGGCAAACGATTATGTTGTCTATCTTTCCTCGACAAACTTGTTTTGTATCGGAAGGCGAGAGAGAGTTTCATACCATGCCACTGGAGCTTGTTTAAGTCCATAAAGGGCTTTGTCAAGCTTCAGAACATAGTCGGGGAATTCACTACTCTCTAAGCCAGGAGGCTGCTGAACATACACATCTTCCTTGAGATCACCATTTAAGAATGCACTTTTAACATCCATTTGGTAGACCATGAAGTTCATGTATGTTGCATATGCAAGGAAGATCCCGATGGCTTCCATTCTTGCAACAGGAGCAAATGTCTCATCATAGTCAATGCCTTCTTGTTGACTGTAACCTTTGGCTACAAAATCGGCTTTGTTTTTAATGACAGTGCCGTTTTCATCAGTTTTCATCAAGGTCATGACCTTGTTTTTATCAAACTGTTGCAGTTCTTCTTGCATAGCTGGAACCCAGCTTGGGTGTTTTAGAGCCTCAATGACACTTTTGGGTTCTATTTCGATAGGTAATCGGCTTATACACATTCATTGGCTGCGGTTAATTTAGCGACCATGCTTCTAGTGAGCATGCCCTCAATGGGTTCACCAATAATGTTTACAAGCTCAATGTCCTAAGATTTTGTCCACTTACTTTGTGGTCTAGGATCGAGCTTGAAGAGGTAGCTGAAACTTCGAGGAGTGAGTTAGTTCAGTTTAGAACAACAGAGTCATTTAGAGCATCTGTTAAGATGTCCCTTTCGAGTTGGGGTTCTTGAATCATAGGTTCACGAACATTTGGTTCGTATTATCTATCAGTAGGGGCTGATTGATTATCAATGAATTCACTAATAGTTGGTTTGGGAAGGTTGTGAGGTAAGACATAATATGAGATGTCAGCATCGGCTTGATATGAGGAATTGAATTCAGTGTTGTACTCATCAGGAGGATATCTTGATGAGTCATCAATTCTATTTCCTCTGAGGTGTTGGTGAACTTGATGCTTTCAGAACTTTCATCAAAGGTGACATGAAAGGTTTCCTCAACTTGTTGTCTCCTTGTGTTAAACACCATGAAGGCTTTGGAGATCGATGAGTAGCCTAAGAATTATCCATCATCAACTTTTGCATCAAACTTGCCTAGATGATCCTTGTGGTTATGAATAAACACAGGACATCCAAACACATGAAAATAGTGATGTCGGAAGTCTACCTTTGGATATCTCATATGGGGTTTTATTATGTCTTTTGACAATGATTGACCTGTTTTGAGTGTAACAGGCGGTTTGACTACTTAGTCCAGAAATGCTTTAAGAGGGCTGAGCCATTTAACATGGTTCTTGCAGCCTCAATGAGAGTTCTGTTTTTCAGCTGACCCCATTTTGTTCAGGGGTATAAGGAGATGAGAAATTTTGAGAAATTCCTTTTTCATAACAGAAACTCTCAAGCTCTTGATTTACGAACTTCATTACCATTGTCGATTCGATTTGTTTAACAGTAATGTCATTCTAGTTTTCAATCTTCACGATGAATGACATTATTGTATCGTACGACTCTTTTTGGAAAGATAGTATACCCAAGTGTATCTTGAGAACTCATCAACAATGACAAGTGTATACTTCTCATGCTGGATTGATCTGGGTGACAAGTCCAAAGAGATCCATGTGCAAGAAGGTGGCTGACTTTTGATGGAGAAATTTTGTTTGGTTTTGAATGATGCTCCGTGGTGTTTACCTTTTTCACAGGCAGAGCATGTTTTGTCTTTTGCAAAAACCAGTGATGGTAAGCCAAGGACCTTGTTTTGTTTTGCCAAGTTGTTGAGATTTTTGAAGTTTAAGTTTGAGAGTCTCTTATGCCACATCCAATTGATAGTTTTAGTGGCTTTAGCAAAGAGACACGTTCCATCTTGGGAGAGTGTTGACATGTCTAACACATAAACATCATCTCTCCTAGGAGCTATCAACACAACTTCCTTGTTGGCGTTGAAGATGGTACCTTGTTTGTCATTGAATTGCACAATGTACTTAGCATCACATAGTTGGTGACGATGAGATTGTATTTCAGACCATTGACATAAGCTATTCTGGAGAAAACTATTCCATTGCAGTTTACTAAACCATAACCTTGATGGGACATGATGAGTTGTCACCAAATACTACCTTGGGTCCTGGTTCCTCTACATACTTGTGTAGATACTCCTTCACACCAGTCATGCTTCTTGAGCATCCACTGTCTAGATGCCAAATAGGCTCCTGGCGTGTCTCGCACAAGTAGTAAACTAAATTAGTTTCTCTTAGTGACCCACTTACTGGTGGGCTTGGGTCTCAAGGTCTCTTTGAATTTGGCAATCGACTCATGGTCAGTGGTTGAGTGCATTGTGCTACCATAGGTTTTGCATTTGGGCGAGGATGACTCGGTGATTACTGGTTGCTTGGAATTTCTCCTTGCTTGGATGACCTTTGTCATGCTGAGATGTCTCATGAGCTGGATTTCCACAAATCTCATAGCATGTATTCATGAGACAATCATCAGGATGATGATCATTAAAGCCACAGTGTGGGCAAGGAGGAAAGGGTTTTGCTCTTTACTTTTGAGCAGATTTGGAGGTTGAAGCATACTGATGACCAACTTTGGTATAGTTTGCTTTAATAAGAGAACTTACATATTGTAAGTGATCAGAAGTTAATGAGATCATACAAAAAGGATTCTATAACAATTATTAGTGGTATGGCTGGTATAGTGGCATAGATCACTTACCTTGGTTTTGGTGGTGGATTTTGACTTTGAGGAACTAGAGGAAGCTGACTTTGTTTCCTTGATTGATTCAGGGGACTTTTTGATGGATTCCATCTTATCGGTTAGCTTCTCACAAAGTTGGTCAGTTCTTTGAATTTGGTCAGCTTCAGTGGGGATCGAGGATGTGGAAGTCTTAGTGGGAGTGGACTCTTGTTGAGTTGGTTTTGATGGTCTTTTAAGGATGGTTCTACCAAGTCAAGACCTTTCTTTTGGTGAATGAGGATTGAATTACATAGGAGTAAGCTCGAGCTTGGTGCGGCACCACGAGAGAGGTTTGAGGGTGGAAGCGTTGCATTAGACTCTGCTTGAGACTCAATGTGTTGATATACTGGGCATCGAGTCAAGCATGCTCTTAAGAGCTTGACTCTCAGGCTCTAGAATTCTTCCAGAATCGATATTAGGAAGCTTACTATCAGGAGTAACTCATTCAATCCAATCACTGGGCTTGGGGATAGTCAACACATTGGTAATCATGCCACCTGACACAAATGTTTTGGGAGCGGTCTTTGTTATGAGAGTCAGGGAGATGATCTTCACCTATGACTCTCTTTTTACTACTGGGGGCTCCCACAACATCAAAGACTCTTGGATTCTTAGCGAGTCCAACTAGCTTGATGATATCTCTTTTCTTTCTTAAGTTCATCTTGAAGATTTGATTTCTTTTAACTAATTTAGTGTTTTGAATTTGCAAAGTGATAGCCTCGAAGCTTATTTTGTTAAAAGCTTGATTCATCCACTTACTTATTTGAGTTTAGAAACTTCATCATATAATCATGTGATGTTGTTCTCCATTCTCCATGTAAATTTATTATTTGATGATTTGTTTTGAAAATTTTGATGAGGCCAGTAGATTTTTTTTGGTTGAAATTTGCTAAAGCTTGGCCCCGTTAGACCACGATGGTTTGTAGAGGGTTGAAATTGTTTTTGAAAACAGTCTTTTGCAAAATGACCTCTTTTATGACACTTAAAGCATTTAGTGTCTTGGGTTGCTTTAGCGGTTGAAAAACCTTTGTTTAGTTTTATAAACCTTGAGAGTTAGCAATGAGTGCCCTTTCACGAAATTCATTGGTCATTTAGGTACTCCTCACTTGATCTCTCGTCAGGCTCATCATCTGAGTTTTCTTGGAAATCTTGAGCTGCATTGTTAGAAAAGCGGTTGATATTGGTGATGAGGTGGTGGTGGGGACTTCTTGACTTCACGAGACTTCTTTAGGTAGGGGTATCGATCTGTTGATGAGGTTTTCCTTATAGACAAATTTCCCATAAATTTCGAAGCTCAAGATTGGATATGATTAGCATTCCTAAGTCCAAGAGAAATTTCAACCACTTCTCAAGGAGACTATTGACAAAACCAACATTGATTTCATGTTTGGACAACTTAACATCATCATTTGATAGTTCATTTAAAAAAGTTTTGTATCGGGGTGTAAGTTTGAGACGAGTTTGAGTCCTTAGCCTGAAGGTGTTATACTCAAGTTTCAGTCCATTATCACATTTTCTTGGTATTAGATGGACCTTCATGACTATGAACTAGGTCATCCCAGGTTTGTTTAGCTGTACTACAACTTATAACAGACTCCATAATATCGTCAGGAAGACAAGATATTATGATACTCTTGAGTCTTTGGTCACGGTTGACCACTCTCCTCTCATCCGAGTCCCTGAGCTTGGGTTTAAGCAAACCTTCAGAAATCTTTGGGATAAATGGACCTTCATTTATACACTTGATATAATAAGGTTCCATCCCAATCAAATAGCAAAGCATACGCTTTTTCCATTTGTTGAATTTACCAACTTCAAGTGCGGGGGCAGCAATTTGAATAAGCTCCACCTTTTTATCGACTAGTTGGGGTACATCAATTGCGATTTTAGGATCTGATTTAAAAGCGTTTAGAGCGCTTAAAAACAGGTTTATAACCGACCTTGCTCGATACCACTTGTTGTTCCTATTCACTATAGTATAAAAAGCAGTTTTAGTTAAGTAAACAAGACTAATAGTGAATCAATGGTGAAAAGATATAAATAAAACGAGAGTAATTTTCAAGCGTCATATTCTTATTAGAAATGAATCGAAGAATCGTTACCCTAGTACTTGCGGAGCATACTAGGGATTGAAATGACAAAGTGTTTGTAACTCCTCTCTTAAGCAGTCTAAGCACAGCACAACTACAACCCTTTGAGCTATCTCGGGGATTAAGTTGTATTTGGAGGTGAAAGATGGCTTCGTGTATGTGTGTTTTACAATTCACAAGCTTAACCTTTCACTCCATCTCTTATGCTATTTATACAAGTATGAGTTTTAACTCTTTCCTAAGTGACAAGCTGACAATTTCACGAGAAGACAAAATCTGATGTATTTTGTCTCTGTTTACAAAGACTATATTTGGTAAAGGTACCAAGTCACTTTCTTCATATCGATCTTGATCTTTGAGCCTTTCAGGGAAGGTTGACTTCTTGAAGATAAGTACTCCGTCTTTATCTCTTCAAAGCGTTAGTTTGTCCGCCCATTCTTGTCTTGATTTCAGTTTGTCTTGATGTTTGTAGTTGGAGAGAACTTTGAGGGATTGATGATTGTTGATCATCACTACGAATCCACCATCTTCTTCTTGACTCAGTCTTCACCCTTTAAGTTCCGCCTTATTGAGTGGAGAGACTTCTTCTATGTCTCTTACTGAGCGTCCTGAAGATGGCTCACTGAGAGACTATGCACTCAGTGACCTGTTAGTGTTTAACGGTCTAAGCACTTAGGTTATTTTCTATTCAAATCCTGGATTAAGGGGTTTGTTACGCGTAAGATTTCTCTTACGCATAACATTCTACGCGTAAGGTGATCCTTATGCGTAGAAGCTCAATTAAACTTGATTCTGAATTTTCACGCGTAATAATACTGAAATAAATTCATCATAACACCATCATTAACATCACATTCAATCCCTTTCAGTTCTAACATGAAGTCACAATTAAAACAGTTATGCGTAGAATACTGCTTACGTGTAAAACCTTAAACCCTAGGATTCAATTTTTACTAATAAGAGATTTAACCATAGAAATTGCACCAAATCATTTCTGGGATAACTTAGAGGCCTAATGAGTTGTTTAAGACAAGTTTTAACATCAAAATCATTATGCATCAAGAATACCCAATTCGTATGAACATAAACCCTAAATCTTAATTTTGATACAATTGATGATTCTGGGTATGTTTTAAGCCTAGATTTGAACAATTAAACATGTAAACAACATAACACAACCATCTTTTTAACCAGAAACTCTCCCAAATGAAAACAACCAAATTTACGCGTATGAACCCTAATTTTGAAAACGGTTGATTCGTGTTTCTGGCTGGATTTGTTTGATAGAAATGGTTTTGGTATGATTACTTAAACATTTTAACAACATTTTTATCATCATAAACATACACATGATGATCTTGTGTTCATACGCTTATGCGTAGAATACAAGAATCATTCAAACTCAATATAGAGCTGTTGGATTTTCAAATAAATCAAAACCATTGTTTGTTTTAACACCAAGAATGACAAACCACTTACAAATTTGAGATCAAAAACACGGATTTGAAGATAGAAGGATAGGCGTAGGATGAAGTTGTTGGAATATTAAATGAGTGTATTAAATGTGAAGAGTTAGTAGGTGGAGTGTTTTTATTTAAAATTAGTTTGAACTTTTGATAATTTCAGTCCCTCCACCTTAACCATTTTCATCCAACGCCCATAACTTCCATTTTGGTTACCAAAGGTATGATTTTAGGTAAGAAACTTGACGACATTCCCCCTCGACTTAAGAAATAATGGAATTTTATAAATTTGAGTCCGGGGAGTGTCAGTGAACCAGAAATGTGACCACCATTATCAAAGAAACAACCGGGATGAGGTAACATGCAAGTACAAGGTTTTATGAAACCGAAAAATATTTACGTTCTCCCCCTCAACACTTGACCAAGAAAAATACTGAATTTTGAAAGAGTAAAGTGTTGACGAAAGATATGTACTTGCCATGTTGAAAGAATTTTGGATAGAAGAATATTTTGAATTTTATCGATTTTATATTTTTGTATTTTGTTTTAGAAAATATTTACAAAAGAGGTTTTGGTGTTTGGTAGTTTTTAAGAATGTTTTAACATTTCATCCAGTTCCTCTTGAGTCAAACACCGCATACCAATCCGGTGGACCAACTCATTAAACCTAGCGGGGGCTAAGGCTTTGGTGAGAGATCTGCCGATTGGTATTCGACTACCAAGTATAATTCAACGGTAACCTTTTCCACGTGCTCCTTGATGAAATGATATCGAAGATCGATGTGCTTAGACTTGAATGTTGAACGAGTTGCGAGATCGCATAATAGCACTTGATTGTCGCGATACATCAATTTTGTCAAATACATAACCATAATCCTTGAGTTGTGTTATCATCCAAATGACTTGAGCACAACACGCCGACATGGCTACATATTACATACATTGAAGACAACGATGTACAATCTTGCTTCTTCGATTGCCATAACACCAGTTTATCACCAAGAGATTGTAAAACTCCTGAAGTACTTTTCCAAGAATCTAAGCAACCTGCGTGATTAGCTTCTGAAAAAGCTATTAGTTCAAAACCAATCCTTCGGATACAGTTCCCAAGTTAATGGTTCGCTTGATGTATCGGAGGATTCTTTTAGCCTCAGAGAGGTGTTTCTCAGTTGGTCTTGGTACTTGGAGCAAAGATATACTGAAAATACAATGTCAGGTCTACTAGCTATTAGATACATGAGAGACCCAATGATACTTCAGTATTTGGTAGGGTCAACCAGTTTACCATGTAAATTAGCATCCATTTTGTTGGTGTGTGCCATTGGGGTGGCATAGGTATCACAACTTGTCATTCCATGTTTGTTTAAAATTTCAAGGGCATATTTGGACTGACTAAAGAAAATACCACGGGGTGATTGATGAACTTGAAGTCCTAGAAAGAGTAGTAAGTTCACCCATCATGGACATTTCAAAATGTTTTTCATGAGTTTTGAAAAAGCGTTTGATATATATGTGTTTGCCCAAAAATGATGTCATCCATAAATTTGAGCGATTAAAATGTGTGCCGTGATATTGTATGAATTGTGTAAGGTCAACCGACCTGGCGAAATTATTGGCGATAAGAAAGGATGATAACTTATCATACCACGAGAGGGCTTGTTTGAGACCGTAGAGAGCCTTCTTAGGTTTGTAGGCGTGATTAGGGAACTATGGATCAACGAATCCTTACGGCTAACATAGACCGTTTCTTTCGGTTGTCCATTGAGAAGCGGTTTTGACATCCATCGAAAGACCGTGATGTTCATGTGAGCCGCAAATAGGAAAATTCCGTACAACCTCAAGACGAGCAACCGGGCGAATGATTCTTCAAAGTCAACACCTCTTCACTGTCATAACCCTTAGCCACGAGCGACTTATTTGATTACGGTTCCTTCACATCAATTTGTTTTCCAAATCCATTTGAGACCAATGACGAAGACCCCTGTTGGTCTTTCAACTAATTCCCATACTTCAAGACATTTAAACTGATTGAGTTCTTCTTACATGGATTCAATCCGTATCTTTGGTCATTGCGTCTTTAATGTTTTAGGTTCAGTTAGCGGGGCGGTGAGTGCATAAATGCAATGTTCACCATCTGTGTGAAGACGTTGTCTATTTACGACTGGTTGATTCGGGTTACCAATAGTGTTCTCAAGAGGATGGCCTTTCGTCTAACGATGTGTGGAAGGTTGATGTTGATATACATTCTGCAGATTGGGAGGATTCAAATGCCTTGTAGATGATTCCGCAACATCGGGTGTGGCAGTTTCATTAGCAAATGGATTGAAGAGCGCATTTGGATCATAATATGCAGGTGGGGGTACTTCATTGTTGAAGATCATCACGGTTGGCGTCATTGGATGCTATTTGTTCAAGCTGTTGTTGTAGAATCAAGCTGGTGGTGCTTCCTCAACAGTAGTTGTTGTAGCGGTGTATCGGTATTGGATTTTGATCACGTTGAGCACGAAACATTTGATACACCTTGTGCACGTTCATCAATATCATCACTAAATAGAGGAGCAAATAGTCGTTCCATTTGACGTCGAGTTAGTTGTAAACTAGGTTCAGCTGATGATGGGGTTTGAGGGAAGTTTAAACGATTATGTCCGGGTTCCAAGTTTGTTATGCTCGAAGCCATTTCATTCATCGAAATTTGCATGAATCGTTTCCATAATCTCCCTTGCGGCGATTCGGATCCGGAAACCCTTAGAGTTTTCAAAATATCCTATGAAGACTCCAATGTCAGCTTTGGCTTTGAACTTACCAAAGTCATCACGATCATTATTCGGATAACAAAGGGATCCAAATACATTAAAGTGTTTGAGATTCAGTTTACGGTTGTGGATAAGCTCATAAGTTGTTTTGTTGTGGCGCTTAGTAATCATTGAACGATTCTGAGTGTAGCATGCAGTTAACACTGCTTCAGCCCATAAGTAATCTGGAAGTTTAGCATTAATTAACATTGTTCTTGCGGCTTCCACTAACGTCGATTTAGTCTTTCAACTACTCTATTTTGTTCTGGTGTTCGTGCAATAGATGTTTGATGCTCAATTCCCACTTTCTCATAAAACGCACGAAGAGTTTGATTCACAAATTCAGTTCCTCATGCATTACGATTTGTGCGACGTGTTGGAGCTGAACTTGAATTTTCGTGAAAATGTGATGATCATTTGTGGAGCTTGATCTTTACTTGAAGAAAATAAACCAAGTCCATCTTGGCGGTCATCTACAATTACCAAGATGTAGCGTTTGCCATTAATCGTCACTGCAGCGCATCGGGCCACACAAATCCATGTGAAGAAGATGAAGCACATGCTTTGAGCTGTGTTCCACCTTTGAAGGAAAGTGAGCACGAGTGCTTTTCCCTTGTTCACAAGCTGAGCATAGGTGATCTTTAGAATACCGAAATCTTGGGAGACCTTCAACAAGTTTGTACCGTGCAAGATTGGTTATGGTTTGAAAGTTTAAATGTGAGAGACGGCGGTGCCATAGCCAAGATTTTGTAGATGTAGCCTTAGAAAGTAGACAGATGGGAGATGAAGCAATCATGTCTTGCATTGAGATTGTGTAGAGACTTGATGCGTTGACCCGGACATAAGATCGTTTCCTTGTAGATCACGAATGAAACAAGTTTTCTCCTAAAAGCAACTTCCAAATCTCCATCACAAAATTGACTGTGAAAGAGATTGTGAGACCTTCCACATAATAAACTCTGCTAATTTCGATGTTACCATTGATGTAATCTCTTAGCCCATAATAGGCTGCGAAGTGATCATTCTCGAACACGATGCCCAATGAACTTTGAAATAAAGTTTGATAACATTTGAGATTGCTGTCATGTGCCGGAACATCCGCTATCAACAACCAGAGGATGATGTATCACTGCATTACACACAGACGACGGATGGAATAGAAGTAGATGTGGAACCGAAGTTAGAGGGTTCCGATCAGGATATAGATGAAACACACATGTTCATGATTTTAGGTATCCATGTAAAGCCAAGTATATTATGTAACCATTTCTGCCATCTCCAACTAGTCTTAGCTTTGGTCTTAGTGAATGCACTAGGTGATAAGTTCTTCCTAGGAGGTGAAGATGGGAATATGGGTACATCAATGATCTTAGCCGGAACACTAGAAGGTGGTTTACCTAGCACAGACTTAGAAGCATTAGTGGGCCTAGAGGTATTCCGATTTTTATTATTCCGCTTATGATTCAAGATATCCTTAGCAACACATCTATCATGACAACCAGAAAACATGCTTTTACGACAACCAACACAAGAGGCTTCAAACAAAACATTAAGAGTACTTAAAGATTTATCATTCGTTACATCACTTTGTTCATTACATTTGTCGGGCCTTAATCTAAAGTGCGTGCAACTTGAGTTTTATTCAAAGTCCTAGGGTGTTCTTCTACTTGAGCATTCTTTATTGTTCTTTTCTTACGTAACAAATTCCTATTCTTCCTTGTACTCCTAGGCGTGAAGTGCGGGCGTTGGGAAAAAAGGCAACTATTCCTGTTTCAGTAGAAGGAAACACATTAGTTCTTGTGGTTTGTTGTTAGATGTTCTAGAGTCATTTTGAATATGTGTAGGTGCAGTTACTACAGTGTTACTATCCCTATCTTGCTTAAGTTTCACCATCTCTGCTTTTAGGTCATGGATAGTGTGTATCAATTCTTGATTTTCAGAGCGAGTTTGTGCATTTCTATATACGACATCGTTTGTGTGTGCAAGATAATTATCAAGTTCTTGTGATGCTTTTTCACGAGTCTGTTTGAGCAAATCAAATATGACATTATATTCCTTTTTAACTTTTGAAATTTCTTGTTCATATTTTGAGATTTGACACTTCAAAGACACATTTTCATCATCCAGTTGCTCTACTTTAGGATTAAGAGCTTTGGTATGCAACTGGTGAAGTTTGTTTTGCCAAGCTAGTTCACGAGTGTGACAATCTTTTTGACACCATTGAAGACGACGTTTTGCATTTGAAAGCTCGTTTAATAATTGCTCATTTTCAACTTTTAAAAGTGTGATTTGTGACACAGTATCAGTATTCTCAACATTTGCAACAAAATCAACAGAATCAGCAGAGATATAATCAAATGCATATGCAACAGAATGAAGTAACACAACATTATGAATATCAGCACAGATAACATCTTCCAAGAGTCGATCAACATCTTTTCTAAACATTTTCTTTTTACGTTGAGTATTTGAAATTGATGTTTCGTTTCTCAGCTGTTTTCATTAGTCCAAGCTCCTTGTGAAAATCCCTTTCCCAATATAGTGCACAGTTTTTCAAATTGAGGACATGTGGTAAAATTCTTTTCTGAAAAATATCTCTTTGGGCTCGCGCTTGAGGTGATTGAAAATGTTCAACTTTTATTTGAAATGATTTCAATTTCCGTTCCAAAAGTTTGATGTCTGATAAGAATATTTCAAAATATTTAATAACTTTACATTGTTCGGCTAATGGCTTTATTTCACTGAGTGAAGGTAAAGGACCATTAATTTGTGCAGAATTGGAAAGGGGAACCTCATTAGAAGACTTCAGTAGGTGTGATAACCCAAGGTGTGTTAGAAAAATCCTGTTGTGTGATTAAAGTAACGGCTTTTGAATAGTTAAATGGTTTGTTATAAAAAACATTTTCCAATTTTGACCGACTCTCGTCTTCGCATCCCTCTTGACGATTATATTCAACAACACTTATAATGGAATCATCAATTCTATGTTCTACTTGTAAACTTGAGGATTTGGTTTGAATGCTCTATTGGAAAACTTTGGTTTGTAATCAGCAAGATTCGGTCCATATCCATTTGGATTTGGTTTAAAAGTAAACTTTTCAATGGTTGTGATTGACTCACCATGTTTATAAACAACAGTTTTAAACTCTTTGATTTTGTTTTGTAAGTCGACAATTTCTTCAAGATAGTCATCTATTCGTTTATTTGAATGCTTTTTGTACTCGAGAACTGTTTTGACAAGTTAACTTCGGACTTGGCTTTTGATTTTCCAAAGTGAGAGTGTTAAGTTGTTTCTTATGATCATATTTGGTTGTTCTATTTGAGATAACAAAGCATTCTTGGATGCGACTAGATCACATATTTGTTTTTCTAATGATTTTTCGTTTTGGTAAGATTTAGGCGACTTCAAAACCTTTTTCACGTTTTTCTGAGTTTTAAAACGTTGATTTGCCTTTTTAAGCATTCAATATCCCAGTTATGAAGTGCATTTTTATTTTTTAATTCTTGATTAGTTCACATTGTTCCATTGGGATTGTTGGTCATTAAGTAAGAGCTCAATATCTGGATTAGGCAAAGGTTCAGCGTGTTCAACGTGAGTCTCAACATGATCATTATTCATATCCTCAAGTATAACCACGGAGTCAACTTGATTATCAATGGTAGCCTCAAGGTCATCTTGATCGTCAAATGTAACTACTAGATCTATTTGAGTATCATCAGAATGAGATGTAGACGGCTCATGTTGAACATGGCCTCGGATCTGAGATGTTGGCTGAATATCATATCTGCAATGAATATGGTTTGATCCGGTACTTGAGACAAGCCATCAGTCATACACTGGCTGGCTGTGTGTCCTCATGTAGAGTTCTTGCATGTTTGCCATTAACATCACAACGCATTAGCACGAAAGTCCTCCATATCATCATCGAATCTGCATTGGCCATAAAGCGTGTTCCTTGTTGGTAAGAGTTCCACCGACTTCATCTTTGAGAGCGAGTAAAGCCTCTTTGTGATAAGCGGCTGCTCTTGTCCTCGGCTTTGGGCATGCATTAGCGATGACCCTTCTCGTTCAGATTATAACAACGAAGACCATTAACCCCATTCTGAGCATTACCTTGTTCAACCACTTGAGCCCTTTGTTGTTGTGGAGCACCCATGCTATTCCTTCCCATTTGATTAAACCCTTGACTACCGCCCATCTGACGAACATTACCACGATTATGAACTTCAACACGTCCATTGTTAACAACAGCTTGATTCCTTGTGTTTGATGAGGTACGCATGCGATTGTTGGATTTGTTTGCGTATCGGCCGAAGGCTCTAGCAATCATGACAAACCCTTGTTGCAATGCATTGAAAGCTTCTGTATCATCATTAGATTCACTGTAAAGTGCTTGATCATTGTTGTTGTTGTTGTATGGAACCAATTGATTTTCTTGAGATTGTTCTTTGTGATGGATCATATGGTGTTATCTTAGCGGATGGTTGAGCGGTGGGTTGAGGAGGATTTGTGAATACAGTTTGTAAGGTCGGGAATTGAGGATAACAAGCTTGAGCCCACAAAGCTAATTGTTGATTATCCGGAAGTGAAGGTGAAACAGTTTGTCCACGGATAACCCTTTCTTTGTCAACTTCTTTTTTATGGGGCTTCAAATAGTCGTACAACAATCCGTATGTAGCGTGATGAAGATTATTTGCTTGACGGATGAATATGACATACTTTTCCCAATCAGGACCAAGACTACTTAGGAACTTAGTGTTGACTGCAATTCTTGGCATAATGATGTTATGTTTATCCAAGTCATTGATGATGTATGAGAATCGATGATGATATGACTCTAATGTCTCTCCTGGTTCAATCATGAAGTGTTCATAAGCCAAGTAGATTTTGGATTCCATGTCTTCTTGATTGAGTTCAGTGCCTTCCATGAGAAGATGAATATGTTCCCACATTGCTTTAGCAGTCTTTTGAGCATCAACACTTCAAAGGATCGGATTCGGTAATCCCAAAAGGATATATTGCATTGCAAGTTCATCGGCTTCAAAATGTAGAAGTTCATCAGTAGTGAGGTCATTGAGACTTGCAATGTTGGTGACATCACCTCTTGGTGGATTGGCATTTGGATCTCCGAGAGTAACAAAAGTAGGCATCTGAAATGGACCTTCCAGGAAGACCTTCTTTAAGAACTTTCCATGTGGGTTCTTTAGATCACAGAACCTAAAGAACCTAATCTCCCATTGATCGTAGTTTCCGGGAGTGAGCATTGGAGGTCTATCAAGTGATCCAGCCTCATGAATGGATTGTTGGCTACTTAAAGCTTCACACATCTTTACAAACCAAGACGGTTCCTTCATAGTATTCCTGGATTGATGTTGATTGTGAAAGTTTGTGTAAGGTTGTACTTGAAGACTAGTTGGTGGTTGAATCATTTGTGGTTGAATTGCTCCTTGAGGAAATTGTTGTTGTTGTTGTTGTTGAATTTGTTGATAAAATTGTTGTTGTTGATTGAGTTGTTGTTTTTGTTGAGGATACACATGAGGGAAGTAGCTAGAGTATGGTGGTTGAGACTACTTGAAACTTGTGTTGAAAAATGGATCTTTGTAGTCGAGTGAAACTTTCTTCATGAAGAATCCTTAAGCGTAGAAATCAAGCTTAGGCAAAGAAAGCCTTAGGCGTAAAAACACCAACTTACGCGTAAGAAGTAATCTTACACTTATGATTAGCTTACGCGTAGGGTTAAGGAACCTTAGCTTATGCGTAAAACAAGAGCTTAGTATTAGAATACTTAGGCGTAAGATTTTCTTATGCGTAAGACAAGGCTTAGGCATAAGTAAATGCTTATGCGTAAAGAATTCTACGCGTAAGTTATTGCTTAGGCGTAAAAGCTAGGGTTTTGCCCAAAAATACTTTACACTTATTCGAGTGTAAAAGATATCCAAAGTCGAAGTGATTTCAGGCTTATCCAAGCAAGAAAACTGATTGGCTCCTGAACAGTCAAGTTTTGTCACACAAGCTGACCACTTGTGAATGGTCAACCGTAATAAACTTAAAACAGCTCAGAAACCAAAGCAATTAAGATCGAGGAGGAGTTATAGTGTTTCCAGGGTCGTTAAGTCCCAGAGGTGTGAACACTAGTAATAACGAATCTGTGATCGGGTGATATTAAATGGAAAAAGGGTTTTAAGTGATTTATACTAAGGAATAAAAAAAAAATAGCTTAAACAATCTATAAGAACAAGTACGTGAAAGCGTAATACTTAGAAACGTCTAAAATCTAAAAACGCGTACGTTTAATTAAAATTCTACGTAAAAGTATGAAACAAAACGTGAAATTAAATAAATAAAACACCTATGGGTATGAAATAATGTTTTTACAATCCTAATGATGCAAGAAAATTATTGGAAAAAGAAAATTATTTTTAAAACTATTTATCTAATTATTATTAATTAAAAACTATTTTTAACTATTTAATAATACCTTAAAATATAAGAAAATATGAAATAAAGCTAGAAATGTGAAATTATGACTTAGAAAAATCTAAAATATTATAAAACTAATTTTAAAACTGAAAATATATTTATTACACTTTTTATCTATTTATTATGAATTTAATACTATTTAAAACTAATTAAAATGCTAGAAAATACTATTTAAACTAAGAAAATTATGGAAAAATATTTTTTTGGCTTTTTATATTTATCTTAATCTAGGAAAATTGAAAACATATTTTTTTAAACTTTTTCTGATTTATTTGGATTAAATGCTAATTAAAAATGCTAGAAAATGACATAAAATGCAGAAAAATAGCAAATGAGCAGTGAAAAATATGAAAACTTCCAGTCAACTATAAAATAATACTGAGAACCCAGGAAAAATAACAGAAACTATTTTGGAGAGCTGGAACTATGATTTGGCACACTACTTGTATGAATAAGCACTTGAAAAATAAGCTAAAAGCTACCAAAGTGCACCAACTTATCACAGAAGCTAGAGTATGCTAAAATTACTTAAAATCAACCTATATCAACTATCCTAAACCTCTAATATGCAAACTATAATTATTTGGGTCTATTTAAGCACTAGTGCCAAGCAGTCTTATGTACTAACTTTAAGCTCTTGTTAAGCCAGCTTATAAAAATCACAAAAAAAAAACTAAAATCACCATGAAAACCACTACCAACCAAAGTGTCTAAATCCAGAATTTCAGCTAATAAGGACTAAAATTGAGGAAACTAAAAATGCAAAAGTGGAAGCTATTAGTACTTGCAATGGAAATGGGTCAAAATGAGCTATTAAGCTTGCATAAGCTAATAAAAAGCTACCACTATTGAACCAAAGGTTGAATAAGCTATAAACAAGTTATGGGAACTTAGAATAAGCAACAACAACAAGAAAAACACACTAAATAAGCAAAAAATAAGAAATAAGCAAAAGGAAAGTTTGTGAAAAAGAGCTTAAAAGAAGCTAGTGAATAAGCAGTTAATAAGCTAAGTAGAGATAAACTAATATTTTTCTAATTAAGATGAGCAGCTAAACTTTAATATCCCAAAAGCATATCCTAAATCCTAATGGTAAGATCACAATAAAAAATTACAAAGTTTATTACAAAAGCGGGTTTTTATGAAATTTTGACTTTTGGACAGAATTGAAAACTTGACTTATTTGAGATTCAATCTTGCAAAACAGGTTATTTATGTTAATTCTAGATGTGATATGATCAAATTAATTAAGCTATCTAGATATCCTACACCTACTATGCAAAGTACTTCAATCCTACACTAAATGAAGTTAACATAAGATCATATAATAATATGAAAATTTGACTTTAGTAGAAATGAGTACAAATCTAAGTCTAAATGATTTTATTGAACCTAAGTGGATTGAATTGAGAGAGCTTAACCTCGTATCAATCTAAAACACATAATAAAGCACTAATCCAAACACACTTTAATACTTCTAATGTGCAATAATTCTAACCAAATCACAAATCCAAGCTTACTCAATCCATATTATAACTACAACTGATTATACTAGATATAATTTAAGCAAATATCAGACAATATAACACCAAATAAAACATATCTAATCAATGCAATTACTACTACTTTATTAAGCTAATGATGAGATTTTATTGGAACTTACAAGATGTCCAGCTTATTTGCAGATTGACTAGAACCAAATACCACTACTAAACAGAAATTTCAGACTTAAGAACACAGTTGACTTTCGTTGACCCGTGTTGACTTTTGTTGACCCGTGTTGACTTTTGTTGACTTTTTTAGAAAATTGCAATTAAGACCAGGAAACTACTTTAATTCACTTAAATAAGCTTGAATAAGCTTAAACAAACTTATTGGAACCATTCAAACACTTATAAAATGAAAGTAGTAAGAACAATTTTGGCGGAAAAAAACTAGAACAGCAGAGCATGGAATTGATGATTAAAAACACTTGAAATATGATTAATATGATTCATACAATACATAAGTAACAAAACCCAGCACTATTTTTGCATAAAACTTAAAAACGATTACAAGTAAAAATAGAAAAAGGTCTAAAAACAGTGACAACTTGTATCTTGATCTTTCTTTCTCTTTTATAAGTCTCTACAAGTGTATCCCTTCATTCTTGGCCACGGGATTGGGTTCTTTTGATCCAGACCCTTGATTTTGCTTTTGGGCCAAAAATATCTCATGCCGTTGGGGTTGCGTAAAGCAGTTTTAGGAGCATTAATTGGTTTTGGGAGGTTGTAAAGGTGGAGGGGACAAGGTGGGAAAGGTTGGTGATGATTTGGTGGGCAGGTGGTGGTGGTTTTGGTTTACAGTGTTGGGAGGGAAGGAAACAGGGAAGGGGTTTTATTAGGGTGAAACCGGTATTATTAATAAGGGGGGTTGGGCTGGGTTGGTTGTTGGGCTGGGTTTTATTTATTTTGGGTTAAGTTAATAACAAGGGTCCGTTTGTTATGTTAAATACACAAGGACCATTTTTGTAACTTTCTAAAATGAAGGACGAGATTGTAACTTTCCCATAGTTTACACAAGGGTTAAATTTGCCAAGTTTCATTTACCAAAGGACCAATAATGTTTATTTTCCAATTTTATACGTCCAAGGGTAGATTTTGCAAATTTTGAAACTTGAAGGACCAATCATGTAAATTCTCCAAACTTATCATATAAGGACCAATTATGCCATATTTTAATAGTACAAGGGTGTTGTTTGAATAATTTCCATTTTGAACACCGGGGACTATTTTTGACATTTTCCAAAGTTGAGGACCTTTTCATCATTTGCCCAAAGATTCATTCAAGGACCACTTTTGACAATTTAGAATATTTCAAGGACCTTGAATGATATTTTACAAGTTTTTGAATTACCAGGGACTAGTTTTGACAACTTTTGAAACTTGGGGGACTAAAACTGCCAATTTTGCAAACTTGATACGTTTTTCATCTGATTTTGATATTTTTGCATTTAAAAGACATAAAACACTTATTTGTGATATTTTTATCATTTTGATGCATTTATGAGTGTTTTCTGATGTTTTTGCAGTTTAAATGGTACAAAAATGATGAGTATTTAGACACTCATCAATCCCCCACACTAAACTATTGCTAGTCCCTAGCAATCTTTTATGAAAAATTAATGGATTTCATCTCTTTACCAAAAGCCATTACTTACGGAGTAGCCATTGTTTTAGTTCAAGTAAGAACCTTGGTACAATGATAACCAAATGATTTTGAGCAAATCACCGGCTTTCAACGGTTTTGATTTGTCTTTACCAGAAGCCGTTTGCTTCTGGACTAGCCAACTCTTAGATAAAATATCTTTGGTTAGTCGATTACCAATTATGGTTTTCCAACTGCCTTTACCACAAGCCATAAACTTGCGGGCTAGCCAACTCTTCACTAATTAAAGATATGGTGAGCTGAACACCATACAATTTTGGGCAAATTGCAAGCCGTCAACGGATTTGATAAATCTTTACCAAGAGCCGTTTGCTCCTGGATTAGCCAATCCTTATGTGGGTTAGACATGGTGGACTGATTACCATTTGTTGTGTTTAGTACATAGTACTTCCACTAATTTTTTTTTTAAAATTTGGCTATTTTGGGGGAAAAAGGGACTAAAAGGGTACATTTATGATCAAATTCGCCGAATTTCCCCACACTAGAAAGGAATATTGTCCTCAATATTCAAAGTCCCACTATTATGCGAATCCTTAAGCGTAAGAAGATAACATTACTAGCCAAGTGTAGAAACACAACAATTATTATTATTTTTTTTATTTTTTTTTAGATCTATATACAACATGGGGCATACGCTAAGGTGGTACACACGGTTGAAAACCCATGTTTTAACTACTGTTTTTGATTACCGAGTCGCTAGCTTGACTCGACCCGAATTAATTTGTTCATGGGGAAGTAAGTGGTAGAGACAATCTCCATCGGACTTTCATTCAAGATGTTTGTATAAACATTGAAGTACGTGAAAGTTCCACGCCGATGAGATATACATAGAACCGGCTCACAAATGATAAATGAAAATGCCGGGGTCAAAGATAATGTCTTCATTCCCGAAGGAGTGAAGAACGAGGAGAAGCCACGCCATCTGAGAAAAATGGAATAAAGATGTGCATCACAATGCAATCCCATTCTTCATTAGTGAGGAGCAAATCACCATTTGTTAGATTTTTAAGCTTATACTTGAAGCTTGTATGGTGATTGGCACAAAATTTCCGGAGGAGAAGCTGGAAATGGTTCTTCAATTAACGATTTTCCGAGAAAAAGGATGTCTCCCTCAGAATCAAAGTAAGTATTGTCAATCCCTGTTGGAATTGACTCATCACTAAGAAAAGCATCGACCTCCTTCAAAAAGTTGTCATCTTCCTCATCTGGAGTGAGAGAAGGAATGGAAGAGTCGGAAATGGGACAAGAAATGAGTGAATGATCATTATATAGGAGACTTTCAATTTCTCCAAGATCGGCTTCAAAATCAAAGAGATCATCGTCACTTTGATGAAAGTGGTGATGTGTGAGTGAGTTCATCGGTGAACTCCTCAAGAAGAGGATCAGGCTGTGGGAGTGATGCCTCAACATACTCAATGTCTCCATAAGATTTACAATCATCGCTAAAATCGGAGAAAGTTTCAAAATGATCTTTTGAACACTCAAGAGGGAAAAGAGAATCACACATATGATCGAAGTTCCTGTGACTCTCCCGGGATTGGGACAAGGTTCTCAACACTAGACTTTATGAATTAGTCCGATTCCTTTTCAGGAGCGGTGTCAAGATGCTCATCCCCATGTTGAGAGAGTGAGTGGGAATATCGGGTGTGATAACAGCAGTGAGGAGTTGAGAAGGACTAGTATACATATGTTTTATACTTTCCATTTGTTCTTATGCTAGTAATTCCATCATAGTCTTTTTCTCCTGATTTTTCATGGAAGGAATTTCAACTGATGAACTTGATGAACCTGTACAAAATTGAGTAATATCAAGGGTAACTTCATCATCATCGTCATCAGGAATGAAACGGAATTGAGAGCTAGATTTGGTGCGCTTTATCTTTTGCAATTGATTCCCTAATAGTTTGTTCAAAGGCAATTTGGGAATTTAATTTAGCAGTCATGCTCTTCTTGGCTAACAAAACTTCCATGGTATTCTCATTTGGATTATCTTGGGAGTGTTTACATTCCTTTAAATCTTTCACTAAATCCAAAAGATCAAGAAGAAGATTTTGAGGAAGTGGGTCAGGTGAGGTGCTGCACGATTCATTTGGTACTGTAAAGGTTGGTCATGATACGAAGAGTCGTAATTGTTACAAGGAAATGGAGTCCTTGTTTGACAATCAGAGCTAAAGTGAGGACCTCCACAATACTCACAACAGTGATAAGCTGATGTGGCTGTGAGTTATATGTGTTGTAGTCATAATTGTTATCAGGGACCTGCTCATAGACAAGCGTGTTTCCTGATTGACAATCAGAACTGGAGTGTGAACCACCACGGTACTCACAACAGTAAAACTGCTGAGTCTCACAGTGTGGTAGCTGATGGAATAAATCGGTTGTGTTATGGTAGGAATAGGGATCCTGGTTATAGCAGGACCCGTTTCCTGATTCCACCATGCTACAACTGGGGCAATTGCCACCATTATAAAGACCACCACACCATTGACAACCAAGAGGGTGAGGATAAGACATAGAAAGAATCAAATGGTTTCAGAGGGTAAGAAATATAGAATCAAAAGGGTAAGAGGGTAAAGATGGATATTTTTGGATTTTTGAAAAACATGTTGTAAAAACAAAGAATGAAAATATTTTTGGGTTTTGTGTTTGTTGAAAACTTGAATAAAAAATGTTTTTGGTAACCGATCCGTCAAACGAATTAACTTCACGATAATTTTGGTTTTATATGAAAACAAGGAAATATGGACAAAGATGGTAAATATACAATGGGTGTATATTCAACAACACTGATGCTTCAAATCCGTAGTACGCAGCACACCTCCCCGGCAGCGGCGCCAAAATTTGATTCGGGCTCAAACCGTCAAGTTTAATCACACAAGCTGACCACTTGTGAATGGTCAACCGTAATAAACTTAAAACAGCTCAGAAACCAAAGAAATTAAGATCAGAGGAGTTATAGTGTTTCCCCGGGTCGTTAAGTCCCAACGAGGTGTGAACACTGTAATAGAACGAATCTGTGATCGGGTGATATTGAATGGAAAAAGGGTTTTGAGTGATTTATACTAAGGAATAAAAGAAAATAGCTTAAACAAGCTATAAAGAACAAATACGTGAAAGCGTAATACTTAGAAACGTCTAAAATCTAAAAACGCGTACGTTTAATTAAAATTCTACGTAAAAGTGAAAACAAAACGTGAAATTAAATAAATAAAACACCTATGGGTATGAAATAATGTTTTTACAATCCTAATGATGCAAGAAAATTATTGGAAAAAGAAAATTATTTTTAAAACTATTTATCTAATTATTATTAATTAAAAACTATTTTTAACTATTTAATAATACCCTAAAATATAAGAAAATATGAAATAAAGCTAGAAATATGAAATTATGACTTAGAAAAATCTAAAATATTATAAAACTAATTTTAAAACTGAAAATATATTTATTACACTTTTTATCTATTTATTATGAATTTAATACTATTTAAAACTAATTAAAATGCTAGAAAATACTATTTAAACTAAGAAAATTATGGAAAAATATTTTTTTGGCTTTTTATATTTATCTTAATCTAGGAAAATTGAAAACATATTTTTTAAAACTTTTTCTGATTTATTTGGATTAAATGCTAATTAAAAATGCTAGAAAATGACATAAAATGCAGAAAAATAGCAAATGAACAGTGAAAAATATGAAAACTTCCAGTCAACTATAAAATAATACTGAGAACCCAGGAAAAATAACAGAAACTATTTTGGAGAGCTGGAACTATGATTTGGCACACTACTTGTATGAATAAGCACTTGAAAAATAAGCTAAAAGCTACCAAAGTGCACCAACTTATCACAGAAGCTAGAGTATGCTAAAATTACTTAAAATCAACCTATATCAACTATCCTAAACCTCTAATATGCAAACTATAATTATTTGGGTCTATTTAAGCACTAGTGCCAAACAGTCCTTATGTACTAACTTTAAGCTCTTGTTAAGCCAGCTTATAAAAATCACAAAAATAAACTAAAATCACCATGAAAACCACTACCAACCAAAGTGTCTAAATCCAGAATTTCAGCTAATAAGGACTAAAATTGAGGAAACTAAAAATGCAAAAGTGGAAGCTATTTGTACTTGCAATGGAAATGGGTCAAAATGAGCTATTAAGCTTGCATAAGCTAATAAAAGCTACCACTACTGAACCAAAGGTTGAATAAGCTATAAACAAGTTATGGGAACTTAGAATAAGCAACAACAACAAGAAAAACACACTAAATAAGCAAAAATAAGAAATAAGCAAAAAGGAAAGTTTGTGAAAAAGAGCTTAAAAGAAGCTAGTGAATAAGCAGTTAATAAGCTAAGTAGAGATAAAATAATATTTTTCTAATTAAGATGAGCAGCTAAACTTTAATATCCCAAAAGCTTATATCCTAAATCCTAATGGTAAGATCACAATAAAATTACAAAGTTTATTCAAAAACGGGTTTTTATGAAATTTTGACTTTTGGACAGAATTGAAAACTTGACTTATTTGAGATTCAATCTTGCAAAACAGGTTATTTATGTTAATTCTAGATGTGATATGATCAAATTAAGCTATCCTAGATATCCTACACCTACTATGCAAGTACTTCCAATCCTACACTAAATGAGATGCTTATAAGATCATATAATATGAAAATTTGACTTTGAGCAGAAATGAGTACAAATCTAAGTCCTAAATGATTTTATTGAACCTAAGTGGGACTGAATTGACAGAGCTTAACCTCTGTATCAATCTAAAACACATAATAAAGCACTAATCCAAACACACTTTAATACTTCTAATGTGCAATAATTCTAACCAAATCACAAATCCAAGCTTACTCAATCCATATTATAACTACAACTGATTATACTAGATATAATTTAAGCAAATATGCAGCAATATAACACCAAACAAAACATATCTAATCAATGCAATTACTACTACTTTATTAAGCTAATGATGAGATTTTATTGGAACTTACAAGATGTCCAGCTTATTTGCAGATTGACTAGAACCAAATACCACTACTAAACAGAAATTTCAGACTTAAGAACACAATTGACTTTCGTTGACCCGTGTTGACTTTTGTTGACCCGTGTTGACTTTTGTTGACTTTTTTAGAAAAATGCAATTAAGACCAGGAAACTACTTTAATTCACTTAAATAAGCTTGAATAAGCTTAAACAAACTTATTGGAACCATTCAAACAACTTATAAAATGAAAAGCGAGTAAGAACAATTTTGGCGGGAAAAACTAGAACAAGCGAGGAAACATGGAATTTATGATTAAAAACACTTGAAATATGATTAATATGATTCATACAATACATAAGTAACAAAACCCAGCACTATTTTTGCATAAAACTTAAAAACGATTACAAGTAAAAATAGAAAAGGTCTAAAACAGTGACAACTTGTATCTTCAATCTTTCTTTCTCTTTTATAAGTCTCTACAAGTGTATCCCTTCATTCTTGGCCACAGGATTGGGTTCTTTTGATCACAGCCCTTGATTTTGCTTTTGGCGCCAAAAATATCTCATGCCAGTTGGGGTTGCGTAAAAGCGTTTTAGGAGCATTAATTGGTTTTGGGAAGTTGTAAAGGTGGAGGGGACAAGGTGGAAAAGGTTGGTGATGAGCTGGTGGGCAGGGTGGTGGTGGTTTTGGTTTACACAGTGTTGGGAGGGAAGGAAACAGGGAAGGGGTTTTATTAGGGTGAAACCGGTATTATTAATAAGGGGGGTTGGGCTGGGTTTTATTTATTTTGGGTTAAGTTAATAACAAGGGTCCGTTTGTTATGTTAAATACACAAGGACCATTTTTGTAACTTTCTGAAAATGAAGGACTGAGATTGTAACTTTCCCAAAGTTTACACAAGGGTTAAATTTGCCAAGTTTCATTTACCAAAGGACCAATAATGTTTATTTTCCAATTTTATACGTCCAAGGGTAGATTTTGCAAATTTTGAAACTTGAAGGACCAATCATGTAAATTCTCCAAACTTATCATATAAGGACCAATTATGCCATATTTTAATAGTACAAGGGTGTTGTTTGAATAATTTCCATTTTTGAACACCTAGGGACTATTTTTGACATTTTTCCAAAGTTGAGGGACCTTTTCTGTCATTTGCCCAAAGATTCATTCAAGGACCATTTTTGACAATTTAGAATATTTCAAGGACCTTGAATGATATTTTACAAGTTTTGAATTACCAGGGGACTAGTTTTGACAACTTTTGAAACTTGGGGACTAAAAGCCAATTTTGCAAACTTGATCGTTTTCATCGATTTTGATATTTTTGTTTTTAAAACACATAAAACACTTATTTGTGATATTTTTATCATTTTGATGCATTTCTGAGTGTTTTCAGATGTTTTTGCAGTTTAAATGGTACAAAAATGATGAGTATTTAGACACTCATAAAAAACACTGAGTAAACCAAGAACACTGAAGATCAAACTTTGTGGAGCTTACGCGTAACAACTAGGGTTTTGTTATGCGTAGGTTTTGCCAAAACTGAGATTTCTGTCGAACAGTGTTTCTAAACCCGATTTTTATGATGAAACAACTTCAATATCACCAAAATAACACAGAAGTGTGAAACTTGATGATCAATAACTCTTATACACCTTACGCGTAGAACTAGCCACACGAATAAAACCAAGCTAAAAAACAATGAAAAACACGTAAAGTTTGAAACTTTTTGCCAAAAACTTAAACTTTAACACCTAATAACCTTGAAAGTACAAGAATCTTGGATTTGAAAGTGTAAAAAATGAGTTTTTATGCGTATAAAAGTTTGTAAACCGAGAGTTACGCGTAGACTTCAAAAAAAAAATTTCACCCAACTATTTGGCGATTGATACCACTGTTTGGGTCCCATTTATGTAACACAAGCATCAATAGAAGAAATATAGACAAAGGTGATTGGTTGAACACGACACAAACAATACGCGTAAGAATCTAAGAAAGGATATGCGTGAGTATTGATATGAAATGAACAACCAACCATCTAAGGATGGTTTACATGAGGTATTTATAGGAGGGAACTAGGGCAACACACCAAGTTCCCATCCTTTCCTTATTAGGCTTGGGCCTAGGCTTATGGGCCTTCTACATAAGCCTAAGCATAATCACTAACATAAAGGCCTAATTAAGCTAAATATTACATATTAATTACTAACACTTATAATCTAGTTTAGGAGTGATTCCAACATCTTTTACTTTCAATTCATGTATTTCGTACCTTTGAATATTGAATTGGTCTGTATGATTAATATGAGCGGCTAAGCACCTCTTGGTGTTGGCCTAGTTATGATTCCTTAATTGTTTTGTTTGCGTTTACTTTACTTCCGTACAATTATTTCTAAGTATATGCATGCATAGTTTATTGGTAGCCACCCTTGGTTCGGTAGTTTTGAATGGCGGTAGAGGCCAATTGCCTAGGAGATATGACCAACTGACCCTAGGTGAGCGGACTGAGACGGGAAGGGTAAGATATGACCAACTGACGACCCTTTCTACTTGTTCGATTTGACCAACTGATCACCTATCGTTTAGAAGAACTTAAGAATTAGGGGGTGAGTGTCTAAGTTCCTAACGGCCGGGCACTCACTATTATAAATCTAGCATGTAGCGGTACTTAATGACTTGGCTTAGGGGACCAGGAACAACAGGACTTATGAGGGGACACCTGACTTCTCCTGTGGTGGCATCTTTGCTGATAGGTTAGGGCGAATTGACCAAATGCTGTCCTCTCGACTTTGACCCTACCTGAAGTAATTGGAAGTAAGTAGACGTAGACATAACTAGCTAGGAAGATTAACTAGGTTAGCACCACTCTCCTCTTTTAATTTCCCTTTATCATTTATCTGCTTTTACTTTATTCTGCTTTAGTAGTTTAATTAATTAAAATCCTATCGAAACCATTATTAATCTGTGACACCTAGACTTAGTAATAATCCAACACACATAGCTCTTGGGATGACCTCGGCTTTACCGATTACTACACTACACACGACCGTGTACACTGCCCATTAGTGCATTAGGGTAGACCATAGGTATAACGAGACTTTATAAATATTAAAACCTGATCAGTAAAACCTGTATTAAGTTTTTGGCGCCGCTGCTGGGGAGTTATATTAGGATTAATATTAAGTCTTTTATTTCGTTTTAAACTTTTCTACTATTTTCACGATCATTATTCAAGTTTTCAGGTACCATGGAAGTTGTTAACATCAATGACCTCACTCTTGAGGAATACTTGGCGTTGACAAGAGCGAAACAAGGGCCGGGTCTCGTAAGACCGGCAATTGGAGTGGATGTCCGTTTCGAAATCAAAGACCAATTTATGAGGGAGCTTCGTGCTAACCCTTTTTCAGGAAACAGGGACGAAGATGCATATGAGCACATTGAAAATGTCCTATACATCGCTAGTCTTTTCAACATTCTGGGTGTGTCTCATGATCTTTGTTATGCTAAGAGTATTTCCAATGACTCTTACTGGAGCTGCCAGAAGATGGATCAAAAGATTGCCTGCCGGGGCAATTAATACTTGGGCACTACTTAAGAAGCACTTTATTCAGAGATATTGTCCGCCATCGAAGATTTCTAACCAGCTTTTGGAAATCCATAATTTCAAGCAAGAAGGCGACGAAACATTGTATCAAGCCTGGGATAGATACAACGATCTCCTTTACAAGTGTCCTACTAATGATCTGAACAACCAGCAAAAGGTCAACATCTTCTTCAAAGGAATTAACGTAACTACAAGACAAATGCTGGACTATCAAGGACCTATCCCGAACATGACTCCTACTCTTGCAATTGAATCCATTCAAAAAATGGCTGATCACTCTAAAAAATGGCATGACGGAGGAAGTAAAAGAAACCTAGGAGGAAGTTTTGACGGAAATGCAGCAATCGCTAGTAAAATTGAAAATCTTAGTCGAATTATGCTGAAAATCAGAGAAACCGTTCATGCCATCCAAGTGGGTTGTGAAAGCTGTGGAGCAGGACACCTCACGAAGAATTGTCCTCATATCGACGAAGAAAATATTGAAGAAGCCAAGTATGGAGAAAATCGACCGTTTTACGGTAATAATCGAAATAATAATGGGTATCGTGGAAATTACAACCGTGGGCCTTATGGAGAAAGAAAGCCCAGTCTTGAAGAAACAATTAACAAGTTCCTGGAAACATCAGCCCAAAAACAAAAAGAACAAGATACATGGTTAAGGGGTTTCCAGGAGAACACAAACAAAAATCTTTCCAGGCACGACGAAACCCTAAGAAACCTTGGAGCAATGATTGAAAAACTTAGTGCTGAGATAGATGAAATTGAACTTAATGAAACCAAGCACACGGTGGAATGCAACGCTATTTTCGCCAATAATCCTCAGGAGGTGGTTGAGGAATGCAAATCCACAACCGATGAATTAGAGATTACGATATCCGACATGCAGGTAGGGTTACGCCGTAACCAATTCCCTGAGTTACGGCGTAACCATATTACAGAAAGCGTATCCAGGTCAGGAACGAGTTTATTTTAAGTTAAGGATATTAGCGCGAACGGGTTAATCGTTCCATGTTCTGCTGGGAGTATTAATATTTTTGGGGTAGTTGATTTTGGATCTTGTATAAATATCATGCCGCTTTCCATATTCCTGAAACTTAAGATAATCCATCTTTGGGAAACGGAAATCTTGATTGAACCAGCAACAGAAACCAAGATTACCCCTTTAGGAATTATAGGTGGTACTTGTATCAAGGTCGATTAATTTGTTTCAGCCCCAGAATTTGTAGTCGTCGACATGGGAGAAAATAAAAAGAAACATTTGATTCTAGGTAAACCGTTCCTGGACACATTAGCATATTACGGTGGATACTGTGGCGATATAGTGGAGTTCAAATTGGATAAAACCTTAAGCCTTGAACCAGACAAAATTGTTACGACTAAGGATTCACCAAGGATTGAATTAGATGATTCCGATAGATTTCCGCCTTCATCTTTTGGCCATTTGCAGGGCTCCGAATCAAGTGACGATGAAAGAGATGAGGAAGAGATCCTATTTTCTGTACGATTACGTTGTTAAAGGAAACTCCACTGTTGTGTTCCTGATACTTGTTTAATTGATGGAACCAAAGTAACATTACCCACGTGTTCTCCTTTTCAAAAACGATGCAATGGAGGAGGTCAGCACCTCATTCGAATGATTAAAGAGGCTGCAGAAGTTTGGTGGTGCTGGGAAGACGAGAATCTTATCAGGAAAAAGTGGTTGCAAGGACATAATGTTTTTAGTGAATGGTTCACCGATATTGATTGGACCATTCATTTTTGTGAACCAGCTATCATGCATGATGACTACACCATAGCATGGCCTACATGCAACCCCAATCGCAAGATCTGCAATGGAGGAGAATACCCTGAATCTAAATGGCTCAAACATAAGGAATGGGCGTGTTTTGACGAAGATAAAAGAAGTAAAGTAGGATACAGGGGGGTCTCATTTGAAAATTGGTTACGAGTAAAGTTTGGGTATGTTAAAATAAAAGACAAAGAAGAGGCTAAATTTCATTACGAATAGGCACGAGCTAATTTTCTGCAGAAAAGATACACCATGACGCGGTTTGTTTCTCCACATGTTTGGGACCAAAATTCTTCAAATAAAATAGACATGGTGGAAGTTGGCCAGGTCCAAAGGCCCCCTTAGAAGCCCCGCGGCTCTGAGTCTAACTTAAAGACTCGTAAATAAAGAAAATTGCTCTTTCGGGAGACAACCCAAATTATCCCTTTCTTTTGTTTTGTTTCCATTTCTGTAGGGTTTTGTGTTTTCTAACCATTTTTGCAGGAAACGAGGAAGTGATTACTGCTGCAGTTCTTTGATCGACGAGTTCGGCGTAACTCATGTATGTGATGCGTAGTAACCAACCTTTTAGCAGCAGAATTCTTGACGCATTACCAATTACGGCGTAATACCATCTCAGTGGTTATGCCGTAACCACTCGCTTTGCAGCTTATGGCAGGTTTTGCCATTTACGGCGTAACTCCCTCAAAAGAGTTACGACGTAACTTTCCTCTGATTTAATTCTTTTATTTTAAAACACAATAACCTTGTATTAGTATTTTAAATGAACTTTGTGAGTGTGTTCACTGTAAACCCTCACGAGACTTCACTCGTCCACTTGGGACACCAAGTGGTTTAAATGGCTTGTTGCATTCGCTAAATGCAACCGTGATTCCTACGAAAGTGAGTTAGTTTGTTTCTCATTTTTCATTTTTCTTTTAAGAATTATGCTTTTCGGTAGTGTGATTTCAGGGATTGAAGTTTGTTCGTGATGCTTATGCGAAGGCACGTCTCTTTTTCGTGGGCCTTCTTTCTTTATGGAGCAAATTTCAGGGAAGTTCTCGCTCTAATTCTACTTTTCTCTTCACCTTTATTTAATGCTTAGTACAAAAGGGACTTTGTACAATTCAAGTGGGGGGACGGGAGTAGAATTATCTTTTGAACATTATTTTGCCTACGTTTTTCTAGTTTATTTTGAAAAATTATGCCATTTTTAAAATTTTGACATGTTTTTCTTAACCTAACTAGATTAGACCTTAGCCGAGCACATACAACCCTTGATATTATATGGTGAGATTAGCCTTATCCGTTTTCAATATTTTACTGCAAATCCACCAAATTATGAGTGTGCCGGTAGCTTGTAAACTTTAAAACTTGGCCTTTGCATCATTTCGAGACCATATACGAGGTATGTTGAGTTAGCTCGATGTATTTGGACTTTTTAGTTTTAAAAGGAAATATTATAGGATTATCACCCAAACAGCCTACCATTGTGTGTCTATCGGTTAGTCACCTCGACTTATCGACCCCCATGTGAAACCCTTTTGTTGCACTCACCTTTAGTGCAAGATACCCCTAGATACACCCTTCTGAGCCATTCCTTTCATTTTGTTTACCCAATATATTGTTTCGATACACCTATACACCTTAGCCTACCCTGTAGTCTTTATTTGTGATTGGGAAGTCATCATTTGCCTAAGTTCAAGTTTCGAGTAGAAAGGTTCGGAAATCACGCTTTCATCGACAACATTCCTGAAGATCATTGAAGACCCCCTGAATTCCCATTGTTCATCTCAAGTGGGGGGATATTATGTTTAGTATTTATTGTTATGTTGAAAAAAAAAGGTTGTTATGTTAACTTAAAGTGCGATGTTATAAGCACTATATTATGAGCTTTATAGATTTAGTATCGAGGAGGCCACCTCGTTAACATTTGAAGATTGGAGTTGGTAGTTATGCCAACAGTTGGAGAAAAGGTAGTGTGCCCATCACGACGTCCTCTAATGACGCATCTACCTTATATTTCATGATCCGGTTTCTTGACTTCAAAGCTTGAACTTTGGGCGGTCGAAAAGTGGTAATGACTTGGTTATAGATTTAGACTACCTGTTTGTTTTTCATTTTACACCAATTATATATCCCATGTCTTATCCTACCCTTTAGTCATGAAGCGTGTCTAGGTGATGCAACGAGCAATCTTTGGTGTCTTGGCCATGGATTTGGTCATGTATCATTGATTTTGTCCACTTCGCCGTGACATGTTAGTAACGATGAGTCACCCCTTAACCTTTGTCGTGTCTACCCATATTGCCTTCGATAATTTTTTAGCCCTTAACTCTAGTGGTGGAGATTTGTGTAACCGCCAAGCTTATGATAGAATACATGCTATGACTGCGCGATTGAGTGATCACCCGAAATTGACACTTAGAATAGTTGAGAGATTTGAGTGTTTTGTTCCCCTTTAGTGAGGTGTTCGGCTTTGTTTTATTCTAGCATAAGGGATTTGTAAACTTATATTTTCCAGGTTATGGGAGATATCTTTTTAGGAATCTTTCTAATAAGGTCTACTTTAGGGCAAGTAGAGTTCAAGTGGGGGGATATTTGATAACATCAAATAGTCCTGAATAATAAGTGTCAATTTCCCACGATAATGCTTGTAATTTATATCATTTATATGGATTTACGCTTGTTTTCCATTGTTTTCCACTTTCAGATAAATTACGAGCATTGGAGCTAAAGAGACGCGGAACTGGAGAAATGTCAAAAGATTTATCATAGTATGCTACTTTGAAGAAGTTACGGCGTAACTCGTCTTTCACATTACGCCGTAACTATTGCATGACTCAGAAAACCAACTTATCAGAAGGTTACGGCGTAACTCTTCCCAAAGGTTACGACGTAACTATATTAGGTCAAATGAGGTTTCACGCCGCTGATACTTACGCCGTAACTACTCCATCAACTACGATGTAACCGAGTTTATTGAAGACTGCGGCGTAACCACTTATTAGGTTACGCTGTAACCAGCAGATCTAGTGGAAAATACGATGAAATAGAAGGTTACGACGTAACTCTTATATTAGTTACGCCGTAACCCAGATCTGGCCTATAAATACCCCACGAATTCTAGCATTTTCAATCATCCCATTCCACACACAACACTCAGAGAACGTGGGAAAAAGCTCAAGGCAGGTCTAGAGGAGCATCTGGACTTCTCCAAGGGAGAAATCACTCCCCTACGATAAGCATTAGCGTTTTATAATTCTTTTACTTTCAATTCATGTATTTCGTACCTTTGAATATTGAATTGGTCTGTATGATTAATATGGGCGGCTAAGCACCTCTTGGTGCTGGCCTAGTTATGATTCCTTAATTGTTTTGTTTGCGTTTACTTTACTTCCGTACAATTATTTCTAAGTGTATCCATGCATAGTTTATTGGTAGACACCCTTGGTTTGGTAGTTTTGAATGGCGGCAGAGGCCAATTGCCTAGGAGATATGACCAACTGACCCTAGGTGAGCGGACTGAGACGGGAAGTGTAAGATATGACTAACTGACGACCCTTTCTACTTGTGCGATTTGACCAACTGATCACCTATCGTTTGGATGAACTTAAGAATTAGGGGGTGAGTGTCTAAGTTCCTAACGGCCGGGCACTCACTATTATAAATCTAGCATGTAGCGGTACTTAATGACTTGGATTAGGGGACCAGGAACAATATGACTTATGAGGGGACACCTGACTTCTCCTGTGGTGGCATCTTTGCTGATAGGTTAGGGCGAATTGACCAAATGCTGTCCTCTCGACTTTGACCCCACCTGAAGTAATTGGAAGTAAGTAGACGTAGACATAACTAGCTAGGAAGACTAACTAGGTTAGCACCACTCTCCTCTATTGATTTCCCTTTATCCTTTATCTGTTTTTATTTTATTCTGTTTTAGTAGTTTAATTAATTAAATCCCTATCGAAACCATTATTAATCTGTGACACCTAGACTTAGTAATAATCCAACACACATAGCTCTTGGGACGACCTCGACTTTACCGATTACTACACTACACGCGACCGGGTACACTGCCTGTTAGTGCACTAGGGTAGACCATAGGTATAACGAGACATTATAAATATTAAAACCTGGTCAGTAAAACCTGAAAATATGATTCGATAAGTCATAATTTCAATTGAAACTCGACACTCAAAATATGATTCGATAAGTCATAATTTCAACTGAAGAATTAAACAAACATACCTATAGAAGGTACTATAGAATTAAACAAATTTAAGCAAACAATTATAATTTCTACTAGATTGAACTAAATCAGAGATGAACTAGAACTTACAGAAGTCCAGCCACTATGGCTTGCAATTTTTGAAATCAAACACTATCCTAACCCATAATTCATCCAAAACAAGCTCAAATTAAACCCAGTTCTGATCCAATCCAATAAATTAACCCATAACAACTTCCATTTTGCCTCAGTTGACTTTGTTTGACTGAATTTGTGATTTGAATGTAAACTGATTTAGAAAACAGATATAAGTTCACAATAAGCTATAACGAGCTTAAATGAACCTATTCAATAGAAATCTTAAGCTTATTGTAGTTTAAAAATATAATTGAAACATTTTTTTATTTTTCAACTATTTTTCTTTTTTTTTTGTGATTTTTGATTTAGGATGAAAACAAGCTGAAATGAGTTTGAATTAAGCTCAAATGAGTTATGTCAATACTAATAAGAACTTTAGAAATGATTTAATCAAGAATGAAAATCTCAATAGAAAACTGAAATTAGAAGTAACTTTTATTAAATTGCAAACTTGATTACACTGAATAATACAAACTAAATTTATCAGAAAACTTAAGAAAACATTAAAGAGTAAAATACAACTACACTAAGCTACTAAATTTCTACATGATGATCTGTGAGAAATCCGGGGCTATTTATAGTTGAAATCAGAGCTTGGAAGCTTCAAGAAGAGGAAATTTGTGCTTCTTTTGGACAATTGACAACCCTTGATCAAATCCCATCACTCCCTTCTTTCATCTCGTCCATTGATTTGATGAGCCACGCACCAACAGCCAATCAGAAGGCAGCAAGACACACGGATTGCCAGCGTGGCATTCCGTGTGTCAGCATGTTGTCAGTAAAGTACCATATTGTCCTTAATTTGTGTTAATTTGGTTGATTGATGAAAAGGGTAATTTAGGGTTCTACAGTTCTGGGTTAAGTGGGAATTGGGGAAACACATTTACGCGGGTAAAAGGTGAAATAGTTTTTTTTATTGAGTTTGACCCAAGTTTGACCGGTGGTAAATATTGAAAAGGGTTGATTGGTTGACCAGGGCTTGAGGGATTGGGCTTTGGTATTGGAATTGGGCTAAGGGTAAAATAGAATGGATTAGGACTAATTTTGTGATCCAAAATTTAAAATAGGGACCAATCATGTAAATTCTGAATTCCAAGGGACCAATTGTGTAATTTCTGAAAAGTAATCCAAGGGCCATTCTTGTCACTTCCAAATAAACCAAGGACCAATCTTGCCAAATCTGAATCTCCAGGGGTAAAATCTGACAAATTCTGAAACTTGAGGGACTGATTTTGCCATTTCTTTAAAGTTGAACAAATATTTCATAAATCATCCTCTCGGCATCAAAGTCTTCACAATTGCTAATTTCTGACCTCTCGGCTCAGCTTTAGCACTCTTTCTTTCCCTCGTGCTCGGGTTTTTGTCTAATTTGGCTTTCTTTTGATTGTTTTATCATATACGTACCTGCACATGCATAACCTCAAGAAACCAACAGATATTAGGAATAAACGGCTCTTTCTTGGTTATTTTGGGTCTATTTTGGTAAAGAAAAGGTATGTGTTTTAGCACATACCAGATCTCACGGATCCCTTGCTTGAGGGATCCGTCCAGTGTATTCCTGGGGATCCGTAGGATGCTCCCCCTAAATGGGTTATGGTTCATGGATCATGGGTCATATGTTATGGACTTTGGATCATGGGTATCCAATTAGATATAATGTATCTAGAAGATGCAATGCATCTAGTCAATGGGTCACGGGTTAGCTCCATGGGTTATGGATAATACCCATTATGACTTCATGCATGATGTCATGCAATGGGTCATGGGCTATGGATCATGCTCAACGGGTATGGACTTTGGGTTTTACCCAACTACATTCAATGTGTCTAGTCAATGAGTCAAATACTTAGACTTCTACCCATTATATTACCCCTTACAATATATACTAAGTATGTATATATATACCCATTATGTAAACACTAATTGTTATACATATGCATTACTATAACATGAAAACACTATTACTTGTTTAGCGTTTTATATGAAAACATAAGTGTGTTAGTAAACAATTGGCTCAAACCATTTACGTAATTTATTTGTTTCGTTAAAATGATTTTACGTTTGTTATCAAAAAAACATTAGAAGATCGTAAAATATAAGTAAACGTTTTTACGGCTTATTTGTATTAACAAAATCCACCAGTTGAAAAGGATACCTGAAAAACCCTTTTGGCTTGACAACGACTTTCCTTATGGTTGTGGCTCCATCAAACTCTGGCATGAAGGTATCATCCTTCCTAATGCGAAATTCATCCCTGCTATTATTGACCACAAAATTCTTTATCGAGTACACACTCCCTGATGCAGGTTTTACTGACCAGGTTTTAATATTTATAAAGTCTCGTTATACCTATGGTCTACCCTAATGCACTAACGGGCAGTGTACCCGGTCGTGTGTAGTGTAGTAATCGGTAAATCCGAGTTCGTCCCAAGAGCTATGTGTGTTGGATTATTACTAAGTCTCGGTGTCACAGATTAATAATGGTTTCGATAGTGTTTTAATTAATTAAACTACTAAAGCAGAATAAAGTAAAAGCAGATAAATGATAAAGGGAAATCAATAGAGGAGAGTGGTATTAACCTAGTTAATCTTCCTAGCTAGTTATGTCTACGTCTACTTACTTCCAATTACTTCAGGTGGGGTCAAAGTCGAGAGGACAACATTTGGTCAATTCGCCCTAACCTATCAGCAAAGATGCCACCACAGGAGAAGTCAGTGTCCCCTCATAAGTCCTGTTGTTCTGGTCCCCTAAGCCAAGTCATTAAGTACCGCTACATGCTAGATTTATAATAGTGAGTGCCCGACCGTTAGGAACTTAGACACTCACCCCATAATTCTTAAGTTCATCCAAACGATAGGTGATCACTTGGTCAAATCGCACAAGTAGAAAGGGTCGTCAGTTGGTCATATCTTACCCTTCCCGTCTCAGTCCGCTCACCTAGGTTCAGTTGGTCATATCTCCTTGGCAATTGGCCTCTACCGCCATTTAAAACTACCGAACCAAGGGTGGCTACCAATAAATTATGCATGCATACACTTAGAAATAATTGTACGAAAGTAAAGTAAACGCAAACAAAACAATTAAGGAATCATAACTAGGCCAGGACCAAGAGGTGCTTAGCCGCTCATATTAATCATACAAACCAATTTAATATTCAAAGGTATGAAATACATGAATTGAAAGTAAAGAAAATATAAAATGATAATGCTTATCGTAGGGGAGTGATTTCTCCCTTGAAGACAGCTCCGTATGCTCCTCTAGACCTTCCTTGAGCTTTTTCCCACGTTCTCTGAGTGTTGTATGTGGAATGGGATGATTAGAAATCTTTGGAATTCGTGGGGTATTTATAGGCCATATCTGGGTTACGGTGTAACTAAAATGAGAGTTACGCCGTAACCTTCTATTTCATCATATTTTGCACTGGATCTGCTGGTTACGGCGTAACCTTATGAGTGGTTACACCGTAGTCTTCAATAAACTTGGTTACGCCGTAGTTGATGTAGTAGTTACGGCGTAAGTATAAGCGGCGTGTAACCTCATTTGACCTAATATAGTTACGTCGTAACCTTTATGAAGAGTTACGCCGTAACCTTCGATAAGTTGGTTTTGAGTCCGCAATAGTTACGGCATAATGTGAGAGATGAGTTATGCTGTAACTTCTTCAAAGTAGCATACTGTGATGAATCTTTAGATGTTTCTCCAGTTTCGCGTCTCTTTAGCTCTAATGCTCGTAATTTACCTGAAAGTGGAAAACAATGGAAAACAAGCGTAAATCCATATAAATGTTATAAATTACAAGCATTATCGGGGGAAATTGACACTAAATAATCAGGATTATTTGATGTTATCATATATATAATATATAAGTGTGTCCTATTTTCAAGTATCAATGATCCAAAATTTGATGTATGTACTGTGGAAAACTAGAAGGGGGGGTTGAATAGTTTTGCCGATTTAAACTTTGTTTTAAACTATTTATATCGACTTATGTCAATCTATTTAAATGTGTGCGTTGGATGTTGATAGATACGCATATAAATAAGTAAAGCAAAGATAAAGAGTAAGAAGCACAAAACCACAACGCAAGTATTTATAGTGGTTCGACTACAAGGACACCTTCCTTGCCCTACTTCACTCCCCGAGTCACCTACTCGAGAGTTCGTAATCACTACACAACACAAACTCCTTGTGGCGGAGAAGCCTTCATTACGTCGCCTACTCTTTATCCGGTACAAGGCTAGACACCGGGTTCTTCCATGAGGTAGAACCAAACCTATCACAACGTCGCCTACACTTTATCCATTATAAGGCTAGATACAGAGTTCCATTCCTAAGGAGGAACCACTACCCAACACTACACAACACCTATCCCAAAGGATATCCACTCCTTATTACAACATCAACAAGGATATCAAAACCCTTTGACCCAAACTAATCTATCTTGTACATCGATGCACCATATCGAATGTATACCCTAGGCACCTTTCACTAATGCCTTTGACACGACACCAAGGCACCCTTCACTAATGCCTTCAACACGGACTTTTGGCACCCTTCACTAATGCCTTTGACACGGATCTTCGGCACCTTTCACTAATGCCTTTGACTTGATACTTTAGACATCTTTCACCTATGTCTTCAACACAACACTTCTAATGAGAGAGGAAAGAACTATCAACAAGATAACATCAGTAGTCTTGATGATGACGAAGCTTGGCAACCCATGGACTTGAGCTTGCTCGACTTCAAGAGGTAGTGATCTCGCCTTTAAGAGGAACCTAGAGAATCACACAACAAAAAACTACATAAAAAGATCCTTTGGATATGAGGTTAGAGAGTTTACATAGAAAGAGAGAATGTGTGTGAAAGGGGTGAGTTACAATGAAGAAATGGCTCACTATTTATAGACAAAATTTCACTACTGTTCCACGGATCCCTTGCTTGAGGGATCCGTCCAGTGTATTCCTGGGGATTCGTAGGATGCTCCCCCTAAATGAGTTATGGGTCATGGATCACGTGTCATGGGTCATATACTTTAGACCATGGGTATCCAAATAGATACAATGTATCTAGAAGATGCAATGCATCTAGTCAATGGGTCATGGGTTAGCTCCATGGGTTATGGATAATACCCATTATTACTTCATGCATGATGTCATGTAATGGGTCATGGGTTATGATCCATAGGTATGGGTCATGGACTTTTGGTTTTACCCAACTACATTCAATGTGTCTAGTTAATGGGTCAAGTACTTAGATTCTTACCCATTACATTTCCTATTACAATAGATACTAAGTATGTATGTACCCATTATGTAAACACTAGTTGTTATACATATGCATTACTATAACATGAAAACACTATTACTTTTTTAGTGTTTTATATGAAAACATAAGTGTGTTAGTAAACTATTGGCTCAAACCATTTACGTATTTTATTTGTTTCATTAAAATGATCTTACGTTTGTTATCGACAAAACATTAGAAGATCATAAAATATAAATAAAAGTTTTTACGGCTTATTTGTATTAACAATCTCCCCCTTTTTTTTGATGACAAAACATAAGATTGTTTTAAGGAAAAACTAAAATTCGTAAAAGTTTGAATCAGAGTTTTTACTCTCTTCTCCCCCTTTTTTTCGAAACAAAAAGAGCGTCGAAAAGAAACTAACACTTTGTTTTAAGAAAAACATGTGAAAAGAAAAAAGATATGAAAGCTAGAGAATAAGAGAAGAGAAGGATTCTCGTCTTAGCTCCCTCTTGACCGGTCCATCCCTTTGTGAGGTCGTCAAGTAATCTAGAAAAACTAAGCGAGTGCTTAGCAATTTTGTTTGCAAATGGTTTCGTATTTTTGACGAACATGCTCCCTCTTGACGAGTGCTCCTTTGTGAGGAGGACGTCAAGTAATGTAATCTTATTGTGAAAGTTCCACAAATGATTTTGCAATGTTTTGCTTTGACAAGAAACTCCCCCAGCTAAGGGTGTCAAAGTCTTCATTTGTATAATGAAAATCTACAAAACAAAGGTTAGAAAACAAGTATATGATGCATAATTTCCTGCAAATAAGACTCAAGTTAGTTATAAAAATGTCTTCTGTTGCACGGATCCCGTGGTTCCTCCCTCGTCTAAGCTAAACTGAGGGATCCGTCTGCCTGTATGCTTAAGACAACAATGGTGATGTAAAATGTGACGTTAACATCAAAATGAGTTATGTATTAAGGTACCAAACATATTCTCAAGATAATATGGCATATAACATATAATTTCATTCAATAAAAACACGAGAAATGATCTACATATCTCTAAAACTAAGAGAATGACTTAAACATGAAATATGATTCCTAATCAATCTAAGTTAAGTTTCATACTAGGACACCACTTGAATCCTTAAGCTAAAGGTTGTTTATGTTTGTTGATCTCATCGAAACGTTCGAGGAGGTGATAAAACATGAAACATTGCTCTTCACGTAGTTCATGTACCAAGCCTTCAACATGTTGAAAATGATAGCAATCTTTGTCATGGCTAGGAAATGATGGAGGTAGAAATGGAATTGCTTGAGATGGAAGGTTGGGTTGAGTTTCTACAAAAGAAGGAAGGTTTGTGGAGGTACATTTGGAGGTGGTTCAACCAAAGGTGGTGGTGGTGGAATATGTGTTGAGGATGGTGGTAGAGAGGTATCTACTTCCATGTGATCGAGTGGTTGAATTTGATGATTCCGCATAATATAAAAGGGACTATCTGAGGGTGATGGAGAAAAGGATACCGGTGCTAGTGTCGTTTCAACACCTTGGTTTTGTTGTTGCGCTATTCTTTCTATTGAGGAGAATGTTGGCAATGGTGCAGGATAAGATGGCCTAGAAGGCAAGTCCTCTAAATTTTAGAGGTGTGGAGATGAAAGTGGTGTGGTGAATGATTGTAACATATTGGATTTCACAAACACATCAAATCATGATTACAAGTAGGCGTATAACTTGAGGTTTTAGAGAGAGAAAGAGTTAGAGGTTTGGGAACTTAGTGAGAGAAAGTAAAAGTATTATTATGAGCTCCAACCCTCTACCTTGGGAGGTAGAGGGTATTTATAGTTTCTTACATAAACGCCACCTACGGGCTGTGGATCAGGCATACAGTGGGTAAAGACCCGTCCGTCCTCCACGGTGTTACTAAACTAAATACTATCTAACATAAAATAACTACGACTACGAGCTTTCTAACGATTACATATACTTGAGGTGACCGACACTTTAATAAGTGGATTTACTAAATCCTAACAATCTCCCCTAAAGGGAGGTCACCTCAAATTACATTGAATACAAACAGATATTACATTAAGATTGTTCTTGGATTCTTGTTAATGTTCTTTGCTCTGAAGCCCGTAGTCTTTGATTCTTCATTTTTGCATGTTTGGTTAATCCAAGTGGAGGTCTTTAAGTGATCCACGTGATAATGAGTTTTGAGCCGCATTGAGATCATCGGTGACATAAATCTCGACTCTTCCATTGTGGTGTTGACATTATGTGAAGTTGTGACTTTTGGACCGACAAGCTCACATTCTGGATCATGAAATCTTTTAATCAGAGTAGCGGAAGCTTTAGTTGATTCATGATATTTGCAGTCGTTGATGCACTTATCATGATTTCTTTAGAAATGAATGTGATGTGTGAGCATGCGGCTATGGATTGACCTCTCCATTTGACCCGGTTCAGGCGTACTGCATACAACAGTTAGCAATAAAAGCGCCGCGAAAGTGTCTTTGATCACTTTCATTGAATTGAGGTACACGGCCCACGGTTCCCCGATTGATCGATTACAAGTCTTGCCTATGATAAGGTATAATTCGAAGAATCTCCTTGGCAGGGTTTCGCATTTGCTCTAAATTTGTTCTCAAACGGAACATCTCAAAGACAACACGGAGTGAGTGAACCCGGCGAATTTGAGATTCAGATTGATGAAAAGATTTGAAAAACAATCGAGTCTTGCTCATAAAGTGTTTTGCAATACAACGAGAGTTTTTGAGAAAAATCAATTATCAATCATAAACACCTTTTATATTGGAAATATTAATACGGTCGATGTGCTAAAGAAAAGAATGTTTAAGCACAACGACGGTTTTCAAAGGTATCCATCAATCCATAACCTGAACCATGATTGATTCATAAGTTTGAATTGCCCCATTGTTTCTGTTCAGTTGTCACATGGTTGATCTATTGGATAGATCTCACATGCCACCTACCAAGAGCTTGTTTGATGTTGGCTATAGAAGGCTTTCCATCTTCATTGTGACTATGTTTGCATATCACTTTCGAGATGTTACTGCAATACCACAAGGATACTGCGTAGGACTCTTAAGATATAATCTCTCTTTCCACATTGTGTGAAATAGAGAGTCTTCATTGACAGTGTCCTAATGAGATTTATATGATGATCTCGTGGCTCTAGACTCAATTGTGCACATTTGGCTCCTATGCCGGAGACTAGGGAGAGGGTCTCCTTCTTCAATATCAAAAATCTCTAAGAGAAAGTCGATAGATTATGTAGGTTCCCTGTGAGAATGAAACAAGTCCCTTTTAAGAGAAACTTGAGTAGCTTGGGAAGTTGTAGTGCAGTACGTCACTAGGTCCATGACGTCTTGTCTTCAATAGCGGTGTTACCTTAGTAACAACCAGTAGCATATGTATTGAACCCGGTTTCTGCCCTAAGGTTGAATAATTGGGGGGCTATTTATTTTCACCCTTTTCTCATTCAATTATTTTACATTCTTCAACCCCTTCAGTGCTTACCGAGACTTCATAACTAGAACCTTGTTGGGTTTATTCCAGTTCTAGCTCTTTCTCAGTCCGTACTCTTCCCATATCTCACTTTTCTCCTTTTTTTCATCATACGTAAGGACTCTACACTATCTAGAACCATCCTTATAACTCCATACATAAAGTAAATTTGGTCAGTCTATTTGGTATTGTTCATCTGCCATTGGAATCAATTGAAAACCATTTGAAAATCAATCCAGATACTTGTGATATATAATCAAGGCATTTTGTACCTGAATTGTTTTTGATATTTTTAGAAAAAGAGCTCCCCCTCAACATGTGCATCCTATATTAGAAGTCATTTTGGCACACAGAGGCAAGAGGAAGGATTCACTTCTTTGATTACCATTTTCTAAAAGATATCAACATCACTTTCCTGATCAAAGTTAGTATTTTTCATACTTTGTTAAGGAGAATTTTTGGAAAGGATGTGGTTTTCAAGAAGTTGCTCCCCCTCAATATGTGCATAGAGATTTGAAAGTGTTTTGCACATATTAGGGAAAGTCAGCACATTAAAACAAATCAATCACGTTTCAATCCTTTTTGGTTTGAAATAGATGCTCCCCTCAACATGTGCATGGAAAAATTGAAATCGTTTGGCACATGTGGGGAGGAGAGCTTGTAAATCATTATAAAACCATTTATCGAATTATCTGTTTAAATCCAATTTAAATTACAAATTCTCCCCCTATCACAATTTTCAAATCATTTGAGATTTGTGATCTCTGGAGATTTAAATTGATTTTGAAAGCTTTTGAGGAGAATTGTGACTTGCTTATGAAAACATTTAACCGATAAGGATCAAAAACATGCTTGAGTATCTTTTGAAAACATGACATAAACCTTGTACGAACGGTTGTATGACAAATAACCTTTTGATTTAAATGAAATCATTCTCCCCTCAATCAATGACATAAGTTGTTGATTGAGAGATAGAGATTTTGACCAATGTCAAGTCGGATGATTTTCAAAATTTGAGACCGAGTTATTTTTAATAGTTTTCAATTAGATAACAAATATTTTTGAAGAAGAATTTATTGAAGGAAAAATACTTGTGAAGGAAACATTTGTCGTTATAGTGACAAACATTTGTTTTTAGAATCAGAGCATGAGATGGGAAAGATAAGATAAAGCATGGCTCTGTTCTTTCTTTAAAAATGGGTTATAGACTGAAATGTTAGGATATGAAAGTCTTTGAAGATTGACAAAGTACTGAACAAGTCAAAGTACTGAAGATTCAAAATCTGCTAGGAAAAAAAGTCAAAGAATCTTTGTGTCGAAGTTAAAGTACTGCAAAGCTAAAGAACTGCTATATTTGTTTATGGAAAGCTTTGTTATTCTAGAATATTCATTGTTTAGATTACTTGTCGTACAAGGATACAAATTGTAAAATGACTAGGGTTATCCTTAAGCCTATAAAAGGACCTCTAGATTGGTATTAGAGTTACGAGTTTTTATATGTGTTTTTAGAATTCTAAAGTACGATCATTATTAGAGTTCTAGAGTTGTTAAAGAATGCATAACAAGCGGTTTTAGAGTTATTAATAAAGTTAAATCTTCTTAGCTTTGTTAAGTAAATTCATACTTAATAGAATTACAGTGTTTCATTGTTAATAACTTAGGATTTATCTGAAGTTATTAAACCCTTAACAAGCTATATAGTTTAGTTTGGTTAGAGTACATCGATCCAACAAGTGGTATCAGAGCTTGTGTGGAAACTCGGACTAAGAAGAAACCATTAAAACCAAGTTAACAACAAAAACCTAAAGATGTCGAATGAAGTTGTTCCACCCCCATCCATCACCTCACTAAGAATACCAATCATTAAGAAGGAGAATCGACCTATGGAGCATGAAGATGAGGCGATATATTGCAATTATAGACCATGCCTTGCGGAATGTGATTGTCAATGGTAATGAAGTTGTGGCAGAACACGTAGACATTCTGGACAACCTAAAGCACCTAAACCCATCTTGCCACGGCTACTACAATAAGGAATCAAGAAGGCTCTCAACATACTCTTGTATGCGCTATTCCAGATGGTCAACTACTCAAGTTCCATGATGCTAAAGATGCAAAGCAACTCTGGGCTGCTCTCAAAACAAGGTTTGGAGGTAATGATGCTTCAAGAAGATGCATGCAGAAATTTGTTGAAGCATCGAGTTTGAAACATTCACAGTTGGAGAAAGAGAAGGCCTTGATCTCTTTGCCTATGGCATTCCAAACTCTTCTCGGATCTTTGGGAGCTTTACTACAAAGCAGAGGTATTAGTTGAAGATGCTAACCTAAAGTTCTTAAGAAGTTTGCCATCGACATGGCATGTGATTGCTACAATGATCAGAGGACAACCTGGATTGGACACTATGGACTTTGATGATATCTGCAATCATCTGAAGGTTTATGAGCATGAGATGAATGGCCAAACAAGTTCAAAGTCTCATAGTATAGCTTTTGTGTCTTCTGAAAAGAGAGACAGTACTTCCTCGAAAAGTACTGCTTCTCCTACTCAAAGTACTGTTGCCTACACTACCCCTACCTTTACTCAGCAACCCTCACCATCAAATACCATCCATTTAGATGAAGTCGTATGCTCTTTCTTTGCACAACAAGCTACCCTACATGTTACTTATGAAGAAGATCTCTCACAGATTGAAGAGGATGCTCTTGAAGAAATTGATATCGGGTGGCAAGTTGCTATGATCACTGCAAGGATCAAGAAGTTTATGAAGAAGACAGGAAGAGGCATTGACTTCAAACCAAAACAGGGAATCACTTTTGACAAATCCAAGATTGAGTGCTTCAACTGTCAAAAGACTGGACATTTTGCAAGGGAATGCAGGTTTGCTAAATATCAAGCAAACATGATGACTGAGAAACCAAAGCTAGAGTTGAAAGAAATTCCTATTACTGAAACAAAAGCTTTGGTTGCTCAAGAGAATCTATCGAGAGGTTACTGGAGTCTTTGAGTTTAATGATGAACCAGGTAACCTATTGTATGGTAGGTGTGGAGGATTGAGTGGAAGAGTTTACTGGAGCACAACTTTTGATGAGGAACTGGACATGCTTGCTATGGAGTCTAAAGATGGTTATGGAAGCTTTGGCTGGAGCATGGAGTGTGAAGCTTTTTGAACGCGCTTGCCATGGTAGCTTCTTCACCAAGTTCACCCCTATCTCTGAGGTATGTTCTAAGTGTCATAACTTTTATCAAAAAGTACTTAATGATTATGTGACTGAAAGAGATAAGTGTAGAACGGCTAGGGCTGAAGTAGTTGGTTACCAAATTACTTTAGAATCTATGGAAGCCAAAATAATAACACATGAAAATAATGAAATGGCTTGGGAAGAAAAGTATGAACAACAGGATTATCGGTTAAAATTAAGTGAATGGAAGCTAAATTGTAAGATCTCTGAAATTGAGAAACTAACTAAGGAGAGAGATGAATTGTTAGACAAATTTCTTTGGTGGACAATCAGGGTCTTTCTCATGTCACTTATGTTGAAAAATAGAGAAGAGCTTACATTAAAACTGGCCTAGGTTTTGGTATGGACTTTAATAGCATAGAAAACCCCTAGTGATCGGGATGAATGTGATTTTAAGGATATAACCACTAGTGATGATGAACTCATTAATTATGTAGACACATCTAGCAATGAGGAATCAGTTAGTGAAACACCTCCTGAGTTTAAGAAAGATAAAGGTTATCATGTTGTCCTTTATCCCACTGGTAGTCATCAACCTCTTAGGCCTGATGTTTCTCATTTTGGAGTAGAGCGACTTAGAGTTTAGGAAGAAGCTTATTGGTCATTCTAGGTGAAACCCCAAAAGAAACATTTGAGACACCTAAGGTAGATGATGCTAAAAGAGCAAGCGTACTTTCACCTCAAGAATACTTGCTACACCTCAAAATCTTGCTACAACCTCAGCCGAGTACCTTTAAAGAAAACCTTTTCAAAATCTTGCTAAACCTTTTTGGGATAATTTTGGTCAAAGCAGTTTTAATCATTCACCTAGAAGCAGGGATAGGTTTGGTCATACTCATAGAAGAAGAAATTTTGGGATTACAGATCAAAAACTATGTTTTGTTTGTTTTAGTCCTGATCATTTGATTAAGGACTTTGACTTACACTTTCAGTACCTAAGTAAGTTCTCGAAGAACAAAAGCGTCAACCAAAACCAAGGAGACTAGACCTGACTTGGAATCATTCACATAGGGTTAACCATAGAAACTTCTCACCGGACTATAGGTACCCTCACCAGAGAAGACCTTTTTCAAAACCTCCAGTACCTTCAAACACTTTTCAAGTACGTTGTATAAGCTGGTATACAATACTTTCTCAAAGTAATCTTGCTTTCGGTTTCACCAAACACCTTTTAGAATAGGAACCCTAGGAGATCTAATTACTATCAATCTAGAAGGCGTTACAACTCCAAGAAAGTAGCTAGATCTAGAGACTCTTCTCCAGAAGTTAAAACCAAATGGGTTAAGAAGGAAAGTACTGAGGATGAACAAACAATACTTTCAACAAGTACTGGTGAAACAGAGATTTTTGATAAAGATGATTTTGTTGAAAAAGAAAAAGAGATTTTTGTTGAAAAAGAAAGTTTTGTTGAAAATCCACCACAAGTTTTGAAACAAAAGATAATGCTTGATTCTGTCTACAAAAGCTGTGAAGATTACATACTCAAGGAATTTGAGTATGTTACTCCTAAAGGGAACACAAGTCAGATAATGGCTTGGGTTCCTAAAAGACATTAACTTTTATCTTTGTGTGAGGCAACCCGAGAAGAGGAGCTTAAAGATCATCTTATTGTGGATAGTGGTTGCTCTGGAAGCATAATGACAGGAGACAAGTAGATTAAATGAGATTTTAAGCCATATTGTGGAGGAAGAGTTGCATTTGGGAATGATGCTAGTGGAGGTAGAATTAGTGGGAAAGGAACCATCAAGGCAGGGAGCATAGATTTTGAGAATGTTAGATATGTGAAGGAGCTCAAGTTCAATCTTTTGTCAGTCTCTCAAATTTGTGACAAAAGCACCTGTGTTATTCACTAACACGGAGAATCTCATACTTTCACCTGAATTCAAGCATTGATGATAAATTGGTGATCTTGAAAGTACCAAGAACCAATGATGTGTATAGTTTGGATATGAAGAGTCTTCACTCTTCTAAAAGAGCTACATGTTTAGTAGCAAAGACAACACTTGAAGAGGCACATAAGTGGCATAGAAGATTGGGCCATGTAAATTTTAAGAATATCAACAAATTGGTCAAAGGAAATTTAGTTAGAGGTTTACCTTCAAAGACTTACAAGAATGATCACTCCTATTTGGCGTGCAAGAAGGGTAAACAACATAAAGCTTCATGCAAGAAGCTTGAGGAAAGAACTGTTAGAGAACCTTTGGAGCTGCTGCACATGGATTTGTTTGGACCTGTTTCTATTGCAAGTCTAAACAAGAAAAAGTATTGTTTGGTTGTAACAGATGATTGTAGTAGATTCAGTTGGGTATTTTCCTTGGGATTTAAAGATGACACTTTTGATGCAATTTATGATCTAATCATAGCACTTGAAAACCAACTGAGACTCAAGGTTAGAGGTATTTGATGTGACAATGGGACTGAATTCAAGAACAAGCTTATGGATGAATTTTGTGCCAACAAAGGAATCAAGAGGGAGTTTAGTATTGCAAGAACACCACAGCAGAATGGTGTTGCAGAAAGAAAGAATAGAACTTTGATTGAAGTAGCCAGAACAATGCTTGCAGATTGACAATTACCTATTCAATTCTGGGCTAAAGCTGTAAGTACTGCTTGCTATGTACTTAACAGAGTATCAGTCACCAAACCTCAGATGAAGACACCTTATGAGTTCTTTGATGGGCAACAAACCCAAAATTCGTTTTATGAAGCCTTTTGGATGCCCTCTCACTATTCTCAACACCATTGATAATTTGGGCAAATTTGATGGCAAGTCAGAAGAAGTTTACTTATTAGGGTACTGCACCAACAACAAAGGCTTTAGAGTGTACAACAGAGTCACGAAGAAGGTTCAAGATTGTCTTCATGTTGAATTTTTAGAAGATCAAGAAATGGAAGACGGTAAAGGTCTGATTGGATGTTTGATCTTGAAGTTTTGACTCCTTCTATGAACTATGTACTGTTAGAAGAAAATCAACCTGTACACCTTTGGAGAAGAAGGAGGTACGATATGTTGTTCATGGAGTCCATATTAGACCGATCTTTGTTCATGATGAAGAATCTAAAGCGGTTGAGCAAGAGAAAAGAAATCTGATGAGCCAAAATCCTCATTTATGCTGAGGATCAATCTATTCAAGATGAACTAAATCAGATGCTTTTTCAAGATGTTATAGCACATTCTTATGATGATGAACAAAGAAGAGCTTATGAGGAAGCAAAGAAAAGAACAAAGCTATTTGAGTTCACTCACATACTTTGGGTGACGATACTTTCGAACAAAGTACTGCTGCACCTGATACAGACACTTTGGATGATTTGGATGATCAAACCATGCACGGTTTAGAAGATCTTGATGATGAGTTTAAAGATGAAGGTATTTTCTCGATTCCAATGAAGATCTGATTTCACTAATTTGGGTGATAATTATGAAGTTCCACAGGACTTCGTATCTTAAGAATTCATAAGAATCATCCTGCTGATCAAATCATTGGTCCTTCAACTTCTAGAGTGATGACAAGAACCAAAGCTAAGGGTTATACTACACCACATAATGCTTTGCTTAGCTTTGTTTATAAACAAAATAGGTTAAATCATAAGGACCATCAAACATGTTTGTTCACTTACTTTATCTCTCAAGAAGAACCTAAAAACATAGCTCAGGCATTGACTAAAGAGAGTTGTGTTGAAGCTATGCAAGAATAACTTCTTCAATTCAAGCTTCAAGAAGTTTGGGTATTATGTGATCTACCTGATGGAAAGAAGGTCATTGGTACAAGATGGGTGTTGAGTCAAGAGATGAAAGAGGTAATGTTATCAAGAACAAGGCAAGGTTAGTTGCACAAGGCTACAGACAAGAAGAAGGAGTAGATTATGATGAAGTATTTGCTCTCGTAGCAAGGATTGAAGCAATTCGAATCTTCCTTGCTTTTGCATCATATATGGGATTCGAGTTTATCAAATGGATGTCAAGAGTGCCATTTTATATGGCAAGATTACAGAGGAGGTCTATGTCAAACAACCTCCTGGTTTTGAAGATCCTACACATCCAAACAAAGTCTATAAAGTGGTTAAGGCTCTTTATGGCTTACATGTGACAACTGGAAATTTAGGGAGTCTATTTTAGGTAACCGCATTACGTTAAATTAAACGGAGTTTTGCCTTTAACACTATTTTATAAACCGTGACTTGATTTTATATTGTCGATTGGTTTTTTTGGTTTATTTCATTATTAAATGAGTTATCGTATGCGTTTTAACTCTATTTGGTAGTCACTATTCGATTCGGCACTAGAAAAGCCTAAAACAAGAGTTATTGTAACTTTTAGACCGTAACTCAAAAATTGACAAATTAATAGTCAAAACTCGTGGAAAAACGTAAGTAACGATGTTGGAAAGTAAAATAAATGTCGTGGGACACTCGGGGGATGATATGTGAGCTCGGGAATGGGTAAACGAGATAGATACGAAAAGTTACAACCCGAACCCCCACTTTTTCCATAAGGCCGACACCCCCCCCCCTCCCATTTTATTTATTTTTGAGTCCCTAGCTCAAGGATATAAATATCCCACCTAACCCTCATTTGAGACTTTCATTTGTCTCTCTAGAAAACACACACACTACTTTATCTCTCTAGTTTTCTCTCACTAAAAACCCTAAACCCCCACTAAGTGGCCGCCGGCCATATTCCGGCCACCAACGCCGCCACTCCGGCGCGTCTACCACCACCTCCACCACCAAAAGCAAGATCTCTTTCTCCTCTTTCCAATCATATATCATACACTCAATTTGGACTTCATTAACACCTCCAAATTCAAGAATTAAAATTCGTACTTTTAGGGTTTCAAAATATTTCAAAGGGCTTTTGCAATTGGTGATTAGATAAGGTAAAGGGAACATGTATTGAGCTTGATTAGGCTATAAAAAGCCACAAATTGAATTCTAGGGTTTTGACCCATGAACAATTTTTGGGGCTTTTGGGTGGAACATGAAATTAAAGCTAATTAGTGTTGAAATAAACAAGTAATTAGTGTTTGGTACATGTGTGGTGCATTAATTTGATTGGTTTTGCATTTTAGGGTTTAGTTGCATGTTCTTGATTAAGAATAGTTGATGGGTTTTGTGTTTAGATAGTGTTTGGAGCTTGAATGATTGGATTGGAGTGTTGTAGAATTGGTTTGGTGATGTTTGGTTGAGACATATGGGACGTACAAACCACATAGGGCTCGTACGTGGCTCTTGAGTGGCGTCACGACCCACTTGGGTCTTGGGTCCGAGTCGGGTCGATTTGGTAGATTATTGATTGGTTTAGTTGAGGTTTGGATGAGACGCAGTGGAGCGAAAAGCTTTTAGAAGCTTGTTTGGTTCACGTGGTCTTGACCGCGACCATGTCATGACCATTAGGGTCATAACATTGGTTTCGAGTATAATTGGTTGATTGATTGGTTGGAGAGATTGTTTTGAGTTGGTTTGGGATTGAATTGCGTTATGACTATTAATTATGGACTTGATATATATATATTGTTGACTTTGAGCTACGTCGGCGTCACTTTGACTTTTTAGTCAATAGTTGACTCTGACAAAGCCGTAACATGGACTTTAGTATAATTTGGACAATTGATTAATTAAAAGGAGAGAAGTTATGACTCGTGCTAGTGGACTCGAAACGAATAACGTTATGAGATTTATAATGTGATTTGACAAAATATATATTATATATGAAAATGATAATAAAACTATGAAATGTAAATAATAATGGGCTTTTGTACCAAAAATATCAATAACAAGATTTATCTTGTTATTTACTAGTTTTAAACGGAAACTAACCACTAAATTGGAAAGGTTTTGTAATAAATAAGTAAGCAATGTTTCGAGTACACGTTTATCAATAAATGTCAATTTTGGACATTTAATATTGGATAAGTAATTATTTATTTACGTTATGTGTGCATGGGTTACGGATAACCTAGCATTAATAGTGTTGATCCACGTGGGTAGCGGACTTATTAGGTTGACGAATCTAATAAGAGCCCGCTAGGTACGTTGGGTAACCCTATTAATGGGTGACTTATCCTTATGACTCTTTAGGATACGAATGATTTATGGGATAATAAGCGACACGAATAAATGAATGAGTTTATCGAGTTGACGAATTCGATAAGGTCTGATATTTATTCCGAAACTTATTGAACTATGGAGCTTATCATTTAGAGGTCTCATTGTGTCGCATTGAGTTATATATATTGGTTGTTTGAGTGCATTCATGGCATCATATTGAGTCGATACACCCACATGAGGATACCAAACACTAGGATTTAATGGTGAAACGAGACGTTTTTGGAATTAAAGAAATGGAATATATTGGGGTAGATAACGTTGATTTTGAGGAAAATGTGTATTAAAGTTGGTCTACATTAATAGGTTGTGCCGAGTAGATAGTTTATGTCTCTGTGATTTCTGTTATATTCTGCTAGTGATATTTGTGCGTTGATTGTGCGTTGATTGCTTGAGGTGAGTTTCATAGCCCCACTTTTATATACGTTTTAACTACGTTTTGAACTATTTGGGGTGAGAATCATGTTGTGTTGTTTTTGGACCATGAAAACTATTTTGGATTTGCTTATATGCTTGACTGTTTAGATAGATGTGTGGTAGTTGTTGCCTTAGTTTAGGTTAGCCATGCCTAACTAAGAATAGACTTCTACATCGACCTAGTCCGGGGTTGGCAATTGTTCTAGATTTTGCCACGGCAGTCTTTGGACTAGAGTTCCGAGCTCGAGTTGTCCCTGGATGCGGGACGTGTGATATGATTGGTGATCCGGCATGGATCGGTGTGAAAACGGTGTTTATCTATCTTAGGTATTGCATAGCAAATCAACTCTTATTGGTCCACTATGATTTTGTTGAACTTAAACCTATGAACTCACCAGCGTAGCTGACCTTTTAGCATGATTTCGTGTATTTGAGAGATGTTTAGATTACTTGATGTGTGGAAGCTTGGCATGGAGGCGTGGTTCAAGGATCATTTTCTGACTTTGATAAATAATGGGGACCTATTTTGTTAAACTATGTTTTGGGCCTAAAATTTATATCTTCGGATTAAATGTTTGAATATTTGATTTGGGATTGGTTTTAAATGGTTAAATGGTTATCTTTTATTTTACTTGTGTGCGATACCAATCCAATAGTAACGCCCCGAAAACTTGATTAAGTCTTCCGCTGTACCGAGATTTGGGGGTGTTACAGATTGGTATCAGAGCTCAAGGTTATAGAGAACTAGATATTTTATAAACCCTAAACTATAAGCGCTTTTAAGAAAAATTGATCCTCGACCGAATTTATCGCCGCCCGCTTGCCAAGCCGAAGCTTCTTATTTGATTATGGTATGAGTTATGATTTGAATTATGAGATGATATGTTATGGGATATTGTGAAATGATTATGCAAAAGGTTATTATTGGGAGATACGCTTATTGGTTTTGGAAATGAGACATGATTATTGGTTTTGGGAAAATGAGATGTGAATATTGAGATATTGTGGAATTTGATTTGAGAAAATGGTATACTGTGATTTTGGGAGTTTTGAACTCGGTTGATTTGATATGGGATTATGTGATGGAATGGAACTTGTGTGTTTTATTTAAAGGCATGTTTTGAGTAATGCGGTACCTCTACTTTTAAAGCTTACATTATGTGATATGTGTTTTGGTTAAGTTGTTGTACTTATTAAAACTAGTTGTTTCGAACACTTATACCTACCCTATGCCGTTGTCACAGACTATGCCTTCACTAGCTTTTGATGTGTCTGAGGAAGTCCTTGCTGTTGCTAGTTCGCCAGCATTGACTCTAATGACGGTTGCACTGGGTGATCCTTATGAGATTGCCCGTCACTCTAGTTCATCATCAGATCGCCCTAGCTCGTCTAGGCAGCTGCTCACTTTACATCGCAAGGTTTTAGCGAGACACAGACTCCTAGGCTTTCTTATAGCCTGCCGCATGTCCGTGCGACCACCATCATCCACCTATCCGTTTAGCAAAGGCATCACCATGTCTTAGGAGGCCTAGATCTCCTAGTTGTACCACCTCGGATTTACCCCGCACAGAGACTCCGACTCATGGACTCTTCCCCTATGGATGAGGGTGAGGAGGAGCATGAAGTTGAGGAGGAGGATGAGATTGAGGAGCAAGATGTTGATGAGGATGAGGATCCTCGAGGAGGATGATGAGGATATCCAGAAGGGGTACTCCTCCTTTGCGAGTCCTCGCACATTCTCCGTGGACCGGTTTCTCCTTTGCGTGAGCCTAAGTCCCCTGGACAACCTTTAGACATCGATTCACCACCTTACTCACCTTATATAGGTAGCCCGTTAGGATCGGAGATTGCTTCAGAGCCCGAGGAGTATGGTGAGGCAGATGGTCGATGTGGGAGAGGATTATATCCCGCAATATTAGTCTCAGGTACTAGGTGAGTCGATCGATTGACAGTCGTTTGGTTGGAGTGTCTACGAGCTAGTATAGAGGATCTTAGAGTTGATATTGGGTACTTGATAGTCGGAGGACTAGGGTTTTGCATGAGTAGGTATGTCCGGACTCTTTGGAGCAGGTTGGGGACTGGCTTAGAGGGTTCGCGACGCTTCGGGATGCTTGATAGCCAGCGATTTGGCGTTAGGATTGGTGAGTTAGAGAGAGAGGTTGCGAATCTTAAGGAAGTGATCGTGATGACTCGGCGTGTTGAGGATCTAGCATCGTTGTGGAGAGAGGTTGATGACGTTAGGAAGTCGGTGAGTGATAGTAGGCGTGGCTAGATTAGTATTAGATTCCTGGTTTTGTACCATCTTGAAACTGAGTAGTACTTGGTTCGAGATGTAGGTTTATCCTGGTTATCTTATTAGTATCGTCGTTAGGATCGTTTTTGATTTCTTCATATCCTTCCATGTATTTCCACTTTTGAAAACTTATGAGTTATGGTTATGGGAACGTGCATCTTTAGTTATGATGCGGTAGTTGATTGTTTCAATTTGGTATAGCGTTATTCCTATTGGCCTTGATTATGTATTCAGGCGTTATTGAGTGACCCTTGGAAACCAACTCTATTTTAGGGCGAGAATTGTAAACTTATGAAACTGTTCTTCTTGCCTCCATTATGGTGGCAACAAGACGAAACTTTCTTAGGAACAACTGAGTAGCTCCTGCTGCTGTTGTTTCCCCTGGTCGTCGTGGTTGTCGTCCGACCTCGACTGCACCACATGTGGAGAACCCGAACATTGATAACCAGGTAGAGAACCCTAATGTGGACAACCATGCTGAGAATGGTCCTGTTCCACAAAACCCTCCACTCGTGAACCCAACCCACATTGACCAGCTAGTGTCGCAACGTGTCAGCTGAACTACTAGCTGAGGCTAATCTTTCTAACACTTCTAGTGAACCCAGTGGCTTTGAATCGAACTCGAGGTTGTACCTATAAGGAGTTCATTATGTGGTCCCATATTGATTTTGGAGGAACTGAGGGAGTAGTTTTACCTAACTAGGTGGTTATAGAAACTGAATATGTGTTTGCTGTGAGTAACTGTGAAGAGGATTGTAAGGTTAAGTATGCAACCTTCACTTTGAAAGATGAGGCATTGACCTGGTGGAACAATTACCATAGAGCAGTAGGAATTGATGTAGCTTATAGTATGACTTGGACTCAATTTAAGGCTCTCTTGATTAAGACTTACTGTCCTAGGAATGAAGTTAAGAAGTTAGAGAGTGAGTTCGGAACCACAAAGTTAAGTGGTACTGACATGGCGACTTATAATCGTCGTTTCCAAGAGTTATCCTTGCTTTGCCACGAGATGGTTCGTACGAAGAACTTAAGATTGAAAGGTATACTTGATAGGATTACCTTTGGCTACTCAAAATGATGTCATCGCTGCCAAACTAGTCAATTTGCAAGAGGCAATTGTTGTGGCTCAGAGTTTGATGGACCCATATGTGCTTGAAGTAGGAAGTAAGAGTAAGAGTGATAGGAGTGATAAGAGGAAGAGGAACGAAGTTGCTAAAGGAAATGGCAACAAACGGCATAAGAATCGCCAGGGTGTTCGCCATAGGAAATGGAGGTAGGAATGATTATGAAGGTAGTAAACCCATGTGTGTGGTCGTTGTAAGAAACCACCATGGATCATGCCCGAATGTGTGTTGGAAGTGCTCTAAGGTAGGACATATGGCCAAAGACTGTAAGTCCCCGACCACTTGCTGCAGCTCAAACTGCACGTGGAACGGATGGAAGGCCAATGTCACTGTTTTGGATGTGGAAAGAATGGGACACTTAAGGAATGAGTGCCGAGAGCCGTGGATGAGAGGAAATCCCGGTAATGTAGAAGGATTTGCTAACCGAGGTGTAGGAGGTAATGGCTTAAACCCTGGAAGGCGTGAGGTTATGTAGGAAACCGGAAACCATGGTGCTAGGAATCAGAGAGAGACATGGGAACAGCGTGTTTACGCATTGGGAAGGAAGCCTGGTGAGGACCTAACGTGGTTACGGGTACATTCCTTCTTAATAATCCGCTATGCCTTCCATACTGTTTGATATTGGTGCGGATATGAGTTTCGTGTCCACCAATTTTATGCCATTACTAGGAATCTCCCAAACACCTCTAGGGTTTAGTTACGATGTGGAATTAGAGAATGGGAATAGAGAGAAGATAGACACCGTAGCTTTCCTAGACCGCCCGTTTAGTATAGATCTGCTTGCCGCTTACCTTAGGAAGTTTCGACGTCAATATCGGAATGGATTGGTTATCGAAGAACGGTGCACACATCATCTGTGATGAGAAGGTTGTGCGTTACCGTATGGCGGAGAAGGTTCGAGCATATAAGGAGATCGGAGCCACTATGGAAGTCCTTCCCGGTTGAGCATCATCTCTTGTATTAAGGTCCCAAAAGTACATCGATAGAGGAGGTTGTCTTTTCTTGGCTCGAATTTCTGAAAGAAAAGTGAGGAGAAGAGTGAAAGAAACCTCAACGATGTACCCGTCATTAGAGAATTTCCGGATGTGTTTCCCGACGATATTCCGGGATTTCACCGTTCGACAAGTGGAATTTCAAATAGAGTTGATACCGGTGCGGCACCCGTAGGCCGGGCACCTTATCGACTTGCTCCAAGAGAATTGGAGGAACTGTCTAAACAGTTGGCTGAATTGTCAGAGAAGGGATTCATTCGACCAAGTTCGTCGCGTGGGGAGCACCAGTGTTGTTTGTGAAGAAGAAGGATGGATCGTTTAGGATGTGTATTGATTATAGGGAATTGAATAAGTTGACCGTGAAGAACCGATATCCGTTACCTAGAATATATGATCTATTCGACCAACTCCAAGGTGCTAGTGTGTTTTCTAAGATCGATTTACGATCTGGTTACCACCATCTTAGAGTTCGAGAAGAGGATATCCCTAAGACTGCGTTTAGGACTCGTTATGGACACTATGAATTCCAAGTGATGTTGTTTGGTTTGACCAACGCGCCAACGGTTTTCATGGATCTCATGAACCGAGTGTGTAAGCCGTACCTATATAAGTTTGTGATAGTATTCATAGACGACATATTGATATACTCTAAGAGTAGTGAGGAGCACGAAGAGCATTTGAGGCTCATTTTAGGATTGCTAAGAGAGGAGAAGCTGTATGCCAAATTCTCTAAGTGTGAATTTTGGATTCCGTCCGTGCAATTTTTAGGCCATGTGATAGATAGTCGAGGTGTTCATGTTGACCCAGCTAAGATTAAGGCCATTAAGGCATGGGCAGCTCCTAAGAATCCATCAGAAATCCGACAGTTTCTAGGTTTAGCAGGCTATTATAAGAGATTCATTGAGGGATTTTCCAAGATAGCTAAACCACACCAAACTAACCAGAAGGATGTTAAGTATGAATGGGGAGAAAAGGAAGAAGAAGCATTCCAACTTCGGAAGGAGAAGTTGTGTAGTGCGCTCATCCTATCTTTGCCTGAAGGAAGTGAAGATTTTGTCGTGTACTGCGACGCTTTGCATAAAGGCTTAGGTGTTGTTTTGATGCAGCGTGAGAAGGTGATTGCTTATGCATCCCGACAACTTAAGAAGCATGAGAAAAACTACACCACCCATGACCTTGAGTTAGGTGCTGTAGTGTTTGCTCTTAGGATTTGGAGACATTACTTGTATGGAACCAAGTGTGTAGTATTTACCGACCATAAGAGCTTGAAGCATATCTTAGATCGAAGGAAGCTGAACATGAGACAATGACGTTGGTTGGAATGGCTTAGTGATTATGATCGTGAGATTCGTTATCATCCTGGTAAGGGCTAATGTTGTGGTGATACACTTAGTCGTAAGGAGGACATTCCACCCCTACTCGTTAGATCTTTAGGAATGACCATTATTTTGCCCTTTACCATCCTGATTTTAGTCGCCCAAGCAGAGGCATTGACGGAAGAGAACCGTCCTTATGAGAATCTTCATGGAATGGTAGAAAGTGAAAACGGCTTCTGGAAGCGTTCCGATGGAACATTATGCTTGAGAGACGTAAGCTGGATACCATTTCATAGTGGAATCCGTGAGTTGATTATGCACGAGTCGCATAAATCAAAGTACTCTATTCATCCGGGAGCGATAAGAATGTATCGGGATCTTAAGAAACTTTATTGGTGGCCCAATATGAAAGTCGAGATAGCTCAGTATGTTAGTAGGTGCCTGACTTGTTCTAAAGTTAAGGCCTAACATCAAAACCCTCGACTTTTAGTTCAACCTGAACTCCCGGAATGGAAATGGGAGCGAATAACCATGGACTTTATCACTAAATTACCGAGAATAGTTAGCGGCAATGACGCTATCTAGGTAATAGTTGATCGTTTAACTAAGTCCGCTCACTTCTTAGCTATTAGTGAAACCAATAGTCTTGATAAGCTTGCTCGATTGTATCTTAAGGAGATAGTATCGCGTCATGGAGTACCGATATCTATTATTTCTGATAGGGATAGTCGTTTTACATCCCACTTTTGGAAGTCGTTACAGGTAGCATTAGGAATGAATTTGGATATGAGTACTGCTTACCATCCACAGACCGATGGTCAAAGCGATTGAACTATTCAGACTTTAGAGGATATGCTTAGAGCATGGGTTATTGATTTTGGAAAAGGCTGGGAGAGACATCTCCCATTGGTCGAATTCTCCTATAACAATAGTTATCACTCTAGTATTAAGGCCGCTCCATTTGAGGCACTGTATGGCCGAAAATGTCGTTCTCCTGTTTGTTGGGCTGAAGTTGGCGAAAGTCAACTTACAGGTCCCAAACTTGTCCTAGAAACCACTGAGAAGATAGTTCAGATTCGTAATCGGTTGCAAACCGCGCGTGATAGACAAAAGAGTTATGCCGATAAGAGACGTAAACCTTAAGAATTTTAGGTTGGAGATCGTGTTATGTTAAAAGTTTCTCCTTGGAAAGGAGTGATTCATTTTGGAAAACGTGGAAAACTCAATCCCCGATATATTGGTCCCTTTCCAATCTTGGAAAGAATCAGACCGGTAGCATACCGCTTGGAGCTACCATCGGAACTGAGTAGTGTACACAATGTTTTTCATGTTAGTAATCTTAAGAAATGTCTTTCGGAGGAAAACATAGTTGTGCCCTTAAGAGATACTCGTATTGATGAGAAATTGAATTTTGTTGAGGAACCGATTGAGATTATGGATCGTGAGATTAAGAGGCTGAAGAATAGCCATATTCCGATTGTTAAGGTTCGTTGGAACTCCCGGCATGGACCGGAGTTCACTTGGGAACGTGAGGGCGTTTTCGTAGGAAGTATCCTAAACTGATTATGACACCAAGCAACTTCGAGTGAAACCGGGACGGGTTTTCTGAGGCAGGCAATTTAGGGAGTCTATTTAGGTAACCACATTACGTTAAATTAAACGCTTTAACACTATTTTATAAACCGTGACTTGATTTTATATCGTCCCATTGGATTTTTACGGTTTATTTCATTTTTAAATGAGTTATCTTATGCGTTTTAACTCTATTTGGTAGGCACTATTCGATTCGGCACTAGAAAAGCCTAAAACAAGAGTTATTGTAACTTTTAGACCGTAACTCAAAAATATACAAATAAATAGTCAAAACTCATGGAAAAACGTAAGTAACGATGTTGGAAAGTTAAATAAATGTAGTGGGACACTCGGGGGACGATATGTGAGCTCGGGAATGGGTAAACGAGATAGATACGAAAAGTTACAACCCGAACCCCCACTTTTTCCTTAAGGCCGCCCCCTCCCGTTTTGTATTTATTTTCTAGAAATCCCTAGATCAAGGATATAAATATCCCACCCAACCCTCATTTGAGACTTCCATTTCTCTCTCTAGAAAACACACACACTAATTTATCTCTCTAGTTTTCTCTCACTAAAAACCCTAAACCACCACTAAGTGGCCGCCGACCATATTCCGGCCACCACCTCCGCCACTCCGGCGCGTCCACCACCACCTCCACCACCAAAAGCAATATCTCTTTCTTCTTTTTCCAACCATATATCATACACTCAATTTGGACTTCATTAACACCTCCAAATTCAAGAATTAAAATTCGTACTTTTAGGGTTTCAAAGATTTCAAAGGGCTTTTGCAATTGGTGATTAGATAAGGTAAATAGAACATGTATTTGAGCTTGATTAGGCTATAAAAAGCCACGAATTGAAATCTAGGGTTTCGACCCATGAACAATTTTTGGGGCTTTTGGGTGGAACAAGAAATTAAAGCTAATTAGTGTTGAAATAAACAAGTAATTAGTGTTTGGTACATGTGTGGTGGATTAATTTGATGGGTTTTGCATTTTAGGGTTTAGTTGCATGTTCTCGATTAAGAATAGTTGATGGTTTTGTGTTTAGATAGTGTTTGGAGCTTGAATGATTGGATTGGAGTGTTGTAGAATTGGTTTGGTGATGTTTGGTTGAGACATATGGGACGTACAAACCACATAGGGCTTGTACGTGGCTCTTGAGTGGCGTACGAGACCCACTTGGGTCTTGGGTCGAGTCGAGATTAGGTAGCTTATTGATTAGTTTAGTTGAGGTTTGGATGAGACGCATGGAGCCGAAAAGCTTTTAGAAGCTTGTTTGGTTCACGTGGTCTTGACCACGACCATGTCATGACCATTAGGGTCATAACATTGGTTTCGAGTATAATTGGTTGATTGATTGGTTGGCGAGATTGTTTTAAGTTGGTTTGGGATTGAATTGCGTTATGACTATTAATTATGGACTTGATATATATATTGGTTGACTTTAGGCTAAGGCCACTTTGACTTTTTAGTCAATAGTAATGGACTTTAGTATAATTGATAATTGATTGATTAAAATCAGATGAAGTATATATTATATATGAAAATTAAAACCTTTTGTACCAATAAATGTCAATTTTGGACATTTAATATTGGATAATCTAATTAAATTGAAAAGGTAATTAAAGTTTATTTGTAATAAATAAGTAATTATTGTTTCGTTATGTCAATTTTGAACATGATAAGTAATTATTTATTTTGGCTTATATGTGTTTCGGTTACGATAACCTAGCATTAATAGTGTTGATTCACGTGGGTAGCGGACTTATTAGGTTGACGAATCTAATAAGAGCCCGCTAGGTACGCTGGGTAACCCTATTAATGGGTGACTTATCCTTATGACTCTTTAAGGATACGATTGATTTATGGGATAATGTTTACACGAATAAATGAATGAGTTTATCGAGTTGACGAATTCGATAAGGTCTGATATTTATTCCGAAACTTATTGAACTATGGAGGTTATCGTTTAGAGGTCTCATTGTGTCGCATTGAGTTATATATATTGGTTGTTCGAGTGCATTCATCGCATCATATTGAGTCGATACACCCACATGAGGATACCAAACACTAGGATTTAATGGTGAAACGAGACGTTTTTGGAATTAAAGAAATGGAATATATTGGGGTAGATAACGTTGATTTTGAGGAATATGTGTATTAAAGTTGGTCTACATTAATAGGTTGTGCCGAGTCGATAGTTGTTTCTTTGTGATTCTATCTCTTGCTAGTGATATTTGTGCGTTGATTGCTTGAGGTGAGTTTCATAGCCCCACTTTTATGTACGTTTTAACTACGTTTTGAACTATTTGGGGTGAGAATCATGTTGTGTTGTTTTTGGACCGTGAAAACTATTTTGGATTTGTTTATATGCCTGACTGTTTAGATAGATGTGTGGTAGTTGTTGCCTTAGTTTAGGTTAGCCGTGCCTAACTAAGAATAGACTCTCTACATCTACAAGTCCGGTTGGCAATTGTTCTAGATTTTGCCACCTACGGTGGACTAGAGTTGCGAAATCGAGTTGTCCCCGATGCGGGATGTGTGGTTATGATTGGTGATCCGAAATGGATCGGTGTGAAAACGGTGTTTATCTATCTTAGGTCTTGCATAGCAAATCAACTCTTATTGGTCCACTATGATTTTGTCTAACTTAAAACCTATGAACTCACCGTAGTCCACCTTTTAGCATGATTTCTCGTATTTGAGAGATGTTTGGATTACTTGATGTGGAAGCTGGCATGGAGGCGGTTCAAGGATCATTTTCCACTGGATAAACAATGGGGACCCTTGTTAAACTATGTTTTGGGCCTAAAAATTATATCTTCTCGATTGTTGCTGAATATTTGATTTGCGATTGGTTTTAAATGGTTAAATGGTTATCTTTTATTTTACTTGTGTGCGATACCAATCCAATAGTAATGCCCCAAAAACTTGATTAAGTCTTCCGCTATACCGAGATTTGGGGGTGTTACAATGATGAATGCCATACTGTGCACCAAGATCATAATTCACCACATTTTCAACAAACATTCTTGTGGCTTCTTCCCATGGCACATTGTTGGAGAAGACCGTCGGATGTTAAAGTAGGACGCTATGCATTTCATTTGCTTACATCGCTACCATGTTAAAGAAATTCCAGGTCGTTGTTGAAGAAGTATTGGTAGGGAATCCTTTGTTGATCTGGTCGACCAATGGTTGGTAGTGGCTTGTGTTAGGTCACTAGTTTTACAACACAAGCTTCCTAGAAAGATAGAGAGGCGATTGAAGAAGTAAACCAAACACACACACACGTAAATGTTTAACGGTTATGCTGTAGGGAGTATGTAGAAAAGAAAACTTGAACAACCAACCTCAAGTGAGGGTTATTACAAATTTATAGGCAAGGAGCTAGGGCAACACTCCTACCCTTCCCTCCCATGGCTTGGGCCTAAGCTTATGGGCCTTCTACATAAGCTTGAGGCTAATAACAAACATAAAGGCCATAATAAGCTACCTATTATATATGAGTAACTAACACTTGAATAAAGGTTTAGGAGTGATTCCAACAATCTCCCTCAAGTGTTATTACATATGAGTAACAAACACTCAAGTGTTGGTGATGAAAATGGTGAAGGCGTTGATGTAATAGTAGCTTTTGATTCTCCCCGACATTCTCTTTCTTCTTTGTGAGAAGAATTGCCTTGATTTGAACCATCTCCCAAGTAGCGAGATAGTTTTCTTGAACAGCTATGCTTTGACGCCATCTTTAACTTTGTTCTTTAATCATTGTTCTTTGTGATGAAAGTGATAGTATGTTGTTGTTATCCGCATCGTGCGCCTCAAATCGCTTTGCCGCCCAAGCAGTTCTCTCACGTCATTCTTCAACATGCTCACACTTGACGCTGGAATTCAAGATCATGAAGTTCTTTAAGTCTTTAACTTTGTAGATTCTTTGATTTGACGAAGAATCATTCGGACTGTTGTGTTGCTTTTGGATAGAACTTCATTATGATGTTGGCGTGAGTATGAGAAGAATCTGATCGATCATTCCGCCCGTGAGCTTCCATAAGAAGTAAATATAAAACGTTAGTAATAAGCGGATTCCTCGCACTTACAAGTTTGAACTTCGAGAGTGTTAACAAAGATAGTGTGAAAACACAACTCTAATTTTACAAAGGCCGCTCCTCGATCTGAGTCCCACAAGTGAGATAACACGATGCAAATCAAGTACACCTACGATTCAGATGAGTCGCGAGGTACATCAAGCATCACCTCACGACTGTAGACCGTTTGAGACCACTAAGCGCAATCCACGGGAGTTGCCGAAGCGACTCCGCTGTCAGGGCGCTTGATGTTGACCCTAGCAGGAGTTTCCATTCAATCACCGAGGATCACAAATGTAAACCTCTCATAAATGTTCTCGACATATTGCTATGAAGGACTGATAATGTACCACTTAAATTCTTATTGTTGAATATCAAGTGATGAAATGTCAAGTGTACCTAAGAGATCTTTTGATGAATCTCGTGGCTCTAGACTCAATAGTGCATTTTGGTTTTCCTGAGCGGAGACTAGGGAGAGGGTCTCCTTCTTCAATACCAGCAATCTCTAAGAGAAAGCCGATAGTTTACGTAGGGTTCCCTGTGAGAATGAAACAAGCTTATGTTGAGAGAAACTTGAGCGGTTAAGTATATAGTTGGCTTTAGTGCATGCGCCATCGGGTCCATGACGACTTTTAATCTTCAATACCTATTTCACCTAGTGACCTAATTTCGCAAGTAGCATCTGAATTGAACCCTGTTCTGCCTCTAAGTTGAATATCGGATCATAGGACTTATTCCTAACCTTAGTCACCTTATAACTCCATGACTAACCTATGTTGCCATAAAACCATGTTGTTAAAAATCTCTCAAAGTGTTTGTGAATGAAAACATTTTAGTACCATCGTGAGATAAGATTTTGCATAAATACTCTCCCTCCACATGTGCTTAAGTGTTTTAACGGTTAAAATGCACAAGCTGAGGAAAGAAGCGCCATTTTGAATTGATCAACTCAAGATAGACATTCCCGAAGACACGGTTACGCGGGCATAGTTAAAGAGTTACATTGTCAGCCTTTAGGTGACAACTAGCTCTAATAACTACCTTGAAGGTGTAGACAAACCTCTAAAGGTTGTCAAACCCGCCGAAGTTCATGTCTACCAAGAGTTTCTAATGGTACATTCTACTGCATACAAGTCCTTTAGACACGCTTACATCACTAGCTTAACTAGCTTGAAATTATTACCCGCCCCTGACAAGTCTTTTCGAAGTTACTAAATTAAGATCTCGCCAATTCATGGGTTAAGTCTATAGCATAAAAGATTCATTTGCATTTACACAACATATTTCTTATCAATGTATTTTCTCCCCCTTAAAAATGGCATATGTGATGTTATTTTTGAAAAGTTGAGAATAAATATGACCATTTCGAAGTGTTATGAAGAATGACCATCATGGAACAATTTTTGAACAAAGTTTTAATTCAAGTACTCCCCTCAACGAGTGATATAAACGGTTGAGGTTTTGAAAATCATAAGGAAAGTACTTGTTCTTTTGAGCAAAACCTTGAAAATGAAAGGTTTGATAGGTTTTACTCAAAAGTAAGAAGCTTTCGCTCCTTTTATAAGGATTGTGGGCACCACGCCGCACTACGTGGTCCTTTATTTACATGTAACGTTGTATTAATCGTAATGTGTGCACAAGCCATTGATGATAATCAAACAAGCAAAATGACAATCGAGACCCAATGATTACAGACGATCAACTACTTCGAGGACGGAAAGTCAGAATCGGAAATTTTGGTCATCCTCCCACATAGCTCTCCTAACCAAGCATCCGGACCCGATTAATCAAAACATTCATCAATCTAGTGATTAATCAACGAACATCCTATGTATCCTTTGAATTCCATCTCTTCGCCTCCCATATACCACCCAACTCAATGTCCTTCAATCGATATGACAATCCATATCAACCATCTCCCGTGGTGGCGTCTTAGAACTTAGTGAATTTCTTTCATCGAAAAGCCATGAAGCAAGTATTATGATTTTCACTTTGGTAGACAAACCCAAACTTGTGTTTATGAACGATTTTGTACTGAGGTTCTTGATTGATTCCAATGAAGTGTAGAATTTAGGTAAGATTCACCCCTCAGGTGAAGAACTTCAACACGCTTCTTTGATTTGAAGCGTATGAAAACAAGGAGTGCAAAGAATGTACTTGATTTAAATTTCGGTTGAGGTTCTCGTCGTTAGGGCTCGTGTATGTCGCGGATCCCTCACCACCGCAAGGTAAAGTGATCAACGGTTTTCCATTGGTGGTGTGGTTTCAATCCCTTGGTTGATCGATGGTGGTGGCCGTAGCTTGTTGTGTAGTGGTGATAACCCTGCTTAACCATTTATCGAATCATGGATGGAGTTGCCTTCTTTAACAGATTTTGTTGTTGACATAGGTGTTTCTTATGTTGATGGAGGTGATGATTGAGATAATGATTTGGGTTTGGTGGAAGTGTCAAGAGGTGTTACGGTCATCGTTGAGGTTTGTGTATAGGATTGTCAACTATGTAGTTGTTCCATTCCTTCTTTTAACTTTTCCTCCTCATTTCTAGCCTCTTTTGCCTCTTTCAATCATTTCTTCACCACCAAATTATCATCGCTGAATCTTTCATCCTTATCATGATCGTAATCTCCTTCACATATATATTTCCACATCTTTCACCATGCTTTTCTTCTCTGGGTTGTATAAGTTGTTGTTGTGGTTGCTTCATTTCAACAGCTTGAGAGAGACAAGGACACCTCGATCCTTACCGGGTTGATTATCCGGATCGGATGGGGTAAGAAATGTTTACAATGGATCTTCCATAAGTGGAGGACTATTGTGAACCTCCCGCCTAATCGGGTTGATTAACCGGAAAAGGTTGAAGCATGGAATTCCATCCATTTCGCTTAATGTCTTACTAAATTGTATTACCTCATCTATTGAATCATACTCATCATCAGGATGACTTTGTGAACATGAATTTGAATGGATGTAGCGGAAGGATGTCCACAGCAATCAAGCAAGATGATTATGATGGCGCTAAGTAGTTAGATGACACCTGAGATAGTTCTTGCCAATTGTTTTGTCGTATCCATTTTGGAATGTGTTTGCCATCGAGAGCTCAATGAGGCATTGATGTTTGCTTGATTTGCAGCCATTTCATGATCTCGAAGTCATTAGACAAAGAGATCGCACATATGAAAACACAATGTGTTTATATTAGTCTGATTTATTATCTAATTACTTGTATGATGGTAACATGTTTATGTTAGTTACAAGTCCTAAGTCACATTAGTCCAAAATGTATGAAGTTGATGTGATAAGTTACGTTAACATGTTAATTTTGAAATTTCAAAGAGCAATAATTCACTTAACATACAACATATTAACTTTTGTAAGATTATAGGAAACATCGATATTTGTGACCTATGCGTAACATTTAATAAGTAGCATATGCGTAACGGGCCAAAAAGTAGTGAACAATGGGTTATGAGTAACAAGGATCCTTATGCGTAAGAAAGGAGTTACGCGTAGGAGTAAGCTTGCGTAAAGACGCTTAGGCGTAAGAGTTTTACGCAGTAAGACAAGTTCAAAGGCTTTAAGCTTACGCTGTAGGATTTGCTAGATGTTACGTATACGTTACTCGTAAGAGCAAAGCTTATGCTAACAACCTTGCTTTACGAATATCTTCCAAGATATAACGTAATCCATCAGAGACCCTCTTTATGCGTAAGAGCTACAGAAGATTACTTTTAGCGCGGACTCTTTACCATAAAGTATTCTAAGCGAACGGTTTGAACACCTAAAGATTCATACATTACTAATAATTAACCTGTTAAATATAAACATGAAAACTTGATTGCAGTTAACTCCAAACATCTTTTAGATCACAAAACAAGCATAAGAACATATGATACAATACGTAAAGAATTAGGAGTAAAATTACTTAAAACCCTAAACCCTTAATCTACTTGTAAGGATATAGCTACACAGATCAAACAAGAATGTTTCTGGAGTGTCCTAGATGTCATATGAGTGCAATGGAACAAGATTTAACACATTTCACCACATAATCAAAGATTTATGGGAGATGAACCCTTAAACCTTAAAACTTAAGTTCATACAGTTTAGATGTTTCGGGCATTTAAAGGTTCAAAAACATGCATATAAACTTATTCTAATACTTTCTTGACTACCCACAACATATCACGTAAAAAAGAAAAACCCTAGATGAGCGCCATAGAACCCTAGAATTCCAAATTAATGAAATTTAAGATTCAGATGGTTTTGACGATTGAAACAAGTTTAATAGACACTAAGAAAGGTTTTAACACAACTCATTTCAATCCAAACACTTTTATGCATAAAACACCCACAATAGTTCGAGAGTGAACAATTTTCCAAAATCAGTTTAAAGAGTTTTAACCGTTAGATTTGAAAGAATTTTAGAAATCCTTGTTTATCATCTTGATTAAAAACGTTTATAACCTATAGATTATGAAAACTTGAACGGATTTAGAAGATTTGATTTGGGGGTTTGATCTGGTGGTTTTAGGAGTAAAATGAATTAATTTGCCAAGTTGACATTACATTCCTCAACCTTAAAAGAGGTTCCAAACCAAGATCCTTTAACTTCCGCTTAGGTAAGACAAAACATTTGTAAGGCAAGAAACTTCACGATACTCCCCTTTGACTTTTGAAATAATGAAATGGTTAAAACATTTGAGTCCGAGGAGAGTATATGACAAGAAACTTATCCACCATTTTAGAAGAAACAACATAATTTTGAAAACATGGAAGTACAAGGTTTTATGAAACCGAAAAATATTTTATTTCTTTTCCCCTCAACACTTGTTCGAAAAAATAGTGAAAGATTTGATAGAACAAAGTGTTGGATCAAGATTTGTACTATGGATGTTTGAAAGAGTTTAGATAGAAGAATGTTTTTGAGATTTTCGATTTTATATTTTGTATTTGTTTTTGAAAATATTTACAAAAAGATATTTTGGTGTTTGACAAAGTTTTTAAGATGCTTTAGGAGGTCATCCAATTCCTCTTGAGTCAAACACCTCATACCAATCCGTGGACCAACCTATTAAACCTAGCGGAGGCAAGGCTTTGGTGAGAAGATCACCAATTGGTATTCTGCACTCCACAAAATATAATAATTCAACGGTACCTGTTCCACGGATCCTTGATGAAATGATATCAAGATCGATGCTTTGATTCGAAGTGCTGAACTTAGTTGCACGAGATCGCGAATGGCACCATTGTCGCAAAGTACATCGATTTTCTATCAAATATGTAACCATAGTCCATGAGTTGTGTTCTCATCCAAATGACTTGAGCACAACACGCATACGGCTACATATTCCCGCTTCGTTGAGGACGCCGATGTACAATCCTCGCTTCTTCGATTGCCATGACACCTGCTTATCACCAAGAAATTGTAAAGCTCCCCAAGTACTTTTCCGTGAGTCTAAGCATCCTCGTGCGTCAGCCGCCCCAAAAGTTTATTAGTTCAAAACCGTAATCCTTCTGGATACCGATCCCCAAGTTAATGGTTCCCTTTATGTATCTGAGGATTCTTTAGCCCTCAAAGGTGGGTTTCCAGCTGGTCGCGACCATAACGAGCAAAGATATACCTAAAGCATGACTATCGTCTCGCTAGCCGTTAGATACATGAGAGACCCAATAATACTGGTATTTTGTAGGGTCCACCATATAAAATCACGCCTAGCTTCTTGGTATGAGCCATTGAGGTGGCATAGGTGTCACAGGTTTTCATTCCAAATTTGTTTAACAATTCAAGGCATATTTCAAGAAAATACCACGGGGGTGATTGATGAACTTGTAGTCCTAGAAAGAATGTGAGTTCACCCATCATGGACATTTCAAAAATTTTCTTCATTAGTTTTGCAAAAGCGATTGAAAACTTTTTATGTGTAGACCCAAAAATGATGTCATCCACGTAAATTTGAACAATTAAGATATGTGCCTCGTGATATTGTATAAAAAGAGTTGGGTCAACCGAACCTTTGGTGAAATTATTAGCAATGAGGAAAGATGATAGCTTATCGTACCATGCCCGAGGAGCTTGTTTGAGACCATACAGAGCTTTGTTCAGCTTTATAGACGGATTCGAAACTCGTGATCAACTAATCCATCGGTTGGTGACATAAACCGCTTCTTTAAGTTGTCCATTGAGAAACGCAGTTTTGACATCCATCCGATAGACCGTCATATTCATATGAGCCGCGAACGCTAGAAATATCCTAACAGCCTCAAGACGAGCAACCGGAGCAAAAGATTCTTCAAAGTCTATTCTCTTCCTCGACGATAACCCTTAGCCACCGTAGACGCGACTTATTTCGATAACATTTCCTTCAAAGATCCAATTTGTTTTTCCAAATCCATTTGAGACCAATGACGAGACCCTCGTTGGTCTTTCAACCGCCTCCCATACTTCAAGACGTTTGAATTGGTTGAGTTCTTCTTGCATGGATTCAATCCACTTGTCTTTTGTCATCGCGGCTTTGATGTTTTTAGGTTCAGATTGGTAAAGTGAGTGCATAAATGCAATGTTCACCGCCTGTGTGAAGACGCCTTGTAACGACCGGGTTGATTCGGTTGCCAATAATGTTTTCCAGGATGGTCTCTTCCATCTATGTGTGGAGGGTTGATGTTGGTATACATTGTGCAGAGTCTGAGGATTCAAATGGTTTGTTGAAGATTCCGCGACATCCGTGCAAAGTCCCATTAGCAAACGGGTTAAAGAACGATTTGGATCAAAATCTGGTGGGGGTACTTCATTCGTAACATCATCCGATTCATCATTGTTGGAAGCGGTTTGTTCAACTCGTTGTGTTGAGTCAACCGGTGGTGCATCTTCAACAGAGTTGTTGTAAGTGTGTATGTGTATAAGAGTATTATCGTTGGAAAGCACGGAAACAATGGATACACCTGAGCACGTTCGTCAATATCGTCACTGAACAGCGGAGCAAATAACCTTTCCATTTGTTGACGAGTAAGCGGGGCTTTGTTCACCGATGATGGGGTTTGGGGAAGTTTAAGCGGTTGTGTCCGGTTCTAGTCTGTAATACCTAAGCCATTTCCGTAAGTTCATCAAAATGAGCATGAATCGCTTCCATCACCGCTTTGTACGACGATTCCGTGATTCGAAACCTTTTGAATTATCACAAGATCCCATAAAGACTCCAATGTCGCTTTGCTTTGAGCTTTCCAAAGTCATCACGCATCATTATTCGATAGCAAAGAGATCCAAATACATGAAAGTGTTTGAGATTCGGTTGTGGACAAGCTCAAAAGGTGTTTTGTTGTGGCGCTTTGTAATCATAGAACGGCAGAGTATAGCATGCAGAGTATAGCCCAGCCCATAAGTAACTGAAGTTTAGCATTGATTAACATTGTTCTTGCAGCTTCCACTAACGCTCGGTTTCGCTTCTTCAACAACCCGCTTTGTTCTCGTGTACGTGCAATAGATGTCCGATGCTCATTCCCACTTTCTCATAAAATTCACGAAGAGTTTGATTAACAAATTCGCCCTATCTCGTTTCGATTAGTCGAACGGTTCCAGAGTCAACTTGTATTTTCGTGAGAAAGGTGATGATCATCCGTGGAGCTTGATCTTTGCTTCAAAGAAAGTAGACCCAAGTCCAAATGTGAATAGTCATCAACAATTACTAAGATGTAGCGCTTGCCATTGATCGCTTGCACAAGATCGGGCCACACAAATCCATGTGAAGAAGATGAAGCACATGCCGAGAGTCGTGGTTCCACCTTGAAGGAAAATGAGCACGAAAGTGCTTTTGCCTTGTTCACAAGCCGAAAGCAAAGGTGATCTTTTGAATACCTAAATCATGGGAGTCCTTCAACTAGTTTGTGTCGAGCAAGGTTGGTGATGGTTTGAAAGTTTAGATGAGAGACGATCGCCATAGCCAGATTTTGTTGATGTTGCCTTTGAAAGTAAGCAGATGGGAGAAGAAGCAACCATGTCTTGCATAGAGATAGTGTAAAGACTTGAATTACGCGAGCCGCATATAAGGTCGCTTCCTTGTAGATCACTTAATGAAACAAGTTTTCTCCCGAAAGCAACCTCCAAATCTCCATCACAAAACTCACCTACGAAAACAGATTGTGACCGAGGCCTTCCACATAATAAACCCCGCTTATTTCGATGTTCCCATTAATGTAGTCTTCGTGAGCCCATGATAGCCGCAAGTGATCATTCCCTAACCCGACAGGCCAATGAACTTTGCAACAAAGTTTGATAACACTTTAAGGTTGCCTGTCATGTGTCGGGAACATCCGCTATCAACAATCCGAGAATGATCTCAGACACCTGCATTACCCACATGACTAATACGATGGAATAGAAGTAGATGTGGAACCCAAATGTTAGAGGGTTCCGTTTCGGTATAGTAGATACACACACATCAATAGCTTTAGGTATCCACTTAAATCCTAGTGTGTTATATATCCATTTCTTCCATCTCCAACTAGTATTTGCTTTAGTCTTAGTGAATGCACTAGGTGGTACTACATTCCTAGGAGGTGAAACCGAGCTACAGTGGACAACAATGCGCTTCTATAGAATCTAAAAGGGCGGTCTACCAAGCACAGACTTAGAAAGATTAGTGGGCCTAGAGGTATTCCGTTTCTTAGGATTCCTTAAACGAGAGATGATAGCTTTAGCAACACATTTATCATGACAATCAATTCATACTTTTATGACAAATAACACAAGGTGCATTAGACTGAATATCAAAAGTACTTAACAGTTTAGCATTCGTTACATCACTATTTCTATTACATTTGCTAGACGCAATATCTATAGTGGAAGCAACGTGAGTCTTATTCATAGTCCTAGGGTGTTCTTCTACTTTAGCATTCCTGATTGATCTTTTCTTAGGTCGCAACTTCCTATTCTTCATGTAGTGCTCCTAGGTCGTGAAGTGCGGACGCTTGGAAAAACTCAACTATTCCTTCAAGTTCAGAGAAGGAGGCACGCTAGCAACTTGTGATTTGGCAAGTAGATTCTAGGTTCATGATTACTAAGTGTTACCGGGGCTAATCTCTTAATGATGGTTGGCGGAAGTTGTTCATACTTTCCTAACATTTCTCTTAACTTGAAGATAGTGTGAATCGATCTTGATTTTCGGAGCTAATATTTCCAAAGAAAATGCATAACTTCCTTAGTGTGTGCAAGATAATGATCAAGTTCATTTGATGCTTCATCACGAGTCTTTTGAGTAAATCAAATATGACACCATATTCCTTTTAACTTTTACAAGTTCTTGTTCATATTTTGAGATTTGACACTTAAAAGACACGCTTTGATCATCCAGTTGCTCAATTTTAGGATCGAAGATTTTGCACGAATCAGGGATTTTGTGTTGAAAAGCAAGTTGTTGATCGTGAATATCTTTTTGACACCAATTTAAGACGACGATTGCATTTGAAAGTTCGTTGACAATCGTTGTTTTCAACTTTGAAGGACTCGATCGAATCACATTATCCGTTTCTCAACATTTACCACAAGACAGCCACAGTATCGTCCAGACATGTTGCAACAATCGTGCCGATTATTGCGGTATCGGCCCGAGGACCTTGGCGATTTTGAAAACGGGTCGAAAAATTCGCCTAGGATAAAATCGACCCTGCGCACAAAAAATCCGCCGATTATGTTCGATACGACTCGGCCGTCGTTAAAAAGCGCCGAATCGGCAAATCGGTCATTTTAAAATAATTAATTTAGGCATTATACTTAATTTGGGGATCGATATTTCACTTATAACGACACCTGGGCATCATAATCAATTGGAGCCTTTTATTGATTTGGCAAGTAGATCTTGGAATCGATTAAGATTTTAGTTTGGTCTCAGAAATACCAAAAAACTCTAGCAAATGTCAATCCGATAATCACCGATTAATCCCCGACTTGACCGATTACGCGCTGCAGGTGGATCGACCGCCCTTCTATCGAATCCATAGATTTTTGCACATTGTGTATTCAAGATATATATCATATTCTGCATATGACAAGAATTCAATAACACAGCATTATGGACATCAGCCATCATGACATCTTCCAAGAGTCGATCAACATCTTTTCAACAGTTTCTTTTACGTTAGTGTTAGAAATAGATGTTTCGTTTTCTAAACGACCTTCATTAATCTAAGTTCCTTATGAAAGTCCTTTTCCCAAGACAATGCACAACTTTTCAAATTTTAAACATTTGGTAAAAGATTTTTCTGAAAAATGTCTCTTTGTTCTCGCTAGAGGCTTATTGAAAGTGTTGAACTTTGATTTCATAATGATATTCTATCTCATGTTGTAAAGTTTTGAGGTCAGCCATGAAAATGTCAAAATATCTAAGAATTTTTGCGATTTTCGTGTTTTGAGTTTACTTCACTAATGGAAGGTAAAGGACCATAAGTTTGTGCATAATCTGGTTGGGGATTAACATTAGAAGACTCAGTGTTTTATGATTACCCTTGGTGTGTTAGAAGAATCCGCTGGTGTGACGAAAGTGACCGCTTTTGAATAGTTAAAAGGTTTGTTGTAAACAACTTTTTCTAATTTTGATCGACTCTCGTCTTCTGAATCTAATTCCTCTTGACGATGATATTCAACAACACTCATAACAGAATTATCAACTTTATATTCTGCCTGACCGAAACTTCGTGATTTGGTTTGAATGCTTTGGTTGAAAGCTTAAGTTTGTAATCAGCAAGATTCGGTCCATATCCATTTGGATTGGGTTTTAAAGTAAACTTTTCAATGGCTGTGACCAACTCGCCATTTTTGTAAACAACAGTTTTAAACTCTTTAAGTTTGTTTTACAAGCCGATGATTTCTTCAAGATGATCATCTATTCGTTTTGTTGAATGCTTTTTGTATGCAGAGAACTGTTTTTGACAAGTTAACAACTCAGCCTTAGTTTTTTGATTTTCTAAGGTGAGAGCGTTAATTTGCTTTTTATGTTCATGTTTCAGCTTGTTCTATTTCTACAACAAAGCATTCTTTGAAGCGCTAGATCACGATCCTGTCTTTCTAAATATTTTTCCTTTGATAAGATTTGGCAAAGGCCGCTTCAAAACCGTTTTCACGTTTTTCTTGAGTTTTGAAAAGTTGAGTTGCTTTTGTAAACATTCAAAATCCTTGGTTAACAGTGCATTTTTGCATTTCAAGTCCCGATTAATGGCATGACATTTTTCCACTATGGTTCATTGGTCTTGTATTAAACGAGCAAAACTGATGAGGCAAAAGGCGCGTGTTCAACGCGAGTCTCAACATGATCATTACTGAGATCCTCAAGTATAACCACGGAGTCAATTTGATTATCAAGGGAAACCGCTTGGTCATCTTGATCGTCAAATATAACTACGGGGTCTAGTTGAAAATCGCCGGAATGAGATGTGGACGACGCATTTTGAACATTCTGAGCCTTGCCGGATTCAGATGTTGGCGAGATATGAGATCAGAGATAAATATGGTTTGTTCGGTTACCTGAATACAAGCCATCGTGTCATACACCGGGCCGGTCACCATGTAACTCATGCATATTAGCCATCAACATAACAAATGCATTTGCCTACAAGTCCTCCATATCATCATCCTGAGTCAAGATTTGCCATAAAGCTCGTTCTTTGTCCGTGAGAGTTCCACCAGCCTTCATCCTTAAGAGCCAAAAGAAGAGCCTCTTTTGAAATAAGCACGCCTCTAGTCCTTGGCTTTGGGCATGCATTAGCCAGTGTCCCTTCTCATTGCAGTTGTAGCATCGAAGACCATTCAACCCATTCTGAGCATTTCCCTGCTCCACCACCGAGCTCGATTGTTATTCCTACCCACAAAGATTAAACCCTTGACCACTTCATCCGACGCACCATAACCACGATTCTGAACTTCAACTCGCCCATTGTTCACAACAGCTTGATTCCTTGTATTAGATGAGGAACTAATACGGTTGTTGGATTTGTTGGTATAACGGCTAAAGGCATTAGCAATCATAGCAAATCCTTGTTGCAAGTGCTTCAAACGGATCAGATTCCTCATTAGCTTCACAGACAAGGGCTTGAGCATTGTTGTTGTTGTATGGAACCAATTGAGTTTGTTGAGGTTGAGGTCGTGAAGGATCATGTGGTGTGATTGTAGCATTGGTTGAGTTCCTGGTTGAGGAGAATAACCGCTTTGAGCATATAAGGCAAGTTGTTGATTTTCCGGATGTGTCTGTGGAGCAATTTGAGCACGGAGAATCCTTTCCCTATCAACTTCCTTTTCATGAGGCTTCAAGTAATCGCACAACAATCCATATGTAGCTGATGCATGTTTTTTTCGCTTGACGGAGACAAATGACATACTTCTCCCATTCAGGACCAAGACTACTCAGGAACTTAGTATTCACTGCAATTCTTGGCATGATGATGTTGTGTTTATCCAAATCATTGATGATGTCTGAAAATCAGTGATGATAGGACTCGAGTGTCTCTCAGTGTTCAATCATGAAGTGTTCATAAGCCAAGTAAATTTTGGATTCCAAATCTTCCTGATTGAGTACGGATCCTTCCATAAGAAGACGAATATGATCCCACATTTTCTTTGCAGCCTTTTGAGCATCAACACTACGAAGAATTGGGTTTGGTAATCCTAAGAGGATATATTCCATTGCAAGCTCATCTGCTTCATAGTGTAGAAGTTCTTGAGGATTCAAGTCTCGCAACGAGAGCAATGTTTGTTTGTTCATCTCTTGGTGGAATGGCATTTGGATCTCCTCGTACAATGACCAGTAGGCATCTCAAATAGACCTTCCAAGATAACCTTCTTTAAGAACTTTCCATGTGGCTTCTTTAGATCACAAAACCTAAAGAACCTTATCACCCATTGATCGTAGTTTCCGGAGTGAGCATTGAGGTCTATCAAGTGATCCAAACCTCATGAATTGATTGTTGGCAGCTTAAAGCTTCAAACATCTTTGCAAACCAAGTGGGTTCCTTCATAGTGTTCCTTGATGGATGTTGATTGAAGTCATTTGTGTACGGTTGAACTTGAAGACTTGGTGGTGGTTGAACCATTTGAGGTTGTGGAATTGCGGCAAGTTGTGAAGTATGTTGTTGATTAAATTGTTGTTGATAAATTGCTTGTTGTTGATTCCATTGTTGATGTTGTGGACTTAGTTGTTGTTGACGTTGAGGATAAGTGTAAGGGAAATAGTTAGAGTATGGTGGTTGTGACATGTTGATAAAATTGTGTTGGTAAAAATGGATCTTTGTAGTCGAATGAACCTTTGTTGATGAAGTATCCTTAGGCGTAGAAATCACAATAGCCAAGTAGCACTTATGCGTAAAAACACCAAAGTTACGCCGTAACAATCAAGAGTTACAGCTTGTATGGAAAAGACTCTAAAGTTATGCGTAGACACAAAGTTAGGCGTAGAAACTTATGCGTAGGATTACCTTATGCGTAAGACTTGGCTTAGGCGTAAGATGAATCTTATGCGTAGGATTTCTACGCGTAAGCTTTATGCTTATGCGTAATTTTAGGTTTTTATCCCAAGTAATCTTTTACACTATCACAGTGCAAAAGATATCTAAAGTCGACGTATTTTCAGGCTTATCCAAGCAAGAAAACACGGAGTAAACCACGAAACTGAAGATCAAACCAAGGATAAAGTTCGCCAGTAAGATTAGGGTTTTCTACGCCAGAGACCTTACTCAGAAATGATTTTGCCCAAATATGTTTCTAAACCAGCTTTTGAGTGATGAAATAGCTTTAATAACACCAAAAGACACAAAAGTGTGAAACTTGATGATCCAAAGCTCTTAAAACAATTGTTTATGCTAGAACGATACCCACTAACAAAAACAAGCTTAAAACTTAAATCCACGCTAAAGTTTGAAACTTTTTGCCAAACACAGTTTATTTTAACACCTTAAAACTTGAAAGTACAAGAATCTTGATTAAAAAGTGAAAAATCAAGTTTTTAAGCGAGCCAAAGTTTTGACCATGTTTACGCGTAAGAATGAAAACAAGAACTTCAAAAACAAACGTGTTCACCCAACTATTTGGCTCTGATACCACTGTTAGGTCACTAGTTTTACAACATAAGCTTCCTAGAAAGATAGAGAGGCGATTGAACAAGTAAACCAAACACACACACACGTAAATGTTAGACCGGTTATGAGTAGTATGTGAAAAGAAAACTTGAAAAACCAACCCTCAAGTGAGGGTTATTACAAAGTATTTATAGGCAAGGAGCTAGGGCAACACTCCTACTCCTTCCCTTTCTCCTATGGGCTTGGGCCTAAGCTCATGGGTCTTCTACATAAGCTTAAGGCTAATAACAAACATAAAGGCCATAATAAAGCTACCTATTACATATGAGTAACTAACACTTGAATAGAGGTTTAGGAGTGATTCCAACAGCTTGGTCCAGTCTGTGTAGTATGGAGTCTTATCTTGTCTTGTGAAGTCAATGTTTGATTCAGGGTTATGCCAATCAATGTTGTTGGACATAGCTCGTGCGATGTTGTCTAGATGATATTCGACTTTAATAGCACTATCGGAGCTGTCCTTTAGCAGTTGAAACGCATCATTTTTGATTCAACGTAACTCCCCTTTCGTCATCTTCTTCAGCTTTGAACTTATCCCTAATGATCTTAACGCAAGTTCTATAGTTCACCATCTACCGGTTCTTGTCCTTCCAAAAATCGAGGGGTGGCATCAACAAGCTTGCTAAACCATTCGTATTCTTCAGTATCATCTTCATCCAACCATGATACAACTGATGTTGATCTTTTCTTCATTGGCTTGGAGGATGATTCCTTTTGT